>OX451347.1:44801268-44964194 GCA_949629155.1 Myopa testacea
GCAAGCAAGCTGTGTGTATCCTCTTCCTAGCAAGTGATACAACAGTTTTGATAACGTCCTTCGGAGTGTTGTAAAAGCCTGAAAGAGGACTTCGAGGATAATCAGGATAATAATAAAAGAACAGTGGGAAAAACAATGAAATGCCTGCAAGTGATTTCTTCTGAGATGTTTTACAAACTTCTGATGCTGATTCTGTGGCCCTTCTCTCTCCCTCTCTCTCTCATTTAAACAACTCACTCACTTCCGACACTCATTTCACAGGCTCCTTTGCACTCTGGGAACCACTTGTTTCTCTTTTTATTGCTGCCGCTTTATCACAACCACAGCGTCAGATGTTCCACGTTGTGCTGTCTGTCAGAATGCGACCTGTTCTCTGCTTCTTCTGCTCTCTCTTTCTCACTCTGCACAAATCATCGAAGGACCTGCCTTCAAGGACCAGTCAATTGCGGACTGAACTCTCGCTGGATTTCCTTCAATTTTCTTCTTTCCTCTCCCCCTGCTCCCTTCCTGCCCCTGCACAGCCTCCTCACTTCCTTACTTTCTCGTTGAATTCGTGCTTTTTGACCTTTTCCCAGTTGAAGCCTGCGGCGCTCGGAGTGTCATCCACATCAGTCGCCGTGGCGCGTCCCTTGTCAACCCCGGCGACAATCAATGACATTTTATCAGGCTCTCAGCATCACTCCTTGTGACAGTCATCAACTCTTCTGCCGTGTCTGCTGCTCCGACTGCGACGCTTTGTTTTAGTTGTCGTCGTCGTTCGGCAGGTTTTTATTAATTCATCCAATTCAGACGTTTCTTTGCCGCATATCCTTTTGCGTTGCTTCACGCTTCCGTTATCGCGACTTATCGCAAACACACCGCTTTTCATCAAACAGCAGCCACTCGTTTACTTTAACTTAATGAGTGCCAGCCACAACATCGTCCAGCGAATTCGCTGCTCTGCTTGACAGCGAAGTCATTTGTTCTGCCATTTCTTCGTGTGCCGTCGTGTCGCGTTGCAGTCGATTGCAGTCGCATTGAAATGCATTCGTTATGTTTGCCGACTTCAGCAGTCGCAATGCAATTAAATAGTGTTGCTGAATGCGTGATAAAGAGGTTATTTTAGAGTAACCAGCTTAACAGAAAAATCGATGTTTTCTTTAAAGTGAATAAATTAAAATAATAAATTAAATAAAATAAATTAAAAATCTCAAATAAATTAAAATAATAAAACGTAAGTGAATATATTTTAATGAATCAAATATTTCATTCTTTTATACTTTCAACTTTCTCAATAGTTATGATGATCGCTTTGAACGATGTTATTTAGAAAATAAAGGGATTTAGTAATTAATTTAAAAGTTTAATTTAAAAATTGATTTGATTTTGAAATAGGATCTTTGTTTCTTTGCCTTTAAATTGCTTTCTAAACTAGTCTAAACTAGTCCCTAAGTTTATCTTTCAACTGAATGCTGAACTGGTCGCTAAAATGGCATTACAATTGCCTTTAATCTGGTCTTTATACCAGTCACTTAACTGGTCGTTATACTTCTTCACTAATTTATATTTGAAGTGGTCTAAAGGAAGGAAGTTTTTAAAGTGGTCGCAAAACTGATCGTTATGATTAAAATATCTTTGCTTTGTCTTAAAAGTGGTCTAAACTGGTCGACAGTCAAGATCTTTAAATTGCTCACTAACTGCTTTAAATTAGTCAGTAAACTAAAAGAATAAAAATTGTAGAAATTCCAATAATTAATCAGAATAGCCGTAGACACTCTAAAATTAAATTGATTTCCGTTCTTTTTTAATTGAAACTGGGATCAAATATTTTGTTGCGAGTGTATTTTACACGAACTAACTTGCATGTGTGTGTGTGTGTGTGTGCAGGAAGATTACCACCTGGTATGTGTATCTGCTTCAACCTGCCGACAACGAGTGACAGTAATTTTTTTCATTTTCATCCTTTATCAACACTTCTATTTTTTCTTTCTTTTTGATAGAGTGAATTAATTTTTAAAATGTAAAAAACAAAAAAAAACCTGTAATTAAAAAATGTTATTGACATAAATCGTGGATTAGAGTGACACTAGAGTGGAGCAGTGACGTCATGCAAAGCGTTTTTATGTGGCTAAAGCGGTTAAAGTGTGAAAAAATGGCACATTGTTGTTGTTCTTATTTTTGGACTGTTGACAAATGATGAAATTTAATTTGGAAGGAAAAAAGTTGAAAGACGAAAAACACTCGTATTAATTAAAGTGGGCATCAACAAAAAATAGTGCAATAAAAAGTAACTGTAAACAGAATAACTGTTATCGAAAAAGTATCTCTTAAAAACTGCTAAAAAATAGCGTTTGTTAAAAATCTCAATTTACACGCTGAAAAATTAAACTTGCTAATAAAATTAATTAATAAATAAAACTGCATTACAAACACCGAACGCCGAACAGCAATAAAAACAACAAAATAAGGACCAGGATATTAAAAAGAAAAGAACTCCTTCATTTTCACCCCCTGCCGAAAAATGAAGCACTTGGCGCTGTTTGTGTAGAGATTCTAGTTAGCTTCCATCCAACCATGTCATTATTAAGACGTACTTTCCTTCTGGTTTCCCCGCCTTCCTCCCCTCTCATCATCCCTCTCTTAATTCATCCCCTTCCACGTGATCCTTCACCACTTCTTTCCGCCACAAAACCAACATCAAGTGCTTCAATTTTTGTAATTCTTTATAATTTACTGTTTACGAACCGGAAGAAACTCACGACCAAGCTTTCGAGGCGACCGCCAAGAAAAAGGGGTGTGGCGAAGTCGCGGGTGGGCCGAGTATGGTAAACAAACAGAAGTGCAATAAAAATAAAGTAGCAGCAAATAAAAACGCCAGCTGAAGGAAACAAACGCTTCGAATCCATTCAAACATGACTCACTTAACTCAAATCCTGCAGTCGAACGCGCCGGAGCTTCAAATCACGAGAAGCGTTTGAAGCTCTTCTGAAGCTAAAGACGAGTGATGGAGGAGGTGGAATCGCCGGTGGAGGAGGAAGCAGAGGAGCAGGAGGATGTGGAGGTGGAGGCGGCTTTAGATTGCTGGGTGGCACTCGCAGCGTTGAAGAAGCACAGTTTTTGTGTGCACTGTAAATTGCTATAATCAATTCAAAGCGAGAAAAGTTATCACAAACCTACACACACACACACACACGTGCAGCCAAACAAACAGATTCACGGACAAACGCTTCAGGAGGAAACGAAGACACAGAAGTAAAAATTGAAAGAAGTAAGGAATGAAAGAAGAACAGCAAGCAAAAGCAGAAGCGGAGACTCGTCGCAGTCAGGACGAAATTCAATTTACCGTAATTGAAATAATTTTCACGTTAATTAACCCCTTTTGTTGGCTTAAAGTATTTTATGCCTTCTATTGCGATGTCTCAAAGGAGTAGAAAGGAAATGACGACGACGGCAGACGGACAGACTGACAAGCAAAGCAAAATAAGCGATGGAGCGCGAACACCGGAAAAGTATTACACGATAAAAGTCGAGACAAAAGTGAAGAAGGGAAGAACGGAAGAGTGGAAGAACGGAAGAACGGAAGAGCGGGAGAATAGAAGAGCGGAAGAGGAAGGAAATACATAAAACTTGATGGTTTCGAGGGTGGAATCGTCAAAATCATTGACGCTTTTTGTCAAATTCGTTTCCCGGTTTCATTTGCAACACAAAGGATCCTCTGTCAAACGTTAAGAAGCGTGGTCTTCACAAAAAAAGACACAAAACTCATGATACACAGACACAGATACAAAACAGAAGGAGAGGAAAGGAGGCACCAAAAACGAACAGCTTCACCTCTCCATCTCTCATCACTCACAACCACACTCATACATTCACGCCTTCCACCAACCCACTGCCCACGACTTACAGCCCCTCCCCCCACCCCCACCCCCACAAGTAACACAGATTCTCATTCATTTTTCTTGCCTTTTATTATCAGACTGCTTCGCTTCCTTCCACCTCCAATCGTCGCCTCACGCACCACGTCATATTTTCTGCTACTTTTCGCTCTATCCTCCTCTTCCTCTCCCCCCCGCTTTCGACCGTAAGGAGCGCAACACGGTGCGTCGTCCTGCCGTGTTTGTTATTGCAAAGTGAGTAATTTTTCAACAGATATCGGAAATGATATGTTTGTTTGCTTGTTTGTTTATTTGTTTTCTTTACCTCGTTTTAGTTTCTGTCTCTTTGATTTTCGGTTCCTTGGTTTTTTGAAATTTTATTTTACGTGACTCTTCAAATAAAACAAAGAAGAAAAACACCCCAGCAACGCTTTGATTCACCAACGATTGACGGTGATATTTTTTAGGGGATCCTCTCCGGCTGTTCTTCATATTTATGGGAATTCGTAGGACATATATTTGTATAAAAATAGACACTGAAATGCTAATCAAAAATTATTATTGCGATGAAGCAAAATTATCGGAATTTACTTCGAAAACAGCTTCGATTCAGTTCGATTCAAAGCGACTTTAGAAGACTTTTATCATGTAAAGAGCAAAGGAAAGAGAACGATTATAATCCTTAGCAAGAATTACTAACTTAAGTCTTAAAAGAAAGAACAGAATTAGTTTAGAAGCAGTCATTTATTTTTAAGTAGACAGATTTACATACATTGATTACGTGATTCGTTGATTATTTTTATGTCATTATATTTACAATAGACTCGTAATCTTCTTTTAATGATTGCATTACAGAGTAACTGTTGTTATGGGAAGTGAGTAAATTAAAAATGTTTAAGACTACACAACATCCGCCATAATAACTGACAATAATATAAAAGAATACAACCTAACAACAACAACGTCAGCAATCTTTTTAACCTTTCAATGACCCATCAGCTTAGAATTTTGATGATTTTTTACAAGCGGATTTTCTTTAAAATTATATTCAGTCGATTGATTCCCCTCGTAGCCGATTTCACGGCACGGATTTCAAGTCACTGAGGCATAAAATAAAGGCTTCAGCATAGTGAATTCTTCGGATGAGTTTCCAACGCCCCCTCCTGCCCCCTTTAGTGGATTTCGTTAATGATGAGTGTTTCAAACTTCAAAATTAAGTTAAAGAAATAAGAGACGTTGATGGAGGGGAGAAGGCGGAAGGAGAGAACAAGATGACAAGGGATCGGGGGAGAAAAGAACAAGCAGGAGGTTCATATGGATGGATTGTGTATGTGTGTGTGTATATGTGTTTGTGTAAAAGGTTAAACAAATCCAAAAAAAATTTCCCAAATCTCTCTCTTTTTTTTGCATCTAATTTTTGTGGGTTCCGTTTTTTGTTTCGGTGTCAGTGTTGCAAAACATGTCAAATCCTGGCATTTTATCCTCTAAGCTCTCTTATTGTTGTTTCTTCTTTCCTTCTTTCGTTATTGTTGTTTTTATTGTTATTATTATTGTTGTTGTTGTTGTGAATTTACTTTGTATCCATAGTGAATTAATTTCGGATTAATTTCTGCTTGTGTAAATAAAACCGAAAGTAATGAGTGGGGAAGAACAACAAAAACAACAAAAAGGGCGAAAAGAAACACAGAATAAAATTAGGAAAATGTGACGAAAAATTGTTGGCAATGAGAAAAGTTTGCGAGAAAAGATTTCAGCATCTAATCCGAAAGTAGATTAATCTTGTGAACTCGGAGCTTAAGAAAAGCTGTTGTACGGTACTTAATCATAAAAGAAAGTATTAATTCACTGTAATCAAGCGATTCAAAGGCTGCATTTTAGAGGGTTTTTTTAATTGACAGTTTGTACTTCGACGAGATTAGAAGTGAATGAAAAAGTATTCTTCCAGTGATAATAAACTGAAATTTTCAAATAGGGAACAAGAATCAAAACACTTGTATATAGCACATAAAAGAAAATGATTTTATTATTATTATTATTACTCATATTATTATAGCATTATATTAATATTATTAATTATTTATTATAGTTGTGACTTCATAATTTTTATTAAATTTAAACTGATTCTTCTTTGATCTCTAGTTTCGATTTCTACCAAGTTTATAACAATTCTTCGATGTTCAGGTTTTCACTGGGATTTAACTATTATTGGCAGGTCGCAAACAAGCTTCTGCGTGACAGAGTCTGATGTGTGTCCTTACATCCTCATCTTTAAGGACTCAAAAGCACACCCAACAGCGTCAGATTTCTCTCTTTAGCTCTCTCTCTCTCTCTCTCTCTCTTTCTCAAAAACATGTCAGGACTGAGCTAAATGTGTCATTTCTGCAACGAATTACAGAAGTGACACTAACAACAAGAACAGCGACAACTATAACCACATCCTTTTGTTCTTGCATCCTTGCATAACGACTCAACCACAGACTCATTCACATTCCTACGATTTTTATTATTGATTTTGTGTCAGAACTGATTTCAGAGTTATTCAGTTTCAATTTTCTTTCGTTTTTTTTTTTCTTAAATCTACAGGCGCATCATATACCTCCTCCTCACCTCAGGAGTTCGTTATTCTTCAGCGTTTCACCCAACTCAGTGTGACTCTGTTGTTGACTCTGTATTCGTCTCTGTACTCTTTTCTACTCTGTACTTGACTCTGTACTCTATTCTACTCTGTACTGGATGCTGTACTCTATTCGACGCTGCTGTATTCGGCTCTTCGCTTCTCTCCTCCACTCCACTCAACGTTGTTTATTCTGGCGTCCTCGCTTCCTTGTTGGTGGCCCCGAAATGACGCTGTTTTTGATTGCTCGGTTGGCCGGCCGTTCGATTTCTATTAAATATTTACAGCGTATCAGATTTTTTCTGAAACTTAATTTATAACCTTTTAAAATATACCATTTTTTGTCCACTTTTCATACTGCGGAAAAAGTATACTCGTTTATTTGGCAGTCTCGTTATTTGCGAGGACGACACTTTTTCGTAATGTCCTCGATTGACGATTGCTTTTCACCGGACGCTGTTTCGTGGATTTCAATTAACTTGAATGGTAAGTTTTTCTGTTGGTTTATTTGTTGTTTATGCGCAAATTCAGTTATTGAGTTCGTTTTTATGTGGGACTTCTTTTTGAGTTCGTTTTTATATGGTTTGAATTGCGAAATTGACATGTGACGGTTATAATTGTCGGCTGTCATACGGATATTCTGGGAAAAATAAAGTTATTATTATGATATGACGCCGAGGAGGTCTATAAAAATTAATTTTCTGTATAGCGTGAGGGTTTTACGATGATTATACTGAAGTAATTAAAGATAAAGATTCAGAGGCGTTGTTATCGCAGGACAAAGAAGAACTCAGAAGTTAGAGGAGCTAATGGAAAGCTAATGAAACTCTTATATAATAGAGCATATCAATACGATACAAGAGGAGGTTACTGAATCCGAACTGTTCTGGACAAAGCAACCCAAATACAGTGCTAGTTTTGGGATCATGTTGACCGTTGTACAAAATAAACAGATGATAGCGATAGTCACACATGCACACACACACACAGACACATACACCTACAAACACTCAGGCGGACAAACGCAAGGTGTTTAGGAAGATTGGACGCGTTTTAAATCGGATCCTATTTAATTCGCGAAATTTGTGTCTTAAAACAATATATAGAACAATCGAAGTGCGCGTGCGATAGTTTGGCGGCTGTGAATATTCGCGAGTGCCGGCTTGGACACTGGAGGACTTACCACGAGATTATTATTAAACAGCAACTCGGATAAGTCTTTTGTTCTAAACTTTTATATCTTTAACTTCTTTTCATTTTCATTACTTTTACTATATTCCTCTATATCCCGCCTAAACTACTGTCAAAACTGAATACTAAACAGCTGGTTGTTTTTACTCTTCTTTTTTCCTTACTTTTCCTTCTCCTCGTTTCTTTTTTCCTTTAATTCAGCACAGAACTTGGTTTAGTAGTTGATCACTTCAAAAATAAGCTCTCGACCTGTGTCTTAAATAAATTTAAGCTTTCTTTAGTTCATACATCTAACTTTTAAACTTTTTAAATTCCCTGGCATACAATTAGGCACTACTAAATCGAGTACCTTTTGTTTAACAGTGCCGGCCATAAAAAAAGAACACGCATTTGCCAATATATCTAGACTTAATTAAATATTAAATATTGAATTGAGTTAAATATTTGGCAGTATCGAAGTGAACAGCAGGGGTCATGGCTGCGGCAGCTATGTCTCAAAATCATCCAGATGATGAGGAAGATGATCCTTTCAAGAGGAAATCAAAAACACTAAGATCTCCAGTCGGACAGGCATCTTGTGTTGCATCTGTGTTCCGTGATGATCGAGAGTTCCAACAACGCGTGGAAACTACAGGTAGCTCGATTCCGTTGCTAACGGATTCTCAGAAGCTTGGAGATGAACTTAAGCAAAATGAACGCGCAAGCTCACCTCCACCTAGTTGGCCTGTAGAGAATACGCAAGTGATCAAACGGAAATGCGCGTTTGATATACTTGGAAGAAAGATTCGCGAACTGCATTCCATGATGAAGGAGACAACTTCATCAACAGGGGCTGTACGGCGCACAATAAACCAACCAATGAGGAATCTGATGGACAACATCGTGAAGTTGTATGATACAGCGAAATCGGATGCAGGCTACAAGTTGGTAGTTGGTAGTGGCCAAAGCGAATGCGAAGATGGGCGCGATAGCGCTAAAAAATTTCGCGAGTCTTCGTCGCAGACTTCTCCATTTCTAAAGCCTGGCAAGGAGACAAAGCGACCAAGGGATGAGAGTAGCACGGTTCAATCGCGCGAAAAAAAAGCTCGCGAGTGTCGGGGCGAAAAAGAAAATAAAGAGACCGGAATTAGTAGTCAGCCACAGAATAAAAGTGGTGGCATAGACGAAAATAGTGATTGGAAAACCGTCAGCCACAAGAAAGGCGCTAAAGAGGTCAACAAACGTGCTAATGTGCTGAAGGCAGACAAGCCGGAAGCCATTATTATTGAAAAATCGGGCAATCTCTCCTACAGTGATATACTTAAACAAGTCAAAGGAGATAAAAGTCTTACAGAGCTTGGTAGAAACGTTGTCAAGATAAGAAAGACACAAAAAGGTGAAATGCTCTTCGAACTCAAACGGAGTCCGGAACTTAATGTGCAGGTGTTTAAAGCAGAAGTGCAAAAAATTTTAGGAGAGCAGGCGAATGTTAAAACCGTGGGCAATGAGTACCAGCTTGAAATTAGAGACCTAGACGAAGTCACCACAGCCGAAGAAGTTACGCTGGCTATCCAAAGCATTTGTGGGGAACAACCAGTGATTAATTCTACTCGAAAGGCATACGGCGACACGCAAATTGCTGTAATTCGCGTGTCAGCAAAAGCTGCCAAAGCACTCCTAGAAATAGGGAAAGTGAAAATAGGGTGGACAGTATGCCGAATAAGAACGAGGGAATCGGTTCTTCGCTGTTATAAATGCCTAGAATTTGGCCATATAGCAAAGACTTGCAAGAACAACGAAGACAGAAGCAAATGCTGTTTCAAGTGCGGACAAGCGGGCCACTTCGCAAGTGATTGCAAAAACGAAGCTTTCTGCATATTATGCTCCAGTAGAAAAGCTGATAGTAACCATGCTACGGGTGGACGCAGATGCCCTGCATACAGAGCTGCATGCGGAAACCGAAAATGAAGTTGTTGCAGATTAATTTAAACCACTGTGAAGCAGCGCAGGAACTTCTGAAGCAGACGGTTGTAGAGGAAAAAATCGATGCAGTGATTATCGCTGAGCAGTACCGAAACCGGCTTGAATGGTTTTCGGACCTAAAGTCGAAGTCCGCAATCTGGAATTGTGGTAACTTGCCTTTCCAGTGGAAACTCGACATGGAACGTGATTATTACGTTGCTGCCAAGATTGCTGGTATTTACATTTTTAGCTGTTACTGCCCACCAAGCTTAAGTGAAATGGAATACGCTGCAGTAATTGACAATTTGATAAGTGATGCTCGTAATACCTCCCCTTGTATAATAGCTGGTGATTTTAATGCGTGGGCCGTTGAATGGGGCAGCAATTTCACTAATCAAAGGGGTCGAATTTTGCTCGAAGCTTTCGCTTTGTTAGATATCGTGCTGCTGAATGACGGTCACGAACACACATTCGACCGCAATGGTAGAAAGTCAACCATAGATATAACTTTCGCAAGTTGCTCTTTAGCTAGACGCGTCGATTGGTATGTTAGCACCCTGTATACCAATAGCGATCATCGAGCTTTAATAACGCGTATTAGCCGCAGAAGAAGTGAGGTAGCAATGCAGAGTATCCCGAAAGTAAAGAGATGGAAACTCCATACGCTAGATAGGGACATTTTTGTGCAAATGCTGCACACCTCTGTCTCACAAACAGGTAGTGCAGAAGAGCTAGCTACGCAAGTTGTATCGTGGATCAATACAGCCTGCGATGCGTCTATGGCGAGAGCCGGAAACAAACGAGGTCGACGACCGGTTTATTGGTGGAATGAGGAAATAGCAATACTTCGGAAGAAATGCCTTCGTGCCAGAAGAATGGAGCAACGTCACATTGCCACTGAAAATTACGACATGTATAGATCCTCTTATACATTGGCTCGCAGAGTGCTAAAAAAATCTATAAAAAAGAGCAAAGATACATGCTTCAGAGAACTGTGCGAAAATGTGAATTTGAACCCCTGGGGAGACGCGTATAGGATAGTTATGTCCAGACTAAAATGCCCAAATGTGCAAATTCCCACAACGCAGGAATTTATGCAAAACGTTGTACAGACACTCTTTCCAAGGCACGACTTAAATGCGCCTTCTATGGAACATGAGTCAACAAATGGGGCAACGCACGAATTAAATGGGCCTTCTGTGGAATATGAGTCAACTAATGGGTCAGCCCCGAATATCACCAACGATGAAATTCTTGCTGCAATAACGTCGTTCAGCTGTAAGAAGGCACCAGGGCCAGACGGTATACCAAACGAGATTTTAAAACTGGCATACAGCGTCAAGCCCGAACCGTTCCGGAAGTTATTCCAGACTTGCGTGAATGAGCATATTTTCCCGAAAATATGGAAAACTCAAAGATTGGTCCTGCTTCCGAAGCCTAACAAACCGTCAATGCAGCCAAGCTCATACAGGCCATTATGCATGGTAGATACTCTTGGAAAGGTTTTTGAGCATATTCTGCGCGAACGCCTACAGCGCCATGTAGACGAAGTAAATGGATTATCGCCCCAACAACACGGCTTTCGAAGAGGCCACTCTACACTAGATGCTATCCAGGAGGTAACGAATATAGCCGAGAAAGCTATCGAAGGCTCTCGCTGGTTATATGGTACAAAAGAGTACTGTTTGGTTATAACCTTGGACGTCAAAAATGCCTTCAATTCGGCAAGCTGGGAAAGCATAATGGCAGCCTTGGAGCGACTGCAAACACCTCGGTATCTAGTCAGGATCCTAAGGAGTTTCCTATCGGACAGGATTCTCCTCTATAGCACCGACGTTGGTATTAAGCATTATGAAGTTACATCTGGAGTTCCGCAAGGCTCGGTGCTTGGGCCACTGTTATGGAACCTGATGTATGATGCTGTATTACGCATTCCGGTCCCAAGCTGCGTAAAGATAATTGGTTATGCGGACGATGTTGCGGTTGTGATTGTGGCTAAACATCTGCACCAGCTTCAAACTTTGGCGACCAGTGTGGTGAACACTATTAAAACCTGGCTAGCGGAAAACAAACTGCATTTGGCTACTCAAAAAACAGAAGCTGTTAACGAGTAGGAAGAAGCTAGAGTTTGTGGAGTTGAATATCGATGGAGAAATAATAAAATCTGCTCCAGCCATTCGATATTTAGGTGTTATGCTTGACTGCAGATTGTCATTTGCCGCGCACATCGGAATGGTATGCGGCAAGGCAATGACAACCTATGCGGCCTTAGCCCGTATAATGGCTAACACATATGGGCCCAGTCAAAAGCGCAGAGTGCTGTTGTCGAAAGTAGTTACATCGGTGGTGATGTATGCTGCACCTGTGTGGGCTAAAGCCTTAAACACCAAAAAGAACGTGCGGCAATTAAATCGTGTCTTCCGATTATGTGCTCTGCGGGTTTGCTGCGGTTTTCGAACCATTTCGCACGAAGCAGCTGGGGTGATTGCGGGATTACCACCAGCAGATTTGTTGGTCGCGGAAATCACGTCGCGATATCGTAAGCGAGTCGAAAGCCGTAGAAAAATCACAGCCCAAGAACTCGAAGAAATAACGAGTGTCACCTTCTCCAAGTGGCAAGATCGGTGGGACAGCTCCAGCAAAGGTCGGTGGACGCATCAGCTTATACCAGACGTGAAGCGTTGGGTTGAAAGGCGGCACGGTGAACTGGATTTCTACTTGACGCAGATGATCAGTGGCCACGGATGCTTCCGCAGCTATTTGTGTAAGTACGGTCACGATACGAGCGCAATATGTGGGTGGTGCTCCAGTGCACACGAAGATGCGAACCACATCTTTTTTGAATGCGAGGCATTGCGTTCAAACACCGAAAGTGTGTTGCGCCGAACATCAACAGCGAGCAGCATTATCGGCAGTATGCTGCAGTCGCCGGAAACTTGGCTGGCGGTCAAATCCCTGTGTGTAAGTATTATGCTGCGGCAACGCAGGCTAGAACGCGAGCGCAATGCGCAACGGACTTAACAAAAGAGACGGTAGAGTTAGAGACGCCTGACAATAGGACGTAAACGGACGCTTGAGCTTAGGCTCCTTCTGCCTCCCGACGGTATACTTAACGGTAGTTCCGGGGGGACTAACAGACATGGGGGAGAGGTTTTAGCGAGTTGAAGTCTCGCACTCAGGATTTCGATTGCTTTCCTCTCATTTAAAAAAAAAAAAAAACCTACAAACACTCATACACATACACATTCATGAGATACGTACACCCAAAAGTAAGTCCAAATATTGTACTCGTATACAGCTCAAGCTCAGGTATTTCAAGAATTACTCGAAGCTCAATCTTCTGCCGGGCATCACTGTGAGGAATGTTTGCTAGCGGGGGGAGGGAGGGGATAGAAGTGGTATCTGTTTTCGAACAAATGCTGAGTGTGTTTGTGAAGCGTAAAGAATTTCTATTTTACTCGTTTTTCTTCTGAATCTTTTTTATTATTTGTATTCTTTCCTTATTTTGTTGATGCTTCGGTTGTTTCTGCTGTTGTTGTTGCTGTTTATTTTACCGCTTTATTTAGTAAAAAATAATAAAGTGTTGCCATTGCCAAATATTTCACGCACTTGAATGGATGCCAAAAACTACATTGATTTGAGGTCAATTATTTGGCCGCAATCTATTTACAACCAAACCAATGGAAAGAATTCAACTTCCGGCGAGTGGGCGGAGGAGGGGGGAAACCGGAACATAAACAGACGCAAAAGCGAAACAACAACAACAACAACGAAAAATGCCAGCAACATTCTACAGATTTCAAGGAAAATCAGAGTATAAAAAAACAGATGCAACAAAAAATCAATGAAAATAATATAAAAAGGAAAAAAATAAAGAGAACGAAAAAAATATCTATTGTATATCGGAGTAAAAAAAATCTGCTGGCGGCGGTTTGTTTGAAACATGTTTGGGCTTGTAAATCCGTGTATTTTTTATTGTTTACTTATTTTATTTTTTTGGTAACTAAAACTATTTATTATTGTGCTATTTTTCTCTGCTTTTTTTTGCATGAATATTTATTTTCCGAATAAATAGAATATTGATTTGACACTGCAGAGTGGCAAAGTAAGAAGGGGCAGAAAATAATAACATCCGAAGCCAACTCCATCAATAAATCAAACTAAATCGGTTCGTGGTACCGTTTTCATGTGACCAGAAAATAAACAACAACAACAACTCAGATCTTCTTTTCAATCGAATCGCTTTTTGAATGGTTGAAACAGTAGCAAAAACAACAAAAACAAGATCTATAATAATAACAACTACGGCAATAATAATAACAACAACAACGACAACAACAACAACAGTAGCAACACTGTTCATTTGGGGAAAAAATAGAAAAAATACTAGATGCTTATTTTTAGAGAAAAGAGCAAAAACAAAAACAAAAACAACAAAAATAAAAATAAAAGCAGCAGCAATTCATGCGTTGGCGCTAAATTGAGCTGCAGCAAGCACTCAGCAACATTTTATTTATAGTCCAGGAACCACTCACAGCAACAACAACAACAACGACAAAAACTTTGATTTTTCGCAAATAAGTTTTTCTATTATTTTCGAATTTAAACTTTTTCGTACTTTTTCAACCACTCTTCGTATTGCTCTCTTGATTTGTGTTCTGTTTTTGTTTCTATTTCGTTTTTTTTTTCTTTTTTATTTGTCTCTACTTTTTGACATTTTTGGCGTTGTTGTTGTTGTTGTTGTTATTGTTGCTATTGCGGTTATTATTTTGTTGTATTGATGTTTCGGCTACGATTTGTTGATAGTGATATTATTGTTGCTATAGTTTCATTGTTGTTGTTGTTGTTGTTGCACATTCGTATCCTGCTTCCTGCTTGCACTTTGACCGCACATTCCAATCAACCATTTCGACGGTCCGAAAGTCATAAATATGGCTTTTATGCGGGGCCAGCAACCACCAAACACAACAACAACAAAAAGTAGCAACAACAACAACAACACCAGAAAGTGACACTGCATTAGTTTTGAAATAAGTTGCAAGAGAAACTTTATATGCGTTTCCTATGTTTATATGCACATGTACTTGTATATATACGTATACAGCACATACATCAGAATCTATTATGTTATTGTTGTAGCTGATATTCATCTGTTGTGGTTGTTGTTGTAACCACTTGCACTCCAGAACAGGCAGTTTTTAGAAAAGTTGTACTACTGTTAAATGTTGCTTTAATTTGACCTAAAATAAAAATTGATATACAGTATATTTAGCCTACTTTATAACCGCGTTCGTTGTTGTTATTCTTAACTTAAATTACGGTCGATGTGAAAAACGTGAACGTGAACGTGAAACTAAGAAAATCCATATTATAACAAGGACATCGTTTTACACCAACATCCATCTACACTCAGCTTTTGAAGCTGAAGTGCATTAAAATAAGTGGCTAGCGTCGATTTTCGCGTCATTGTTGCAAACGATGGATTGTATCGAATGTCGTCATCAACATTCTTCGCTTCGTGTCGTGCTCATGCTAACGAATTCGGGTTCACTGCAATCGAACACAAACGAGAGGAGCGATTGAGAGAGTGTATGAGCAACGAGCCCGTGAATGGTTCCGAGTGAGTAGAGCAGCAAGTAACCCGGTGCGTGTGTGTGAGTGTGTATGTGTATATCTGTATAGTATATAGCAGTTTATGACTACTCTTAAGGCTTTCTTTTTCAAGTATTCAACACTGTCACTGACGATGATCACGTTGTTGATGAGCATCATGACGATGAGGATGGTGATGATCATGATGAGGATGCAGATGGTGATGACTCTGAGGATGGTGATGATCATGATGAGGATGCAGATGGTGATGACTCTGAGGATGGTGATTATTATGATGATGATAAGGATGGCGATGATGATGAGAATGGTGATGATTGTGATGCTTTTTGTTGAGTTTCCGATGACTTCTCATGTTCTTGTTATTGATTGCATCCAACTAATTGTCAGCACAGCACTTCAACATGACGTTTCAAGTCATTGTTCTGGAAGAGCCATAATAGCAACAACAACAATAACAAAAACAACTGTAGTCGCCCTGCGTGCATCAAAGAACAGGCGCAAACCTATAAAAAGCACTGCAATAAATAATGAACAATAAAAAAACAAGTTCAATCTTCCTCTCTCGCTCTCTATCGCTCTCCCACTCGCTCTCTTTCTCTCCGTAGTCTTTTGCAGTCATTTTTATGAAGTTAGTAATCGATAGTGCTCCGATGTCAAGAGTGACAAACGACTGATGCCATTTGTCATCGATAACAAGCAGGAGGTGATGCCGATAACAACCGATGCCGACTTCACTTGACGTCACATCGACGTCACACATGAAATGAATGTTGCTTTAGAATCTCTGAAACGTCCATGATATCAGGTTTCAGAATTCAAAAAGAATGCAAGATATTCCAACAGCAAAACTATTACTCAATATTAATTTCATAAACTTACTTAAAGAGGTGATTAAATTGCCTCTGATTAAATTCTTTATAATTCTTCTTTTAATAACGAAATTAAGCACTCATTTCGATGCAATTTCAGTCCGTTCAGCTGCTGCTGTAAAACTGTTTCTGTTCTTTTGACCTGCGCCGAAAAATTTGATAAAATAATTTGCTTGTAGTTGTTGTTTTTCTTTCGCATCCTCCGATAAGAGAAGCCGCTTCGTTGCGACCGAGAGGATGGATGCGAACGTGATTTCCACCAGCGGCCACCCTGCCACGCTACCACGGAGCACTGCTTCACCTCACTTCACTTCACTTCACTTCACTTCGCCGAAGGACAACGCTACGTGAACGGCACGTAACCGGCGTGAACGGCACACGGAGAGATACGACGAAAGTTCAGCAACGTTTTTGAGTCTGTGTTCGTGGCTGTGTTTGTGTTTGTGTATTTTACGAGTTTATATCGAGGATAAAATTAATAGCTGCAGCGTCAAAAGGTTGCACATGCAAGAAATGCAGCCACTCCAGCAGCAGCACCATCGACGGCAACAACAGCGAGTGACGCAGCACCCATTAAGAACTCCTAAAAGTATGCAAGCCCAAAACGAGGCCCGAACTAGCAGCGTAGAAGCGTCGAAACGGAGCGAAACGCGGCGTATTTATTTGCTTTAATGACGGCGCTGCTCGTGAGAGATGCGATGATATCAATTCCCAAAAATTAGAGCGATGTTCATATAAAAGCCTGGCATTTTGTACACTTGGAGAAACTGCAATCTTCGTCAATTTAAACACTGCAAAATCTAAATAAACGACTTCAACTTAAGTCAATAGAATAGAAGAGACGCTTTTCTTTATTCATCGACTGGAAATTGAAGTGCAATTAAAGTAAAAAGGATTCTATAAACCCTAATTAAGTGTATATTCTGTATTTTTTTTCCACCGTGTACGTTTCTCCTGCCAGAGCGTTGGAGGGGGTGAAGGGCAGTGGACAAAACTTCGTTGCAGCTGATGCTAATAATGATGCCCACGATGATGACGATGATGGGGCCAAAATACGGATGAAGTGAGGCTGTTGTTTCTCCAGTTGAGTGCGCCTCTGATGTGGCAACGCTGACTAATGTTGCCATGCAAAAAATAATAATTTAATAAATGGTTTGAAACCTGATGCGACGCGATGCGAGGCGACGCAGTGCAAAAGTGGCACGATTCGACTTTGAATAGCGTATCGCTCGCTGTGGTCAGAGCCAAGTGCAGGGGGTTGTGGGAGGGGGTGGAGGGGATGGCGGATGACATGAGTTATCCTGGCATCCTGCAGTTGACTAGAAATCATAAAATTTAGTGACCGGAAGTTCAGTCAACGAAACATTTTAAATAGTTTTTGCCACGGAGCGAGTGAACGGCGCGTGCTGAGTCAGCCAGTCAGAGGATGCGGTTGACAAGGTTAACTGCATGTCCTCACACACACACACACACACACACACTTTCATAAATCCAGCTACCTACGTTTTAATGTGTATATTTTATGCACATCCCCCGCTTCTAGTTTCAGCTTCATGCCATTTGAACGTGATCCGTTTTCCGAATCGTGTTTCTGTGTTTTTCCGGCGTCCTGCGTTTTAATCGCACGGATGCAAACAATTTCATGAAAATTTTATTGGTTTGTCGTAATTTCGCATAATTGCAGGAAAAATGCACCAAATAATTTATGTTTCACTTGCGTCGGTGTGCGTGTGCGATCGCTTGCTTTACACAATAAATGCTTCGCTCCTTTTTGGCGGATATAAAATTTGATCTCTTTTGGTTTTTGTCCCCCGTGCGATTTGAACGAAATCCGTCTGAGTTTCCGCACGCAGATTAAAATTGAAAACTGCTACTTTATTAATAATTAATTAAAGTTATTCCGATAACACACACACACACACACACTTTGTGTCGACAAACTTTTTGCATGAATTACAATTAAAAAGTATGGAATAATAATAGCAACGCCACTATAAATCTTTTCGTTGATTCGTTCATCGTCCGTCCATCCGTCCGTCCATCTAAAATCATCACTCATTTCATTTAGTACACTAGAACAGAAATTTTAAATGTAATGTAATATTCATGGAAAATGTAATCTGAGACTATTACGCTGGAGCATTAAATCATAAAACATCAGGAGTGTCTAACTTTAAGAGAATAAAAAGAAGAAGAGAGTGAAGAGGGAAGAGTTTACCATCTGCTTCAAATCTGCTCTGCACTCATCGAGCTCGATTAACTGTCCTCATCATGGATGCACCAGAGCGGACCTTCATCCCATTTCTGGTGCGTTTTGAAGTGCAGGGATACGATGGTACGACTAGTCCCAGGAGTACCGGACCTTGACGTTCACATCAATTGTGATTATAATCATAAAGATAACGAAACTGATTCCATTCGACATCACAAGAAAATGACGCCTTGACCTCGCCGACCTCGCAGATGGGATTACGATATCTTCGCCTTCTTTGGACCAGATTCCCCTCTTTCAATCCATTCTTTTGGATTTGATGGATTCATAGTTCATGCATGGTTATAAACTTTATACTACTTTATAATATAAAGCGACCAAAGAATTCGGTTTTATTTCTGTGAAACATCGGAGAATATCCCATTCGAATGACTGAAGTGACGACAGACTGAATTATTTTCATTTCGGTTTGAATATCGTCCGAATTTTCGTCAAAATTTTAGTAACGTTCGTTGTTTGAATTTCACATATTTTCAAACATATTTTTTAAAATTTATGAATGAATGGTGATTAAATTTAATTGCGATTAAATTGATTTGTGATTTAATTCACGCTGCATGAATTGAAAAACTGTACTGAATATCGAAGCATCAAATTTAAAGAGGAAACACAATTGATGTTTTTATAGTTCATAAACAACAGCAACAATAATAACAACAACAACAACAAAAACATCATAATCTAATAATAATGAAACGATTTAAAATTGATAAAAATCTAAAAGCATTGTTTTTCGCGATGGTTGAAAAAAGAACAATCAATATTTTCAAAAGCTTTGGCATTTTTATTGTTGTTTATTAGTTGTTGTTTTTGTTGATCTGGTCGATTTATTCTTTTCATTGTTATTTTCATGGCATTTCTAACATCATCAAATCCAGATCAGATCCACTAACGGACACTCCGCTGTTCGTAGAATAGTCAGAATACAATAACAACAAATAAAACAATAGACGCAAAAAATAACAATAAAAACGCAACGGATGAACGTGACGGAAACGTGGGTGGTAAGGGATGACGGTGAAGGGAGGAGGGGGCAGTCGATGAGGGGCTGAGGGGGATAAAAGGAGGAAAGAGAAGTAAAAATATAGAGCAAAAAACTAGAAGAAGGGAGAGAGTAAGAAGAGAACACGACAAATAGCAGGCAGAATGCATAAAAAGAGAGGGCAAAAAACAAACAATTAAAAATGGCGTCGCGGTGGCAGTTCGCAGAAACCGTTAGAAACGCACGAGTACTGTTAAAGAGTTGTTAACGGCTCGAATGGTCGTCGTATGCAAAACAGTAGCTAGTAAACACGAACGTACATATGCGAGTATGTGTGTGTGTGTGCATGTGTGTGTGTGTGTGTGTGTGTGTCACCTTGCATTCGTGCGTGGATTTCTGCGTAGCTTAGCGCTAATAAATGGCAAAGATTTCAATTAGCTTCACCCAATAAAGGATGGCAGGACTTTTTTCATGTATCGTAGATGTAACCGTGTGTATATACGACGTATGTATGTGTGTGTGTTCTTCGAAAAATGCAAACTTACGTGAGACTCCATAACTCCTCACTCTACTCTAAGTGTCTCAGTGTTTGTTTTTTCCCAGTTTTCCATCTTATTCTCTATCGTCTGAGCTGAAAATTAAATAAAAAGCGAAAAACGAGAAGCAAAAAATAAGACAATCCATTTCTTATACTTTCAGTATTAAATTCGAGTTATTTTAGTTTTTATTTCTAAGAAAGTACACACATTAATTTGGCGAAGGGTAAAAAATGCAAGAAACGCTTTTCCATTAAACGATCCTCGGAATAAATGAATGTTTAAAGTTGAAAAATTGTGTTCTACTGCGAAATGCACTTTCAGTGAATGAATTCGAAAAGCGAAACAAGAGTATTGAAAGCGGAACGCGGATAAAACTTGAGCCCTGGACCAACGCTATTTCGTACCCCCTCCCCCACCACCCCCATCACTACGTTGTTGCTGCTGCTTCTTCTTCTTCTATTCCTCATCAATGCAGTTCATTGATTCTGAATTTGAAGCAATAAATTTTATTTCATGCATGTAGCCAGGCAGCACTCACGCTCTCGTAGTGTGTGTGTGAGTGTGTATGTGTGTGCGCTACATACGTTTCATAATATGCCACGCCTTCTTCAGCTGCAACTCCTCTTCTTAGTCTTCTTCTACGCCTTCTGCTGAAGAACCACTTGAATAACGTTTCATATGCAAAAAGACAAAAAAAAACAAAACCGACAAATTTGGGAAAAAATTCGTTAAATCCTATCGTGGGAAAAACAAAACAACGAAGTACACAACAACAACAACAACAACAGTAAAAACGGAAGGAAAAATATAACCAGCCGCAGTACAGGGGCAGCAACAACAACCGTTACTTCGAAGCGCTCAACTTCAGCGACCAGCGATCGTGTTACTAAACTTGGATTAAATTCCGAACTCACATGTGCATAAATTATATTTTATAGTTGTTGTTGCCGTTGTTGGTGTTGATGCTTTTTAGTAAAATTTTGCTTTATTTTATAGTTGTTGTTGTTGTCGTTCTTGTTATTTGTTTTGATTTCTTGTTGGCTCGGTTAGCAAACTCGAACAAACGAACGAACGAACAAACGAACGAACAAACGAACGAACAAACGAACGAACAAACGAACGAACAAACGAACGAACAAACGAACGAACGAGTGAACGAACGAGTGAACATCGAAGTCAACGACATCCACAGCTTATATTATGCACGAGTGGGTGGTTCTGTGAATGTGTGTGTGTTGACTTGTTTATACGTATGTGTGTGCCTTTTAGTGGTGATGAGGGTGTGTGTGTTTGTGTGACGGCGACGATAAAATCACATCGAAACCCAGCTGGTTACCGTGAAATTGAGTTGAAGCTCAAAGATTAAAAGTGAGTTAAAAAACCTAAAAGAAAAATCGCAAAAAAATACACAAAAATTATGCTTTAAGCCCTTTTAAATTTTGCATCTTAAAAAAAAGGAAGTAAAATTGTTAAATCGAATTTAAATCGAAGCTATTAAGATTTAAGTTTCAATTTAAAGTTGTGAAAAGATATTCTGATATACCTTTTTTTTTAATTCTTTTCCAAATTGTATTCAACGCTTTTCCTCCTGGCTTCGTAAAAGTAACCGTAAAGCGAGCATTCATTCAATAAACACTTGATTCCAATAAACACTGAAATTCGTCAGCAATGATCGAGGCCATCAGCAACATTGAAGTCGGCAACATCAACTGATTACCGGCAGCAGGAACACCGGGCTGCTTGTTGTTGCAGTCTCCGGCGAGGTACCGTCAAGTGTTCCTTTGATGACACATCATTTTGAATGGCAGTTTTAATGGCCACTGAATAGTTTTGAATACGGTGCCAGTGCCAGGAATAGTTTCGAAAGAGTAGCGATAAAATTTTAAGTGCGAATGAAAAAGCAATCAAAATTTAAGTGACACTAAAACAGGTAACACTCGAGTATCGCAGCTGAGGTGATTCCCTCAAAACAGATTTCGAATATCTTCCACAACAACAACAACAGAGGCTCATAGAACTCTTATGGAATGTTTTCCATGTGAATTTTCATTCGTATATAGACATGTGTGTATGTATATAAACATGTAAATAGATGTGTATGACGTTGAAGTGTTTTTCTTTTTATGTATCACCCTGTAAGTAGCCAGCCACTCTTTCCTTGAAATGCCTGCAATCCAGAGTAAGCCAGAGAAAAAAAACTCATAAGAAAAACCTTCGTTCTTGTTTCTGGAATCTGGGACTCGGCAAAGTAGTAAAACACACTGGATTCAGCGGGGACAAACACTCATACACCCACATACACACAATCATACGGACTCACACACACATCGCCATAGAAACAAAACAAACAACTTTTCATTTTCATTGTCTGCATTTTTGAGTTCAAATCTCAAAACTATTTGTTTTGATTGTGTGAATGTATGGACATGGGAATGTGTGGGAGTGAGTATGTGTAGATGCTAGAAACCATGCTGAGAGTATCCGTGTAGGAAGGCACACACACACACACGCAGACTTACACACTCTCGAAGAAATTCCGCATCTTCAAGACGACAAGAGTCAAATAATAATAACTATAAAAATAAAACTAAATAAAACACAAAACTTTTACTACGCAGCATTAAATGATAAAAGTTTTAGCTGTATTTTTGAGACGTGTGTGTGATTTACTCCCACGTCCATTGCGCCCCACATACGTCCATGTTTCCACAACCGTTACATGGCTACACTCTCGTTCTCGTGAAACTCCCGTTCCAGGTTGAGTGCCAGGAGGTTGGGAGCTGAAGTCGCAGAACCGGAGACAGTCGAAAAGTTGGCTACAAAAGTTAAAACAATGTTTAGTTTATTTCCTGCAATTCCACTCGTACTCTGTTTTATTTTCCTCGTCTAAGTGGCCGTGTGTGTGTGTGTGTTTCTCTTTCTGTGTGAGTGTTCATTTACGCTCCGGACACGAGAGTGCGTAGTTCTATTGTTTTAGCAGATCTCATAACTTTTCAGTAGCTTCTACAGAGTACAAGTTTCCAGCTACTTAAAAAAAGGGGAAAAAATAACTCCCTAAACTGATTTCAAAGAATCATTCAAGAAGAAGTTATTTATTATAAGAACCGTTATAGTTTCTTAAAAATTATCGTTATTTTTTGGTAACGCACAGAAAGGAACACCGATTGCAGCGCCATCAAGAAGAATAATCGGTCTATTGATCGATGAAGATGTGTTTAAAATGTGCGTTGATCGCTCTTAATTCAATCGAAATGCTTCTCAATAAAACTAAATTGAAAACAAAAAAACTGCAGATTTTCCGCCGATTTATCAGCACTCCAGTGTTTCTTGGGAGGTTTTCACAGCCTACAAAAACAAAACATGTTTATAAAAACGAATAAAGAATTACGTGCAGCGGTTGCTGTCCCGGCTAAACTGGATTTCGTTCAAGCTGCCTGAAACTATGCAATGCTTTTTCAGATCTGCAGTTGTGATTATAATACACAGCAACAATTAATATTTCTACAATATTTCTATTATATGTATGTACATATACAATTTATAAGAATGTCTGTAGATGTCTTTACCGAGAGAGAGTGTATATTTTAATATTCTGTTCCAACGGATTCGTTTGTAATAAAAATGTTAGCGCTAAAACTGTCCTGATTCGAAGCTTGATATGTTCGGGCTCAGCAAAGTATCTACAAACCTCTCTGTCTGCGGGTTTGAATCACTCTGAATGAGTTGTCAGTCAATTTTTTATTTTGCTATTTTACAGCCGCCATTTTGTTGTCTTGTTTTTTCATTTTCATCTGCACTCTTTCTTCGCCTGTTTTGATGTTAATTTAAAACAATGGTTTTCGCAAATTAGAATATTTCAAATGTCAAAAAATATGACTGCACCTGAGCACACAAACATACAGGCAAACTTCCGTTTACCCTATCTATCCTTTCACATTCCTAACAAATTCACTCCTTTCCCCGTTCTCATAAATATAAAGGCACAGACACATTATAACAGGGCCAAAAAATCCAACAACATAACCCAGTAAACAAGAAATGTAATCCATCAGAGGGATCCACCAGAGAAGACAGTTAAAATGCCGTCTCCCGATTCCTATCCTCACATAATTTCTAAGAGAGCAGGAACTCTGACTATCGCTCTATATTCTTTATCCCTCTATACTCTCATTATACTTTCTCTAGATCAATATTTCTCTAGATCAAAAGACTTTAATTTCAGGCGAAAAACTTTTATAAGTTCCTGGTAGAGCCATTTCAAAGACCTTCTAGATTTCCTTCTCGAGTCAACTCATAGACTATTTAGAGTCCTTCTAGAGTTCCTTTTACACTCAACTCAAAGACCTTCCTAGGGTTCGTATTAAATGTTCAGAAAAGGATTCATATGTTTGCTGGGATGTAACAACAATAGAAAAATAACGATACAAGAGAAAAGAATCGGGGGGAAAAAGTGAGATGGCTGTCGGCTGTAAATTCGTTACCTAGTTAACGTTCGCAAATAGTTGGCAACATTGTAGTTGGTTGTGGTGATGGCCCATGGTGCCGCTGTGTGCGTGCGAATGTGGCACATGTTGGTTGTTGCTGCCGATGTCGCTGTTGGTGAACCGGGTTGGCTGGGTGCTGGGTGTTGGTTGGCACCCCGGTGACGTTGGGGCGCTCAACTATTTCCAAGTTTTAATATTAATGCTGTCTGCATTTAAAACAAGTCTATCAGTCAAAACTATCGCAACAACTCCGACATGGTTTTTGCTATTAGTTGTTGCTATTTGGCGAAGTAGTTGTTGACGTTGATGTTGCTGTTGCTGTTGTTGTCGTTGCATTGCTGCACACCGAATACTTGCCGCTGTTGTTCCGAAGCCGCAAGAAATTCGAGAAGGAGCAAAAAACTCGTCATTCCAACGAAAATATGTGGCAACACATGTGCAAACTTCAAAACGAGGTAAACTCAAGGAAACCTCGTTAAGAACCGAACGCGGCCGCCGAGCCAACGCAGCAACGCCTGAGGTGTGAAAGAGCACGAGGCAAGCGGGTGATTCAGGGTTGCCATACTTTTCAAGTGTTGCCGCTTTTTTGTTGCTGGCGGTGTTGCATTGTGTTGCGTTGGGTTGTTGACGTTGTGCTCGCAGGTTCATGTTTCTTAATCAAGTGAAATATTAAAAAAATAATAAAAAACTAACCCAGTGAGAAGAGTGAAGTACAAAATAGACACTCTCTTTATACTTCCTCCAACAACCGGTGGTTGTCTTAAGTTTGAGGAGTGTAGAGTAGAGAAAATCAATCCTTATTGTTTAGAGATGAGTTCGCACTGCAAATGGTAAAAATAGTTCAATACACCAAACCACAGGCGACCGTTTTAATGGCTCCTAACAACTATCTTACACATAAAACTATGCTAATGTATATGTAACTATATTTAGTTCATGTTAAAGGACACAAAAGGTGGGCGTGGTACCTTATATTTTATACAAGCTGCTCTAAAGACGTCCTTTCAATAAAATGAGAGATGTCCTTCCACAGAGTTTCCTTCGTTGCTTGCTGGGTTGAAACTCTTTTTCCCTCTGACATTGACAAGCTCAGACACACACACACACGTATACTAACATCCACATACATAGCCACATGTAGACACACACACACTCATGTAAATAATTGCTAAGTAAAGCAACCAGCGAAGAAGCCGATGCAATGCGTGCAAATTAAGTGTTGCTTGGTTTTGGAAGTTCTGCTGTCAGTGTTGCCAACGTTGAGCACGCGCTTTCTACGTACTACTTTATTTACACGTGTAGCTGCCTAGTTTTTTTGTTATGCTTATTATTATTTTGTGCTTTTTACAACACTGGATGTCGGTGGAATTCTACGCAGATGAGACACAGAGGACGCTGGAATGCGGCGGGACTAGCAGGGGCTGCTGTAAGTTCATCGCTAAAAAAGCAAGTCTGAAGCAGCGCGTTGCAGCCGCATCAAGTCTTGCATAATAATTTATTCATTATGCATAAATTTATGTGGAAAAGTTTTTCCCCAAAAGATCGCTTAACCGCTTGCCAGCCATTGAAGCATTGACGTGTGTGTGGTTGCCTGTGCTCTGTGAATTTGTGGAGGGGGGCGAAAACACTAAGAAGAAGAAGCGGAATACCTTTCAGCAAAATTTTAGAAGTATTCCGGGGTGCTTCATTGCTACGTACGCGGGTCCGTTCAGGCGAGAACAACAAGAACAACAAGAAACTTGGTCGAAATGTACGAAAAACTACCACAGTATGCGTAAGTGAATGTGTATGAATGTGTGTGTGTGTGTTAAGTAAAAATTCTCCATGTACTTACCTACCTTACCTCATCTTTCTTGAATATAACTTGACTTGAAAAGAAACAGAACACGCGTTTTTGATTCTAGAAGCATAAAAAAAACTCAAACCACTCGAATGATAAAAAGAACGATCATGTTTAATGATCGTATCATCAGGTCTCATATGAATTCGTAATACACGGATAAGTACATGGATAAAACGTAGTTTAAAATAGTTCATAGTATAGGAAAAGAAACAAGCATTTTGAGAAGCGATGAATGATAAATGTATTAATTTTTTGCTCTTCGAATAAGTAAAAATGTTAAAATAACTTGTTGCTAAACGATGTTTCGTAAGTTATTTAAAGTGTGCTCTTAGACAAAATATCGACAAAACATGTGGAATTTTTAGTCAAAAAGTTTTCACAAAACAATTTCGGAGCAGACCGCAGCGATGAGGATGGCGGCGGTGACGTTCGAAGAATACAGCGAATGCGGGCAGTCGAGCGTCATTCGACACGCGTCGGGAGTCAAAAATACCAACGCAACGAAACAAAGTTCGGAATTCTTTCGAAAATTCGAAACTTTATTTTTGCGAGAAATAAGAAAGGCGTCAAACGAAACAAACACATATACAAACAAATAAACACACACAAACACACATATAAAGAACACCTCTTCACCCCTCACCAGTCCCCAAAGCGATTTCATTAAAAAAATTATGATAAGTTTAAACTTTAAAGTTTCGAAATCAATGAATTGAACAAAAGCGCCACAAAGTATTTAATCGAATTAAAAGCGTACTTAGTAGTGAAGTAGTAATAATTAAATAAAAAATTGGAATAAAGTCCGGATGTGTTTTTAAAGCAAGCAGAGTTTAATTAATGCTCATTTAATGATCCAATTCGATGAAATCAGAGGGTGAGCGAATGAGAGACGTGACGGTTGAGTGACGTTGAGGGTTGGTGACTGCGTTGCTTGTCAAAATCACTGAAGATACTCTGCAATTCGTATGCATCATTTAATGCGTAGCTGCTGTTGTTGTTGTTGTTAAGTTCATTGTTGTTGCTGCAGCGTAAAACGCTTCAGAGAGGAGCTGATGACTGAGATGATGATCCACTGCACCCCAAAATTAAATGTTTATTTCGCAGTATAATTTTATGTCACTGGCTTTCATTTTGTACTGCAAAAGAGAGTTAAAAGGGAGTGGAATGGAAAGGGAGGGGAGGGAAAGGGGGGAGAGGAAGTTTTAAGATATTCTCTGGTTTTGATTTTCGGATTTTCCCTTAATTTATATCTATTTTGAAACAGAAACGTCAAAGGAAACATTCTTAAATCGTTTTAAATTTTCTTCAATTTCAATGTTTATTCCCACTCTGCCCCCCCTTCTTTCATCATCCTTCCCATTCTTCAATGGGACACTAAAATTTATTACTTTCATTAAAATTTAAGTGATCGTAGCAAAGCAGTGCTAATTATTTGCATTCCCCCTTCTTTCGCTTTTCCTCCTTTCTTCTGCGTGCGTCGTTCCTGCTGCGCTTTTCAATTTCCTTCCTTTTCGCGTAGTAAAATTTATTAATAATTAAAGTGCATTTAAGTTAATTTTTTGCCCCCATAATAATAATACTAGCAATACTCCACTTTTATGAGTATCGAGTTTTGAGCACTTTACTACTATTTTACGTACATTTTTCTCTTCCACTTACTACTTAATTATGTGCATATTTCGTTTCAGCAATGAAAATTATGTCGGAATTTTCTCATTGGTTTTAGATTTCACTCTTGTTGTTTTTTCTTGGCTTTTAAGACGCATTTTGTAGCTGTTGTCGTTGAGCTTGTTGAATTCTTTTTGGTTTCTATCCTATTTGCTGTATTTTTTCCTATTACTTCCCTTCTTTTCTGCTTTTCTTACTTTCCCTTTTTCCATTTTCTTTACCTTTCTTTACTGCTTTTTTTGCTGCTCCGTTTTGTAACAAATACTTCTCAAATTTTATATAAATTACGTAAATTTACGTAATTTTATTCAATTACTTTAAGTATAAATAATGTTGTTGCTGTGCATTTCGATTTCTACTTTCTGTTGCTGTTATTAGTATTATTATTATTATTATTATTGTTGGTATAAATTTCACTCCACTTTTTCCATCATCACAATTTTTGGGTTGCTTTTAATTCAGTTCTCGCTCGTGTTGCTTTAAGAAATTTATTCATGAGATGACATGAAACAACTTTTAGTGACACGTATCAGCAGATATCATTTCTTTCTCTTCGCCTTCTTGTTTTCGAAGAGGTACCACTTCACATCGTTTCTTTTTTTCTTTGGTTCTCTCCGAATGAACCGCTTTCCAGTCCCACTTCCTTGGAAAGTGGGGATCCGCATACTTATTTTAGGTAATGATTGACATTTAATTTAAATGAAACATTAAATTTTGTGTTTGCAACAAATTTCTACAAAAGTCTACATACTTCAATAATTCAATAGAGTAAGTATTAAAAATTAAACGAAACTTCAAAGCTTTCAATCGCTGAAGCAAAGTTTAATTCCAGAATATCACATAAGATGTGTGAACAGCTGGAGAGTACCCTGAAAACCCACCGCTTCGAGGTTCCCGGATTGTACTTGCTTATCCCGGAGCCAGCACATTCTCCTTGAGGGAGAGTCGAAGTGGTGTTCATGTTGAGTGGAGATTTCAACTAATTACAAGCAATGGAAGCAATTAGCACAAAGTAATTATTTCCATGGAAGAATGGTCTGGAATATCTTTGAGCTTCTAGTGTGTTTGGGGGTGTTTTAAGAATGAAACAACTCAAGCGAATACTCGATTAGTAGCCAGGAAACCAGGTAAAAAAAATCAGAATTATAAAACACGGGGTTGTTCTAGAAGTAGCCGATGTTGACGTACACATGGCGTAGTTCCTTGAAGTATAGATGCAATTTCTAAGCCTTTAATGAGATAACTTTTTTATTTGCCAAAATATGTTGCAGATAATTTAATCAAGCATCGTTTCTGAAGTGCGACAAGAAACAAAAAGAGAAAAAAAAGAACAGTAAAAAGAATATAGAAAATAAACAAAAAACATCTTTGAAAAGCAATCAACAACTTTGACAATTCAAACAACAAGCAGGAAAAAAACATGAAGAACAGCAACAGCAACAACAACAAGTAAAGGAATGCAAACAAATATATCAACAAAAACAACAACAACAACAACAACAACAACAACAATCTAGTCAATATATAAGGTTGATTTGTTCAATGACACGATAAAAAGCAAAAACAAACAACGACAGCCGCAAAGTAGGCAACAGAATTTCTTTCGTTCGCTCGTACGCAATTCGAATTCGAAGATAAATGAGCTTCCTTTCAGCTGAGCTGCTATAATTTATTATTATTGCTTATGTTAGCGAGAATTTACGGGCAAACGGATGGCAGGGCGAAGAGGGCGGCGAGGTGCGATGGGGTGCTGTGAGGTGAGCTGAGTGAAAGATGGCCGGATGCTTGTCTGCTGAAGTGTTTGTTTGTGTGCGTGTTTGTATGCGAGGTGTTTACTATTAGATTGAGTGACCGCAACTCAGATAAAGTAATCGGATTCGGTTCGGTGCGAGGGATACAAAAATTAGTAAACAACTGAAAAGCTATAAATTTGTAGCAACGGATGGACAACGAAATGAATTAAGAACGGCGCCGCAGCGCTTCGACTCGCACGTGCGTAAACTCTGCATCGGAAGGTGAAAAAACAGGTTCACTGGTTCCTAAGCGTCTCTGGAATAATAAGTGTATCGGTACATGTGTGTATGTGTATGTGTGTGTGTAACGATTTATTCCTTTCTTTTTATTTGTGTTTGTGATAATCTAAGGTATGATAACAATCACTACATAAACAATACTTTTTTCTCGGAAAATCAAACGAAGAAAAACCCTCTGCCGGACTTTATTGCTTTTGCAAATCAAATCAAATCAAATAAAATCACAACCGAATCGTGAGACCCGATTTTTTATGAGTTCCATTAAATCTGAGTACCATCTGGTACCCCACGCGGACCGCTAGATGGCTGTTAACGATTTCGATCGTCCGATCACAGAATCATCAACATTTAATTTCTCATTTAAATGCGCAAAGTGTTATTTTTTATTTTTATACCCTACACCCGAAGGTAAAATATACCCTTTCGCCCCTTCTAACCAAACGTTTGTACTGCCGTTTGTAACGTACCAATGTAGGCGTGGCAGGTACGGAAAACTCTATACAGACATCCCTCGAATAGCACGATACGAAGATAAACTGAATCCAACCAGTACACGTAATATCAGCACTGTACTTCTCGATCAAGCATGAGGCGTGGTCCGCCCACTTCAGCTCACAACCTACCCTAACTTCACATTATCATTTAAATCTGTTAAAACCACTTCAAATATTTGAAAGTTGAGTGGAATTTCAGAATATTAGAATTCCATTAAACAGTAACGACAAAATTACACTCTCCTCACCACAAGCCATCTCACCACACCACACCTCACCACATCTCACCGCATTCACCTCATACACTATACTCATGTAGCTATTCTATTCGACACGTTTATTTCCCGTTAAGACCCTGGCTGCCCTGTCAAAGTTAGGAAATCAAACTCAGGTGACATGATGTGATCTGATATGTTATGTTATACGTGTCGATGTCGTGCGTTCCCCAATAAATTTGCTAAGAAAAGAATGTCGCAATTTCGACGAATATTCAGAAAAACACCACAACTTTTATTGTTAGAAGAATGAAAAAATGTGCAAGGAAATTAGAAAAGTTTCGCCATGTTTTACGATTCGGGGTCAGTTTTTGTGGGTCTACGAGTGCCCACAAAACAGATGTGAGCAGTTCGAGTTAGAAAAGGATAGACAAACGTTTACCAGAACTCGGACTGTTGTAGTTAAACTCTCCCCTTCTACAAACATCGCAGTCACCTCCACCACTCATCACCCCGTGACAGTCACTCGAAATTTTAATATAAATTCTCTGGTCGAGAATCCAAAAAAAAAAAAAAAACAATCAAAAGGATTCAAATACAAGCTGTACTCGTACCTATAAAGCTGCAAGCAATCTTGTGTGGCCTCGAGGTGCATATATTTTGTTGTTAACTTTGTTGTTGGTTTTTTTGGTAGATTCTCTTATTTAACTAATATAGTGAGCTGCTTCTTCTTCTTGCTACTTGCATGCAACACAAAATTCACAATAAACGAGCGTACATTCGTCCGAAAAACGAATGCAAACTTTTAGGCGTACAAAAAATACACACACACAGACGCATACATACAGCTATATTTAATTTTTTTGGAATTGTGCTATACAGCAACTGCAACAACAATAAAAGTTAAGCCAAGGAGAAGGCAGACAGTCAAACTTAAAAGGAACCTTTTCAGGACGAAGTACGGCGGCAGCAAAAAAGGGCGCCTTTTACCGCAGAAAAACTGTAAATTTATATGCAGTCTCTTTCAATTTCGCATTGAAACTGAATTAAAGTGTATTAAATATTAAATATGAATGCGGCAAACAGGAAAAGCAAAGCAGCCAGAATCAGAGCCGCTTCTGATTTATGAACAGGACTCGTGCGCACACGAATGCGAAAGCACGAATGCACGAAGGAGCGAACACGACGAAAAACGGGCAAAAAGTTGAAGAAGGAGTGAAGGATAATAAGAAGAAGCAGAATCAGAAGGGAAAACACTCCCACAAAATTGGAACTAAAAAAAATATTGAGCATAATTAAAAAGTTGAATTTATGAACAACTCGTCAGGAGCGCAGAGAGAGAGAGAGAGAGGAGTGAAAGGGATGGTATTAGAGTTAAATAATACATCAATTCGTCTTTATATAAAAGAGAAAAATTGTTTCTTTATTTGGGTTTTCTTCAAGTCTCACTTACCACCCACCACTCGATCTCGACCACAATAAATAATCTCAGACTCCAGGTACACTTAAGAACTTCAGGTCCACCATAATAAATATTTGCACCCTGCCTCAAACTGCACTCCCCTCCATGTCCACGTCCTCCTCCAACTCCTTCTCTTCCTTGAACGGAACTCGTATAAATCTAAGCAAAGCAAACATCTTAATACGAGTGCCAATCTGTCATTCAATGAACCAGAAATTGCGAGTTCAGAATCTCCTTCTTTTTCTGTTATTGTTGTTGAGTTGTTGCTTCAGTTGAGTAGTTGTTATTGTAGTAGTTGTTGCTTTTGTTGTTATTACTGCAGAACTGCCATGAAAACATTTGTTATTTTTTACACTTATTTCTATCTTTTATTCTTTATTTTTGAGTCCGGTTTCTTTCATGTATTTTTTCAGGTTTTACATCAATAATATCCTGAAAGGTTACGAGAGCATAAAAAAATAAAGAAAGACCCGGAAGAAAGGACCAAAAAATGAAGATGGTTGATTTTTCCAACTCCTACTAAAGTCACGCGTTAATGATACCGTTCACAGAGTAATTTTATCAAAATATTGATAGATATTCAATATATTTTGTATTCGTATTCACTATAAAATAATTATACATGGTAAAGTGTAGACCACAGTTTATGCTATAAAATAAATCATCGAATTTCAAAAAAGAATGCCGACAAAATTCAGAAGAACATCTCTTTAATTAATTTAATTTTTCTATATTTTTAAATTGATTTTAAATGGTTTTTTAATTTTTTCTTCTACATTCTTCACACTCTTCTTTCTCACTTTCAAATTCTTTCATTTGTGTACCTTATTTATTGGGAAGCCCTTCGAACTCTCAATTTATTTGGAGGTTTTCCCCCATTTATTTGAGTTTAAGGATGTGTTTTTTGTTGCTTCTGTGGTTCACAATACTGTTGGTTATTTTATTTTTATTACTAAGTTTCTATACAATTCCTAATATACTCTTTCCATTCCATGGATACTTAACATTTTCCTTAGATTTTCGGACCTTTTTATACTCTACACTTGAAGATAAATATACCCTATATACACATATATTACAATACCCTATATAAAGTTTACTCTCTTTTTGGTTGCACATTTTATAGGTATATAGATATATAGATACGTCACTAATATGTACAACAACAACAATATAGAAAATCTGTATAAGCTCCATCCTTTTCTCTCTTGTACATTCTTTAAGTAATTCTTCTAGGTTTGTTTTTTAAATTTATTATTATTTTACTTTTTATTTAATGGTTAAGTGTTGCTGTTGTTGTATTCTTTATGTTTTTCTTGTTATTGATGTAGTTGTTGTGTTATTTGGTGCTTCAAAGGTCGCTCTTGTGAGTGAGTTTTTATTGTGGCAGCCAAAGAAAAATGTACTTTTTCCGAGGTGAAAAAATGTGAATACAACTTTTGTGAAAGTTTTGCTTCATTTCACTTCTTCTTCTTTGTTTTCTTTTAATTTCCCTTTTTCTCTATCTTCTTATATATCGTATACTTCAGTGGCAGTGTTCACTCTGTTACACTTCGTTAATTTTTTCTTCTTTATGATGGTTTTGTTTTGAATGCTTTCTTTAACTTTTTCTAAAAACCCTTCAGTTTTTCTTTATTTATTTCCTTCATTTGTATTCAGCAGTTTTCTTTATTTCTTAATTTTGTCCTCTTATTTTCTCTTCTCTTTCTTTTATTTTATATTTTCATTTATTTATCATTATATGTTTATAGAGATATATACACCTTTTTTTAATTTTTCGGTTTCATTTGCTTTTTCTTAATTGTTCTTTTAATGTTATTTTTATTTTATTATTTAACACTCACATGAACAGTAACTACCCGGGTAAATATTGCAGTTTTTGCTTGTAAATATCTCGGGCATTTAATTTTTTATTAAAATTTTACTCCGACTCAGTGACTAAATTTTCGTTTTCTACGAGAAAAGCTAAAAATTATTTTGAAAAAAAAAATTTTTCCGCTTTTTTTCCGCAATTTTTCAATTTTACCCTTCAAGTGAACAGTAACTACCCCGGTAAATAAAGGGATTTTTCCTTAGTAGAATCGATAGAATTAGCAAAATCGATGTAATTATTGAAAGTAATGATAGCAAATAGAGACTTAGAATACAAAGTAGATTTTATCCATCCAACGAGAGGTCGGAAAAGTGTGAACGGCGATAGAATTCTAAGCTTATTTCATGAAAAAAGAACATTCAGTTTATATTTATTTTTACTTCATTATAAATTTAAATTACTTATGTATATTAATTTAAACTACTAAATTATTAACTTCAACTTTTTACTATAAGTTAAATATATAAATAATATTACGACATATGGCACTTCTGGCATTTAGTTTGTGTAAGGCTATGCTCTACACAAATTTGTTTCTGGCATTTTACACAACAGTGACGAGTACATCGCTTCCTTCTATATTCACTGTACCACATATGGCACCCACCTTTATGGCGACCGCCCGCTTGCATCATATTCTTCGTAGCTATCAGGAATAAACTCCTCATTATCTTCATCTTTTCTGATCGACTCTCCCAAAATGCACTCTATTGCATCTCTCTCTGCAAATGTTGCAATCGCATTACTATTACTGTGTCCTCTTTCTTATTCCGGGAATGCAAAGTTTCTCACCCAGACGTTGGAGAAAAGTGCGTCGCCCACTGTGTCTGATGGCTACAGAGCTTTCTGGGTTGTTTTCACGGAATATAATATAGGCAGCAAGCGATGATAAGTCCAGCATGTTATAGAAGAATGCTAAAGGCCATCGTTTTTTTTTCTGTTTGCTTGTATATTGTTTGAGCATTTGGTCCATTTTATCTACTCCTGCTTTTGTGTGTGGTATAGTAATGGATAATTTTCGGTTTATTTTTTGGTCCCGAGATATGAGTGAGCGAATTCAGTGTTTCACAACTCGCTGTCCTAGATTGACATCTCTGATGTTATTTATTTACAGAATATCCAGTTGCAATATCATAATTTAATTTAATTGTTTAACCCAACAAAATTTAATGCCATATTAACGTGGTTTTGAGTTTGTGTAAATTTTGTGCATCCTCTAAAGGGAAAGAGTTGCTCATCAACTGTTATTGACTCTGACGGCCTGCAGAAAAATTTTAGATTGGCATTGATCATCTGGAAAATATTCCTTATTGGTGCTGCCTTATCAGATCTTATACGAGCCTTGTGTGTAATTTCGGAATCAAATCTCAAGAGCCTTGTAATATTCTTGAATCGGCGAACGATCATTGTAGCTCAATATAGTGGAAATGCATTTGCTTTCCACAGCTTATTAGCCTCGAACACGAAGCTCGGTCAAGCCATAAACGGTCAGAAATACCATCGGAACGAGTGATCATAGAATCATCCAGTAAAATTGCATTCAGAATTTTCTATTACCCTCTCTATAAAACTCTTCATCCTTTGACAGATATAAAAAATGGTTCAACAGGTATAAAAAAATGGATGCACTCAAATTTGTGGTATTCCCCATTTGCCCTAATTACCAAACAACAGGTCATGCTCGAAAGTATCCAAAAAATCTTTCAACAGAATTGTTGCTAGATTTGCTATTTTCCTGTCTATAAAAAACTCCAGCCTTCAACACATGTGTATAAAAAAAGTTCAACAATAGGTATAAAAAATGTAACAAGCGGTTTTCTGGAATTTCCCCCCATTACCCTAATTACCACAAACAGGTCTTACTCGAAAGTATCCAAAAAATATTTCACCAGAATCTTTGCTAGCGATGCAGTTCAAGTATACAATGATAATTTACTTCAATTCCATTCAAAATGCTTACATATCACTTTTCTCTACCCGGGTAGTTACTGTTCATCAAAAGAGTTAAAAATTGCTGTTCATGTGAGTGTTAATATTATTTATTTTATTTGGTTACTGATTTTGCTGTATTGTGTGTTTGTTGTTGTCACCATATCTTCTTTTCCTTTATCATCACTTTATATATTTATCTCCTATTCTTTAACATTTATTTTTCTTTATCCCTTCATATATTTTTATTTTCGTTTTTCGTTTCTTTTTCTTTTCCTTTTAATATTTCATTTGTTTTCTTTTTCCTTCATCATTCGTTTTCCTTTTCTGTTACCTACATTTTCCTTATTTTACGGTATTTTTATCAAATCTGAAATATTTCTCTGCTTTCGACTTCGACTTTAACTTCGGTCTTATTTTTAATTCATACTCAAAATTCCAACCCTTTTTTTTTATGAATTTTTTGTTGCCACCATTCTTTCAATGCTACTTCTTATTAAACTCTTCGCTTCTTCTTCTTCGTTTCTTCTTCTTGTTTTCTTGTTCTCCTTCTTTTAGGTATCATATGATTCTGGGTTTTTTCTTTTCTATGGAATGGAAAACTTTTCTTTATGCGTTTTTAATGAAATTCGTATTTGAAGAAAAGTTTAGATTGAAAGTCGAGAAACGATCGTAATACAACTTGAATTGGTGTTTGTCTTGTTGTGTGTGTGTATGGGTGTGTGTGTTGATGTATCTTTGCTCATATATTCAAGTAAAAAACGAAGGATATACGGAAAGCTAGAAAGAACGAAGATAAGCAATTGACAATGTAAAAGATTCAGGGTTAAAGACAGACAGAAGATGTACAGACAGCCATTAATATAAACACAAATATTAAGTAGTAAATAATACAGTATTTTAACAAAAAGAAGGGGGAAAATATATAAAAACAACGAATGCAAATAATATTCGAATGCAATTAATTTTAATCATTCGTAACTCCTTTTTTCTTCCATTCAATGCCATTCACTTAATATCAACGTTTAACCGTATACTGCAATGAAAATAATAAAGAATCTTTGGATAAAATCTTAAAAATAAACTTTCTTCTTTATTGTTTACTGTGTACTATCAATTTTATAGCGAAATCGAAAAGAAATCGAAAAAGTTTCTTGCCATTTTTTCCAAAAGTTTTTTCGAAGCAGCTCTACTCTTGGCAGCTACTCTTTACTTCAGTTTCCTCGTATCAGCCAATAAATTCAATTCCGTTGCTGTTGTTGTTGTTACTGTTTTTACCTTTCTTTGAAATTCGCAATTTATTTCAATATATTCTATATACTTTTTTTTTCTTTTCTGTTTGCTTGACCTTTTTACATATTTTTTTAGGTTTTCTGGGTTGTTTTTTACTATATTATTTTTTTACAGAAGATTAAGAAAAAATAAAACATACCAACGAGATGACAAAATCAATTGATACCATTTTCACAACTTTACAATCGCCCGGATATAAGCACACACACACACACACAGACACACGCACACTGAAAGAGTAAGAGGGAGATGGAAGAACTCACATCCAAGCAGATTCAGTGTCCAAGTCAACCAACAATAATAATCAACAAGAAGTAGAACCAGTAAGAAAGCTATATTCGGCCTGGCCGAATCTTAGATACCCTACACCTAAAAGTTTTGAAAAAAGTGCCGAAGCTAGGGTAGGGCGGCCGTGGCGGTCCACTCTGGGCGGCACAATGTCGGGGGCGGCAGTTGTGGAAATCAAGTATTGACTTATTGAATTCTAGGAATTTTTGGGGCTACAAGTTGATTAACCGTCCCGGGCTCCATGAAACCTAGCTACGACTCTGTATAAATAGTAGGCGTGGTCATTACCTTTTTCAAAACAAAATAACTAGCTTAGTTGTTATATAATTGTGTTCATTTAAACTTTATTTCCGTGGTAATAAACTTGTTCTCATACTGCTATACTGTATATGTAGTGTAAAAGTGGGCGGACCGCACCCAGTTTTCATGTAATAATGTTTTTTTGTAAAACAAGTTGTTATCTAAAGTTTTATTCAGGAAGTTTATATATTTAACAATATAACCCTCTTTTGCCTGTGTAACCTAAAAGTGGGCGGATCACGCCCATATTTGGCATATTAACGGATAATGCTACTCCATACCCAGGAATGAAATTTTGTTGTAATAGCTCAAAAACGAACGCTGATATCACATTTTTAATAAAAAATAGGCGTGGTCGTGGACCGATTTTGCCCATTTTCAATACCAACCTGCACACCACAAGAAACAATGTTTATGCAAAATTTCATCACGATATCTTCACCGGTTCTCCTGTGATCGTGATTTCAACAGACAGACAGACAGACAGACAGACAGACAGACAGACAGACAGACAGACAGACAGACAGACAGACGGACGGACATGGCTAAATCGACTCAGGAAGTCACGCTGATCAAGAATATATATACTTTTCTATACCTATCGTCTCTATTTCTATGCGTTACACATTTCGTTACAAAGTGAATATACCCTTACCTTAAGGTGTAGGGTATAAAAAGGAGAAGGATCATCAACAAATGAAGGACGACCAACACAAGGAACAATAACAGCAACAATAGACAAACACATACACATATGTATATATCGTATATGTATATAAGTAGATAGATGATCTGACTTGCGTTGGACACGCTAAGAACTTGGCTACAACATTCCGTTACGTAGTTCATATCGTATATCAAATACGTCAGACCGTCGGACGTAACTGTAAGCGATGGTATAGAAATTGTTTGGCTCTCATTGTTATTTGATAACTTATTGATGATTTGATTTATCGCATGTCCTTGTATGTGTGTCTGTGTGGGTGTGCTTTTGTATAGAATTGTTATTGTATGCATTCAGCTTCTTTCTTTTCTTTTGATATCCGAGAGTTTTATTGTTGAACTTTTTAAATCCTTTCTTGGGATTTCAACATCGAAGTATCGAGTTTGCATTTTTTATTTCTTCATTTATTTGGTGTTGTTATTCTAATCCTTTAAAAGTTGTCCCAACTAAGAAACAAGCTCGGGTTAAAAAAGATTACAAGGAATTCTAACGATGTGTTTGATTTATTAGGTTACAAATAATATTAAGATTAAGCTTTTGTGACTAATTTAGGGATCCGCAGTGGTGCCATGTTGACATTTTTCTAAAAATTCAATAAAGAAACTTTGCAAAAAATCCTATAAATAAGAGGAAAGAAAACAAGAAGAAAACCTCTGCTTTAAAATATTTCTGCTAAAATAATCTTTAAATAATAAGTAAAGATGTGTTTCAAAATCTACACAATAAATCTTCACTTATATTATTATAATTATTCTTATTATTTATTATTTTATTATTTACTTTTTTTATTATTATTTAGTTATTAACAGCCACTTTATTAAATAATGAAGTTAAAAATGGAGTTAAAAAGAAGTTTAAAAATAAAATAAATATGTAATATAATAAAACAAATAATAGTTTTATTTAATTCGAGATTAGTTTAATTTTATTTAATTTAATTTAATAATTTAAAGTCGTAGCTTCTTCGAATTCATTTTCTGTATAGGAAAACCAAACTTTTTAATTCTTTTATAATCTTAACACGCTTTTATAAAGCTTTCTGATGGGAAAAGTTTCAATTGCTAAACTTTAATTTCACAAAATGCAAGTTTTATTTAATTTTCAGCCATAAGAAGGACTTAAAAATTTCAATAAGGAACAAACTGAGAGACACACATACACTCTCAGACTCACACACATACATCTATGTACATGTGATGTCTAACATTTGGTTAAAAGCGTTTTGTTGGTTTGAACGCCGCTGCTTTTAACGACATCATCGCACGTTTACCAGCGACCAATTAAAGGCAAAAACCTATGATTATAAAGCTGGCGAAACCGTTAGCTGATTCGCTGGTATGGATATGAGTACCGTTGGCTCGTTCCCTCACTCACTCGCTGGCTCTGAATACGTACAGAGGACTCTCAACATCCGTTAAAAAACTTTCACTACTGGTTAAGAGCTGAAATTAGCGCTGGAATTAAAGTTGCAAAAGTGGCATAGAATTTTAGATGAAGAGTTTTTGAAGTCGAATCGAAGTCGAGTGTCTGAGAGCGAACACACACATGCATACACATACAAACACACTTAAGTTCCTCATTAAGGATGATTACTTTAACCAAACTAACTAAAACTGAAGATTGCAAACATAAAAGATAAATTAAATGGAATGAAATTAGAAACTTTAACCCGTTTCATATTTCCTTCCTTTTCATAAAAGGAAGTACCTTCATATTTCCATAAAATAAAATAATTCTTTAGTAATCATTAATAAAAATAATACTCGTAATGTATGTACTCAATAGAACAACGTCGCTGTAAAGGAAAAAGTAACCGAAGATGAAATTACAGTGCTTCGTTCCCTTGATCTCCTTGATTCTCCTTCGATCTCTTTATAGTTTTATTATTTTAATTGCTTAAGAGTTAATATTTAATCATACTTTTTATATATACATTTCTACAATTTAAGTTTATTTTAGATTTAGCTTTAAGTTTCCATGATTTTCCTCAATCGAAAAATATATCCTTAATCGCGTTAAAGGAAGCCAAAGAAAGCATGAAATTAAAGCTAAAGGATTGCTTTTTTATTGTACACGAAATGTTAACGTTTCCCCACACCGCTCCCCCCACCCACTCCACCGCTCATTCCATAGTATATCCGATGTCATTCTTTCGCTCCACTTATTGCACTCCGACCTTATTTACTGGCCCGTATCTCCGTGCTTCGTGTCCGTTTTCTTCAGTCTCTTACGCTCTCTCATGTACAACAAAGATGACAGCTGATTTTGCTGCAAAAGTAGTGGTTATTTATTGTCATTTCGACGTGAGTGCTTGTGTAAGTGGGTCAAAGGATCAGCGGGTTTTTCTCATTTGTCTGTCCGCTTTGTGAAAGTCTCATCGCCATTCCAAGCTGATGTTGGTCTCTGAGTCGTCGTATTTCGCTCTGTTTGTCTACCAGCCTCGACTCATTTAAAGTCTATCTGGATATTTAAGTCAGTGATTTAAGCTTTTGTTCACTTCGCTTCACAACTGACACATCTACGCATCTACACATGAGTTTGTCTGTACACACATCCTTGCTTCTGTCAAATAAAATTAATAAGAAGAAACGAAACAAGAAAATTGCTCCCCTCCAGGTTTCGGTGCTGCACAAAGGAAAATAAAATAAAAACAATTGAAATGCCGTAGTTTATGGTATAAGCAACTGCTTGTGGCGTTGTCTGTGTGTGGCTGTATGTGTCTTAGAGCCATTTTATCTCCATTTCCATTGACAAGCATCTACATATTCATATAAGCTGCATCCAGCCACGTTACCGTGAATTCATGTCCCCTACATGTGTCTCTGTTTCCGTCTCTCTCTCTCCCTCTCACTCTCTATTTGTCTGTCTGCCTTTGTATCTATCTTCGGTCTGTTGTTCCACATTTTTTTCAGTGTAATTTTTGCTCTACGCTGCATTTAATGTGGCCCCAAGCGATTTAAGCTGTCAGACGTCTGACAGCATCAATGTCAGTCTACGTCTCTGTTTGTCTTCATCCGTCTCCATCTCCGTCTCTGTCTCCATCTCTCTCGGGTCCTATTTTCTTAATTCTTTCTACTCACTCTGCTTCGGATCCTGTCCCCTGTCTATCTCTAGGATTGAGTTGTTTTTCGAGCCATTTCTTCTAAGGTTCCCTATTTTTATAAAGTTTCTTTTTCCTTTTTGCTGTCTTTGTTTTATATCCGTTTATTTATTTATTTTCTTTGGGTGGGACGGGGGGAGGCCGGTCTGGATTCTTTTGATACATGAACATATGTTAATTTTGCAGTTTTGTATTTTTAGGTATCGTTGTGTATCTCAGCCACTCGGTTGCTGTGTCTGTGTGTCTATGAGATCCCTTCGAATGTGTGCGTGTGTAGTTAACTTAGCCTAAATATGTAGGGTGAATTTGCTATGTCATCGTCACCATCCCATCCACCAGCTGCTGCTAATGTTACTTAAGTATGTGTGTGTGTGTGTGTGTGTGTGTGTGATGAATGATTATTTATATCAAGACAGTGTATAGATTCTTTTGTCACTTTCATGTGTGTCCTGGGTCACTTTTTTGCAAGGTTGGTGAGTTTGTAAATAAGTCACATTTACATACGTTTTAAATAACCGAAAAACCCGAAAGTATCTGAATGTATATAGTGTTTATCTTCATGTAAATATGTGGATGTTCTTCTGTATATATGTAAAATAAGTCTAAATCTGTGTGTTTTTGTAACATTGACTTCATATTTTTTCAGGTTTTTTCTCTTTTCAATTTCAGAGTTGATCCATTTTATTGCTTTTTTGCATTGTTTGCAATTTTCAAATTCAAGCGAGATTTAAATGCCATAAAAGAAGCAATTTTATTCGGATGAAAGACTTTTTATAATAATCGTATGTACGTAGATATCTCTTTTATTTCAATATATTTTCTCCTTGATTCCGTTATTCGAGTACGTCTATCGTTTAGTGTATAATTTTGTCATTATGCATGAATTTAAATGCAGGATTAAATTGAGGATTATTTTGAGGATTATCTTAAAGGCGATCGATTAATCTCAGCTCAATCTTCAATCATTATAAAATTAAATAAAATAAGAAAATAATGAAAAATTCGCTTGTTTTATGGAAAGGTGAGCTTTTTTATTATTATTATCCTTGGTTCGCTATTTAAACAACAACAAAAAACTACACAGCAAATAATAAACTCCTTTTCAATTCACTAAAATTGTTGTTGTTGTTGGTTTTTACTGTTGTTGTTGCTTGTGATGTTAGTATTGTTGTCGCGGTCGTCCGCGTTCTTTAGCCAGAACGATAGCAATTGTCAATACTTCAACAAAAAATAACAACAACAAAAACTACTACTAGCACTACTTCTACAGCAACAACAAAAAACCTTACAAGTATTCTCATCTTAGAATCACTCTTAAAAAAGCTCTTCAGAAACGAGTGAAAATAAAGAATCAAGTGAGTGTTGATTGTGTGGGTGAATAGACACGAGAGAGAGAGCAGATGACTGCAGGTGAGTTTTCACTCTTGTGTTCTTCTTGTAGTTGTTGTACTTGTAGTAAGTACAGCATCACGACAAGTTGAAAATCTGCCAAACATCAACTTCATCTCGAATGCATGCTAACCAAGCAACTTAACAGCGAATTCCGGGCAGTACATGGATCCCGATATATGTTTGTATGTATTGATATGTGTGTGTCTATGAGTGTGTGTGTATGTGTTACTCTCTGAGATCCGAGACCCTCTTGTACTGATGCGTTGATACGTTGCCAATATCGCTTTATTTGGTTTCACTAATGCACCTACATTTTTGTGTCCGGCGGGTTTTTTATACCCTACACCAGAAGGTGAAAGGTCATTTTATCATGGCTGAGTCGATTAAGTCCTATTTGTCTGTCTGTCTGTCCTTTGAAATCACGATTAGGCATAAACACATCTCTTATTATACTATGCAGTGCTTAGTTTATCATTCCAAATGGTTGTCTACGCCTACAAATTTGCCTATTTTTTACAGCCAGGTCAGCGATATGACGTTAATTACGCCCACTTTTATTCCCAAAACAGAATCTTCGCTTAAATTAACGAAACTAGTGAGTTACAATATAAAAATGCAAGGTCTCAAGGCAAAATTAGCTATCCTACCAAAGGATGGGCATAATCTGCCCACTTTTGACATGCCATACAAATCATGAATGTATACGGTATACAAGCTTCGACCAAGCCGAAGATAGAAATATTTCTGGCTGTTTTCTGTTCAGCCAACACACTCACAGCAAAATGTTTGTATATGTATCGTATTTGTGAGTTATTCTGTGGAGTTATTTTGGAGTACCTACTTTCTAAAGGTTTTCACAGTTAAGTTTGTAATGCTTAATACCAGAACGAGGTAAGTTTAAGCTTGTAAGATCGAATTTTAGATCCAGAGTACGTCAGGAGGCTCCTCGGGAGGCTCTCTCAAACATGCAGGTGCATTTAATATTCAACTGTAATATTGATACATTTTTATAGGGTTATAGACTGTAGAGGTATTCTATGGTACTTGAGGTATATTATTATATGCTTAGGTAATCTTATTTGCAGTTATTATAAATCACATGAAAGGCTTTTAATTTACCTAAAATATTCTGTACAATATTCTAACTGATTCGACTAAACTTTCTTACAGTAAATAGTTTTAAATTGTTTTCTGGAGGTAATTAAGGGTAAATATGAAACCCTTCAGAAGTATTTGAAGTTAAATCAAAGATTCAGAGGTTCATGAATTCACATGACAACATTTTCAAAGGTTTCTCTGCTTTTGTCAGCTTTTTTTAGGCAAACCCAGTGAAATTTTCCAAGATGAAATGCAGAATCTTGCATTTGAAAGGACATCGTGAAATAGTATCCTGACAGAATCTTAAAGTCAAATGCATATTCGTTAGGTTTACGAGGTCAAATGGCGAATTTAGTTCGTCTTCTGAGGTTCTCCTACTCAAGTTTTATGAATATTTTTGTTCGTGGCTCTTCAATTGTCATCATATCCTGCAGGATGTTCGTGTGCCAGTTTGCATTCTTTGTTGGTCTCGCAAACGTTTTCATTTGGAGCTGTTTTTCTAGATTTGGCATAAAGCTTTGTTTTTGCGCTAACTGCACGAGCATCAGCTCACCGTGGCTGTAGTCGAAGTGGTTAGTGGGTCGATGGGTCGAGGGTTCGGTGGGTCTTTGGAATGGATGGTGTGGTTCGGTGCGCTTGGAGTTCTTGTGTTCACTTCGATGTGGAAAAGTGGCATCGTTTTGTTGTTCTAGTGTTGGCAGAATTGCCCCAGAAAAGGTACCAACACAAGATCTCACACGTCTGTAGTCACCGTAGCACTTCAGTGATCACCAAACAAACCACACACCAGCCACCATCCGCTCCTCGACCTCTTCACCGACCTGTTCGAAGCCTTGCAAGCAGTGGTTTAGCCCTGCAATGGGTGAGTGTGTGGGCGTGTGTATGTACGAAGTGTGGCCCACTTTTTCACGCTTCGTCTACAACAACAACAACAACCACGCGCACTTCGCTGACCCGCTTCAATTGCATGCTCGCTGGCGTCGCACGCGTTGCCAATTCGATTTCATTTGGCATTTCTTTTCATAGCGTTGTTTTTATTGTTCGTTTCTTCTCTTAACCGCGATTGTTTACGCTGCTTTAGCTACTGTTCTTGCCTCATCTGCTTCTTCTCCTTCCGAGACGACTTCCTGTTGGTGGGTTGAATGCTTGTCTTTCTCTTTCTATTCACTTTTTTCGGTACTTGATACTTTGTTTCTTTATTCTTCTGGTGCTGTTTCTTCTCTTCTTCTTCTGCTCCTTCTTCTTCCTGTTTTTCTTGTTATTGTTATCAGTATTTTTATTATTGTATATACAACAATTTCGCTGCACTTTTTTTGATTTTATATTGAAATTAATACTTTTTATATTTTTCTGTTCTGGTTCTTGTTTTTATTTTTATTCTTGTTCTTAGCTCTTGCTATTGAATTTGATTTTGTATTGAATTTTAAACACGTGCCAGGATTTTCTCAATTTACACGGTTTTTATTTTCCTTTTTGGGATTTTTTCTTATTAAATGTTGCTGTGGACATTTTTCAGTGTATTAAAAATGTTAAATTTGATATTTTTTAAGAAAATTCATAGAACCTTGTAAAATCAGAATAACCACTTTAAATTGCATTTCCAATAAATTAGAATTTATTTAAAAATTGTTTATTTATTTATTTATTTCTTTATGTATCTATTCTTCGCCTCTTCCAATTAATTTTTGGCTAATTTTGTTTTTAGTGCTCTTTTTATGTCTTAATAAAAATTTATATCCTAATGAAAAAGCTGTTGTATGTATTTCTTGCCACATGATACCTCATGAAGGGCAGTCATTTTATGGGGCCCTCACTTAGGATTGCGGTCTGAGGCCCATTGTGAGTATTTGAACTGAGTTACTTCATTTCAATGCCTTTATTTCAATGCCATTAACATTTCCACCACACCTGCTTGTAGACAGAATCACCACCAACTCATCACAACGCATCGCGCATCAGCCGTGAGTCCCTCACCCGCCCATCGCCCGATCCGCGGAGCCATTCACCCTCACATAGACTCGTAAAACGCATACATAATGAAAAATTGAAAGCTTTCTTTAATGGATTTTAGATTAGATGCGGAGACGTGGACCCACGGAGTGAAGTCGAGACACAGCCCCCGACTCGACGGACCACAACCGCGTGGTGAACTCTTCCAACCACACAAACAACCGTTCTACAATCGTTCATAAAAGGAGCCACACAACCTTCGTCCGTCCATTCGAACCACCAAACCGTAGGAGGCCCATCAACAGATTTCGTAATTAAGTTTATGCAGGGCAGCACGCCTCCGAATACGATGAGTAGAGGGGCAGTAACAATTGAGGGAGCGGGGGGTTGTGTTTCGTAGATTTTACTATCTACTATACTCGAATATACAATAGAATGTGCCTTTAAAGCGAATTGGAATGACGGAGAAAGAGATGTAAGGGGAAATCAGCTGAGAAAATAACTGTACGTATGCGGTATTGTCTTAAGAACGTCCAAGTAAAAGCGCGATATACTTGAACATACGCTGATGGAACCCAAAGTATCCACGCGTATCTACTTACTTACTTAAGGACACTTAATATTAAACATTTGAATCTTTTTCTTTAGCAAGATAACAAAAAAAGACTCTGTATCGTATATTATCATATAATAACAAGATAGTCTGGATATTTTCTCGAATTTGTCCCACTATAATCTGAAGCTGTTTAGCGCTTCTGCAACCTAAAAAAGAGAGAAAAGCGAAGAAAAATAAATAAAAAATTAAAACACCTGCTGGGTGCACGCTAACCCCAGCCCCCCCCTCCCTTCCTTCTACACCACCTCAACTCACAGGGAAGAAGAAAACACTTTTTCGTACTTTTTCAACGGAATAAATTAATATTTATGCAAATTTATCTTAAGTGGCATAAGTAATTGCAATGAACGTCACACACACACACACACACACATACACACATACACACACATACTTCTATGTTCACTTTCGCCTTTTTATGAATATTTATCTGTTTTGAATCGAATTTGGTTTAATGTGAAACATGAAAGAACAAAAAAACTTATTGAAGAGTAGCTAAAATAAAAAAAAAGACCAAAAATATGTTGTGAGTACAATTATTGTTGTTGTTGTTTGTCCTTCTTTCTATTTTTGTACATTTTCAAGCAAAAAGCTTTTACATTTTTCCTTCCTTTATTATAATTTATAGTATACTTAGCATAAGATAGAAAAAAAGGTGAAATTAGTTTCATAAATCAGTAAACCAAAAGTTATTCCCAAAAGTATGAAAAGAAGTAACAAAACATTTTGTTGTTGAAAACAATATTGAATTATATGGAATATTATATGGAAAACAATGGATTATAATATATACTGAGCTTTATTTAACCATTAAGAGCGTTGAAGAAGATCAGCTCCATATCAGTTGCTAATATTGTTTGTGGCAACAGAAACTAAGTAATAGGAATCAATATCTCGTTATTCGGCCATGTGTCTCAAACCCATCGAATGATATTGAAATCGCACCGAGCAAACGAAACACAGTGCAACAAAGAAACAAAGTTCAACAAAGAAACAAAATGCAGGGAAAATGAAATCGAAACATATAATCAAAATAATGAAAAAGAAATGGAAAGCAGAAGAAAAGAAGCGCATCTGCGATCCAAAACAAGCCAAATCGTGCGCCTAAAAGAGGGCACACTTAAAAGGATCTAAGATAAGAATGGAGCAGAATTTGATTTTTATGCCACACAAGGCAATCAGTGAGGGAAAAACGAAAGCATTTCCAGTTGCTGCCGCATCCCCGGCGGCAGTATCAAAAAACAGCCAACATACACACACAGAGAGCAACAACAACAACAACAACTTGAGCACGAGTTCTCCAGCGAGTAGAGCAATCATCAGCTAAGAAAATACAAAAAAAAAGGAATGGAGAAACGAAATTCAAAGGATGGTGTTGTTGTTGGAGGAGCAGACGCGATATAAATGCAATTCCATTCATTATACGAGTCCATGGTGCACCACTCAGGGATGTGTCCACAAATACAAACACACATCTACACATACATACATACACTTACACAATCACAAGGGCACACAAACACATGGAGGCTCACACATTACAACAACAGCGAGAAAGTAACGCAGCCATTCAGATACTCTTCTGTAGAAAACATTCGCTTTTCTCCGTCTCTAAGCGAGTCTGTGTGCCTGTTTGTGTGTGTGTGTGTGTGTGTGTGTGTGTGTTTGTGTGTTTATTTGGCCAAGTCAGTCGTGCCACAGTTAGCGGTACACAGCCACCTCTCGTGGTTTATCGTTTAATTAAAATTCCCAGCACGTACTCGCACGTCCTGCGAAGCAACGAAAAATTTCAACCTCCTATCTTTGGCCAGCAGCGTTTCGCACGACGGCACCGCATCGCGTCGCATCGCACGGGTTGTCCTTGGCCGCTGCTCCGTGGCTCCGTGGCTCCTTCAAGTTGTGTGCCAAGTTAAGATGTTGGGCGGATTTGTTCACCAACTCTGCTGGTTGCGAGTTGTTTGCGAACTGATGCTGGTCTTCTTCTCAGAGTTACTGTTCCACGTTGTTGTTTCTAGTGCTATCGTTGCTGCTGTTCTGCGGGTGTTCTGCGGGTGTTCTGAGGCGAGTCACTCGACTACTCTAAGCCTCGGTGCGGGTCACTCCTTCGTGCTGTTTAATATTTTGTTGGCAATAAAATTGGTTTAGTGTGTTGTATCCTTTGGCCTCGCATCTTCTCAATACACTTCGATGTGTTTTCTATGAAACTCTTACTTTTTTCCCAAATTTCATTATCTGCCGTAGTCCCCACTGCTTCCCCGCACAACTCGCAACTGTTTAGTTATTTTAAGCGTTGCCAGATGACGTTGATGCTGGCGATATTTTATCTTCTTTTATCGCCTTTTAACTTAAAGCCTAGATGCACCAGCAAAATAAGTAGCTGTTCGTGAAGCAGAAGCAGAAAGAGAGCAACAAAACAATCGAAGCGAAAAGAGTAGATGCAGTTTAAAGCAGTGTCTCGTAGACATGCAGATGGCGTATCGTAGAAGAAGAAGAGGAAGCTGCAGAAATGTCCATTTCATGTTGCACGTCCCTAAGTTGGTCCTTTTGTGTTTTTGATTGTATAACCACTCGCTGTACAAATTACTTTAGACAGCTTGCATCTATTTAAAGCGTTTAAAGTATTCTTTGAAAATTCTGCGAAATAAGTTCACCGAGTAGTTCTTAAGGCATTTAGTGCAAAGAGCTTGTTTCTTGATTCGGTGTTCCTTTGCAATAATGGACAACTGTCGCTGCAGTGGGTACACTTCCTTAATTCTGGGGTTAAAGTCTAATCTAGTAATTGGACTGTAATCAGTGGATTATTGGACTGTATTTCGCGTTATTACGCACTTCAAACTCATGTTCGGCAATGAGATTTAATCTCTCTTCCGGGTTTTGAGAGACCAACGCAACAAAGTCATATAATATCATTGCTACATAAAAGTTCAGAAAGTATTAATACAATTTTAACCTTCAGCTGTGCCCCGATTTAAACGGCGTCGTAAACTTCAGAAAATTGAACATGGTTTGAATTAGCGATGTGGTCGTGATGACACTAAATTCATTACTTAACAGACTGACAATTAATGTTCTAGTGATCTACTTTCTTCTCCCCTCTCCATCCCTTCCGACATTTTTGGCAATTCGGCGATATTAACGCGACTCTAGAAAACTCATTCAAATGAAATAAACGACCGACAGCGAGGCAATAAATCAATGAATGCTGATGCCTACGTTGATGCTGTTGTAGGACAATTAAAACAACAACAACGACAATAGCAAAATCAAAATATGCTGGCTGATTTACGGCGCTGTCAATCGAGTGACAGGCCACGTAACGAATGAGAAAATGTTACAGTTTCCAGAGCAATTATTGAATCAAACGAAATGCGTTGTACAGCTAAGATGCCGAGGAGCACATACCACCACCGCCTGCCTCCCTCCTCTCCACGTCCACAGTCGAGATCATCGCTAGAGTGGAGCCGAACTGTGGTCCTGTGGTTATAATAAGTCCCACGTGCGGTCTCCATGTTAATCTAGGAAAAAACGAAAACCCGTTCAATTCGATTCCCGAAACCTGACTGGGAATTCGTAAGGTGATCTTAAAGCTCCCCCTGCGAATCTATCATTAAAAGTGGGTGGGTGGTTGTTGAATATCGATACACATGATAGCCTCATTCCAGCCTCAGTTCACTCTTCCCTCGGATAGGATTTCCTTTCGTTAGGGTAGACTTCGTATTTTCCGGTTGAGAACGACAACGTTTGCTTTCAAAAGCATGACACTTTCAAGATGAATGCGGCCATCAAAGCGGAGGGAGTCCCAGACTGATGAAAGCTGCTCCCCAGAGTACTTATGAAATTACAACATAAAGTACTCAACTGAAAAAAGCGTCCATAATAAATTCGCAACTTAAAAATTCTCTTTAGCTAAAAAGTAGAGGGAACTCGGAAAAACACTCCGAAACAAATTAAAAACTTGCCTGCAACTGCACCCAAGTGAGTCGCCTCAAAGAGCCGCAGCGCCGAAAATGCACCGCCACTAAAACCCATTCACATCGAAAAGGGACGCCGTAAAAAGCTAAGTGAAATTCATACCTGGCGGCAGTCGACCCCAACAAAGCGTGCCACGAGAGCTCATTTATGAAGATAAGGTTGACGCTGATGACGCCGCCCAGCGCAGCTGCTACCCGCCACACGCTGCTGGGTTAGAGACCGAGGCATTTTGCTGTAACCCGGCTCCGGCAGGAACAAAAAAATTGGATTAACGCCACACACAGAGCGGTGCATCAAAAACTTTGTCGCATTAAAAGAGCACGACGCGAGTGCAGGACGCGGTCGCAGCCCAGGAAGAGGGCGAGGGCGAATGAAGGGCGGGAGGGGAATGCAAGTAAGGGGAATTGAAACAACACACAACCAGACAAAGGAGTTGCATGGCCCTCCTGCAGCGAGCTATGAAAGCTGCAGACACAGAGCGCCATCTCATCCTCAAACCTTATCTGAAGCCGTGCGCTATTATCACAGGTTTTTATGTTGTAGGAGTAGATGTTGTTTTTGTTGGTGTAGTTTGTTTGTGGCCTCATATACGAGTATTTAGCTAATTCCGAAAGGAAAGACTGACGCTACGACGTCACACACAAGCAACATGAATGAGTTACATTACAAAGATTGCTTTTTTAATGCCCGAACAGACACAAACCAGCCACGGTTGCTTAGTTTGTATGACTTGGATAAAACTTACAGTGGGCCATGAAACACTTTAAACTTGAAGATTCCTTAAACTCGAACCTCGGAAATCCGGAAAAATATCGGATGATGAAGGATCATGGAGGATCAGGGGATAAAAATATATACGAGTAGAGTGGAATGAACGCAAGAAAATTGTAACTAGTCTTGTGTCTAGGTTTGTGTCTAGTCTCGTGTCTAGTCTTGTATCTAGTATTGTGTCTACATAAACTTGTATTTAGTCTTGCGTTTAATCTTATTTCTAGTCCTGTTCCATTCTTGTGTATTGTATCTAATCTCTTGGTTAATCTTCTATATTATAATGTATCTAGTCTCTTCTCCTCTCTTTTATTCTTTAAATCTTTTGGTTTGAGCGTCTTTTCTCACCCACTGTAGCTCATAAATGAAATTTCACTGTTGCCTCGTAACTCAAACAAAGTAACACCGACAACAACACCAGCTTCACACGATGTAACATAAATCCCAGCCATGATGTTGCTGGTGGATCTGAAGCACCTGCTGTCACCTTGGTCAGCACTTTGTACGGCAGACAGCCGTTTCCAAGGGACAAGAGAAGGGCCCCGTCTGACGCCGTGACGAATGATCTCCATCCTTAATTTTAAGTGAATTGTTAGCTCATAGATGTCAAGCAGAGTGGCGTGGAGTTAACTTCACTCAACTCAAGTCCTGACCCTGATGTTGTTATTGCATTTCGACTGACTCGTTGCTTGCTTGTCTCCTGTAGGATCGAGTGCACTAACGATTGTTGGTTATTCATATTCTATGTACGGGAAAACAAGTTTGTTTCTATACGACAAGTAATATGATGATGATTATGGCGTTGTTGTTGTTGGTGGTGTTATTAGACTTGGTGTTGTTATTACTTTAACATATCCCTCATATTAACTTGTGTATATCCATTCACTGTCCCATTAAGTGAAGCACTAAATGTAACTAAAGTACACTTCATTACATTACAAACACACACACACGTTTTTAACACATTTTTTGTTGAGTGACATGATTATGTTACATACTGTTGTTTGTCAGTATGCTGTCGTCATTTACATCTCGGAAATCGTACGAAAATATCAGCTTTCTATAAAAACGAAAGAAGTCATCGGAAACTCATGGAATCTCAATAAAAAGAATATTACTATGAATGGGTTTTTGATTAACAGATGACCGGAGGTAAGAATCTCTCTGTATAATACTCGTATCTCTCTTTCGCCCGAAATAACACTCCATTCATATAATTTTAAAAATCGGGTTATTCATTTGAATTAAAGAGTGTATAAAATAATGTATCATTTGACGAGTATTTCATAAGAAACGCAAATTCGTACTGGAAACTGGATAGACAATAGACAACAGATGGTACATTAAATATTTACGTAGACACATTAAGACTAACTAAAATGACAGACTGTAATTATTTTTCGCCAAGGTTAATTGCGAGGTGGATCCATGCTCCAATCTCGTTACTTTTACTCATCCTGAAGTAACAAAAGATATCCATCTGTTTCAGGTTGAAGGTCAGTCGTTAAATAAAAGGCTCTGGCAGCTAATGGCTCATGTTGTTTAATTAACGTGGCTAATTAAGTTGCCAAATTAAGTTGGCTAATGAAGTTATTCGCCCAATAATAATATTAGCAGTCTGGGTGTATTCGGGACGTATTATGTTGGCATTTTTTCCTTTCAATGACTTAAGCTTAATTAATTTATATGCATTTTTTATATACATTGTACACATTTAAGAGTACGCCAAGCATACTTCTGGGACTACCCTCGTACACAACCTTAAACTTGCGATTTGTTTTTAGTTTAGATTAAATGCAGTAATCAATTTTTACAACTGAAGGATCCAAGTGAAGGATGCTTCAAAAAATATGCACAAAATTGCATCTCATTTTGAATTGATTTTGAGTTTAATTTCCTGCAAAGCTTTTTAAGAGGCTTAACAACACTTTTGAGTTATGATCATGTTACTTGATACATGAAGTAAATTTAATTTCCAGCTTCATTTCCATGAATTAAATTTATGATCACATAACGAAATGGTTTATACACCTTTTTTATGGGTTTTTGGTTTTGTTTTATTTTGTTGTTCTTGTTGATGATGGATGAACAGAACTTCCACCAGAAAAGAAGTATTCCATTCCTTTAGTTTCAATTTAAATCTTTGTTCAAAGATTCCGAACTTGAAGCAACAAGTTTGAAGCTATTGGAAAATGAATACATTAGAGATAGAGAAAGAGACCGATACAGACACAGGCACAGAAAAGAGACAAGAACAAAATCATAGTCAAAGAGAGAGAAACAAACACAAATCTCAAGAATTTACTACAGAGCACAAATCTCAAGAAAATCTCACAAAAAACATTCATAATTCTTATATTGAGTGTGTGTGTCTTTTGAGAGAGTAAACTTCTATATAAGACTATGTATGTATGTGTATCTGTGTTGTGAACCTCCTTTGAATGTCGGATCCTTTACATGTCAGTGCTGTTGTTGTTGTCTTTTGCGGTCACTGAGTAACATGCATGTGACTTTCTTAATACTTGCAGATTGCAATGTTTTTGCCAGCTCTTTCTATAATTTCTCCTTTCAGTTTTTACATTTATCATTTCTATCAAGATTCTTTGCTGGAGTATTCAGGGAGTTCTTATTTCACGAAGTCGTTGTTGGTTTTTCTTCTCCTGTCAAAGGGAACGTTAAACAGCAAATAATTCAGGATATTTTTGTATTCATATTTTTCACGATTTATGGTTGTTATCCTTACTTATTTTGTCACCTCCCTACCTCGCTCTTCATACGTTTCTATTTATATGTCTATTTACAACGAAAAACATACAACGAATTTACTGATTTTTAACAATTTTTATTTATTTTGTTTTATAATTTTTTAAAAATAATATATATTTTTGTTTAATTTATTCTTTATATCCATATTATTATATTTATTGTCTCTATTCGTATTTATTGTTTTTCATTCATTTTATTGATTTTAATATATTTTCGAATTTATATCCTTTTTTACAGGTTTATTAATATTTTTGCTTTATCGACGTTTCACAAAATTTGCTGATTTTATTGAATAAACAAGGAGTGGATAAATGAACCAAAAAAATTCCCGCAACACTGAAATGTTTGCGATTTTTCCGTCATTTCCATCCATTAACCGCATTTAATAAATACCCGCTAATATTCAATTTAATTACAAAACTTATTCATATATTTAAAATGTGTGTAAAGCGTTGTAAATGCGGGTGTATATGTGTATGTGTCTGTGTGTTTGTGTGTGTCTGTGTGTTTTCGTGTGTACTAACGAATAGAGTTCGAAAATATCATTCTAATCATTTCCTAATTATTTGTAATATTTACTAAAAGCTCTGAAAAATAATGAAGAAAAATATTCGTATACATTTGAATTGTATTACTTCAGCAGTTTTTGAGCAAAATTTAAGATTCTTTTCAGTTATTCTTTCATAATTCTTAGAGTAAAATTTAAATTTGAACACTTGAAACCTGAAATTATTTCCATAAGTTTTGCGATTTTCTTCTAACATTTTGTCGATGTTGTATATGATTGTAAAGTTAATGAAATTCCTCATGTGTAAATAATGTAATACAATAACAATACCAATAAAAAGAATAACAACAATAGCGATGACAGCAACAGCAACAGCAACAACAACAACAAAAATAGCAATTACATAATTCAAATTCCAATTCAATGGGAATTTTTGCGTATGATTGCAAAATATCTACATTAGGCTCTCTCTCTTTACCACCGCCCCCCTCCACCACGCCTCTTTTCGATCACCACTTTTCCATTAAAATTAATAATAACAAACTATGTAATGTATGGAAAAGTATGGAAACCTAAATGTTATGTAAATAATTGTTGTTGTTGCTGTTCCTTAAATGAGCTGAAATTGAACAAAATTTATGTATTTTTGTGACAATGAACAAAAACTGCAGACTCAGCTAATTATCGGAAATTCAACCACATCGTGTATTGAGTTTATTCCAAAAAATACCCATTTAATTTGGGTTCTTCTCGCAAAAATGTTACATCAACTTATTCACACTTAACTACACACTTATTGAGTTTTTTGATGACAATCGAATGAGTGTTGTTAAAAAGCTTGAAATAGAATTGAAACGAATGAAGTGGATTATTATTATAATTACATAATATATACGTATGTATAATAATATTTTTTACATGTGTATAGCATAAAAATATGTGCAATATTGGAATTTTTAAAGTGAGAAGAGTGACTATTATTATACAAAGAATTAAATTAAAATCATGATCAAAGAATTATTGAAAGTTAGGCCATTATTATGATAAAAATGAGCATTGAGTTAACCGAATGATCATTATCAGGATCATCGGGATCTTCATTATCAGGACCATTTGTTATAATATTGTTAGTTAAGAAAAATTATTAAAAATCTGAAAGAATCTGAAGTGATGTTTTTCAAAACAGAAACTTTTATGAAAAATTTGTAGATAATGAAATTAAAACATCCACCAAAAGAGGTGCGGCCAGTCAACCGATACCAAAGGAGATTCCCACCACTTATCATCATCATCATAATCATCATGATCATGGAAACTTTTCCCATCAAAATGCTTATCAAAGTTTTTCATTAGCAAATATTTTTCGAATGCACTTTGAAGTTTTCTCTAGAAACAGAAACCCCAAAAAAAAGTCCACAAAAATTCTTTCAAAAAAAAGTAGAAGCATCAAAGAAGAACAAGCACACAATCGACAAGAACAAAAAACTGCAAACACTTGAATGCAATGCAAAAGAAAGAGAAGAAGAACTCGGCACGAAATCGAACACTTTTAATTGTTATAATTATGAGATGTTTGCAAATTTGCAACTTCACGCTTACTTAAGTGTTCAAAACGAACGCGAAAGCAAAAACAAAAGCAATTCCGGAGCGAAAAACAGGAGCAGCGAAAACGGAATTCAATCAATAGTCGGAAAATAATTGCAATAATCGACAAGCCGACAAACAGTTTGGACGCAGTTCAAATTCGATGACGCCGCAGCGTAATAAAGCGTCCACGCTGCTGCTCTACAGGCTGTTCCATGCTTCTTCATGTTGCTCCATGGTTCATGCTTCATGCTTCTTCTTCTTCTTCTTGTTGTTGGTTTTTCATTCTGCTTGCATTCTGAAGGCTGGAGGCAAAGTTTCGTTGGGCGTCATTTGATATTTTATGCGAACTCATTTATTAAAAATTCCAGGAATGAACAAAAAACCAAAAAATAGTGACTTTGGCGGGGAGACGAAGGAAGGGAGTAGTAGCAAAGAGTGGACTGGAAAAGAAGGGCAAAGAGGGGAAAGATATAAATAGGGGGAGAGGTAAAGAAGAAGAAAGAAATAGGGATTGATTGGGTGAATGAGACCTCTACACTGGACTCCGGAGCGAGGTCGAAAGTATCCGAAATTGATGAAGAAACGTAGTTAAAGAAGATGAAAGAGAAGAAGAAGAAGAAGAAGAAGAAGAGGAAGAAGAAGAAGGAGTTGAAGAAGATGCCTCCACTTCAAATCGCAACCGACAATCAGAGTGTCTCCGAGTTTCGCCGCGGAAGTGCGAAAAACTTGCCGATGATTATGAAGAAAGTTCACGAAATGCGCAAATTTGCAATAATTTTTGCCAAGTTATGCGAGCTGATGTCAAAACTTTCAGCAGCATCAAGAAAAATCGGTCGTGGGACAAAATATACACTCGCAGCAGACCAAAAAGAAAAACAATACAAAGAAGAAAAGCCGTAAAAGCAACAAAGAGAGAGAAAAGAAGGGGAGAGAAAGAAGGCGACTCTCAAAACGTAAGTTAATTAGACTAATACAAAAGAAGAAAACGACTCAAATCTCTATATAAAACCTATTTCTTCACGCTTCCTTACATTCTTCATTAACAAAATTTTAAGTTAATGGAAAATAATTCTGGTTTTATATCTCCACTAAAAGAAAAAGCTAATCAAAAGAAGCGAATATATTAAAAGATTTATTTCAAAACCGATAGAGTGAAAGCAATCCTTGCTAGTTTATTGGCCAACTCATTTCCAGGTATGCTTCTGTGACTAGGAGTACCCCAGCAATACCCAACCACCGATGGACTTTTGGATTTGGATGAAGTTCTTCAGATGTTATACCGTGACATCCCTCAGATTCCAGTCAACGACTGAAAAAAGTGAGATCCTGGTGCCTTACTCGCTCGTGTGACTTACAAGGATGAAATCAGATTTAAAAATAATAATATTCAGTACATTTTTAGTAGCATTTTGTTTGTATCATTAAATTGTTGATGATTTAAAAATATTAAATAATAACTAATAATGAATTATTACTATATTATGAATCGTTATTAATATAAATAATAATATCAGTAATCGTTTTATTTCAACAATTTAATTAAATTTAATTTACTATCCTGATGAACAAATAAAAAAGTTAAAAAATAACAAAAACTGAATCTCAGCTTTATTTTGAGTTTTAATTTAGTTCCATTCTGTTGTCAATTAAAACACTTTGCAGCTAGTTTCTTTATTTTAATTAAACTCGGTAATTTTTGTGTATTTTTCTGCTTCTGCAGTGTTGCCATTGTTGTTGTTGTTGCTGTTTTTGTTGCGACATAATTTTGTCATATTTATTAAGGACAAATTTAATGATTGGAAATTATTAAAGCGGCGGGAGGATGATATTGATAAAGGAGGGAAGGAGGCAGAAAAGGGGGCGATGGGCAACTTGGAAGAGAGACACGAGGGGAAGGCGTCTGAGTGGACATTTTGTGTAAAATAAAAATAAAAATCAACATAAAGAAAACAACAATAACAACAACCGCAACGATGTCAGATATCATAAAGAAAAAATAATGACGGCGAAAATAACAGCAACAACAACAACAACGAGAATAACAACAACGAAAATAACCAAAATAACAACAACAATGACGTTCAGCTTGAACAACATGAGCAGCAGTTAAAGCGACAGCAAAAATTATGATCAGCAACTTATAAATCATGGCTAAAAGAGATAATAATGGAAAACGGCCATCATCCATGTTCACAGCTTGAGGCTGTGTTCATTAAGCTGATTGTTTACATGGACGTGTGAGTGTGCGTGTGTTTATGGACGTGTGTGTGTGTGTGTTTCTGTGTTTGTTTATACAATAGCAAGTGCAGCTCAGCAAGTGGCGCATAGTTTTTGTTTATCCTGCTGTTGTTGTTGCTTATACTCGTATGCTGCATCTGTTGTTGTTGTTGTTGTTGTAGTTGTTTGTTTTGTTGGCTTTATTGTTGGTGTTGATGTTGTTATTGTTGTGATTGCCAATTTTATGTGTGTTCCATCTTGTTGACAATAAAATGAAGCGTTAACAATGAAGAGTCGAGCGATTGGTTGCTTTTTATCATTCCTGCGTGTTTGCCTCAATAATAAAAATGAAAATAAATAACAAAAAATCAAAAATAAAGGCAAAATTATACGCGTAAAAAATTAATATTATAATAATACGCATTTTCCGCTCTGTTGTGTGATTCTGATGATAACTCATGCAGTTAATGAGCAAAATGAACTTAAGTTCAATTATATGCCGCTCTCCTTCTGTCTCTATCCATCTCTCTCTCTCTGTTTCCTTTCCTCTCTTCCGTGTCCTTCTTTCTGTGGACTAAATTTGATTAAAGCCAGGCGAAGCGAAATTTTAATTATTTTCCTCATTTAAAGAGAGAACAGAGAAAAAATACACTTCGAAGAATTGTATTAAATATTAATTTAAAACTCGCAATTGTAGCTGATAGTAATTACAATACAAAGAAGAAATCTCATTTAAAATCTCAGTTTCGACTTTCGCTTAAAATATTAAAAATTATTGAAAATGCCAGCAAATTTTTAAAGGACTCTTTTTTATTCATCATAGTTTTTTCTTTGGATAAAATGTGTATATATATTGAATATATTACATAACGATTTTAGTATTTTTCATGCACCTTCACTCAGCTTAAAAAAGCAAACAGCGCGTAGTTTTGAGTGAATTTCTTACTTCCGCTTCGATTCGTGCTCGAAACAAAGAATTGCGTAGTTATGTTAAATCTTTTGATGTATTTAGTAACAATCACAAGAAATGGGTTATTTATTTACATTCATTTATTAGAAGTTTTGCTAGTGTGTTTTTTTGTTTGTGTCTGATTTTCTTAGATTAGCTTAGAACTCGAATTTACCTTTTCAGTATTTCTTTGTTGCTTTAGTTTGTGGTTTCTGATATGCTTAGACTACAACACTGTGTTTCTGAGGATAAATTTAAACTCTTAAATCGAAGCTTATTTACAGGGCGATGCGCTTATTCAATGTGTGTCTAAAACTAGAAGATTCGATACTAAATTAGATTCTAGAGAGATTAGATACCAAAGCTAGACCTTGGTTTCCGTGGCTTGCCGATCTCTTTGCTTCTCCGGATCTCTTCTCCGGTTGCAGACACGATATCGAAATGAATACAGACATCGATGGACAACTCTTTTGGACACTTAATTGACTATGGTGACTATCGTAAACTGTTTACTCGTATTTCCAGCGATTATTAGACGATGTTTGATTGAAGTTATCGACATCGAGTTAAGTGAAGCCGACATTTTATGGATTTTAATGAAATTAAAAAAGGATTCTAAGTTTTGCTATATTTTTGGTTTGGTTTTCTTTCTTATTTAATCCTTTCTCTTTTCTTTTTTCTGTTTTTATCTTTCTTTACTCAATTCTTTTTGTATTAAATCAGAAATTATTTGAATTCAATTAATTTAGTAATTTTTACACTTTCTCTTATTTCATCAGCTTCAGTTGCTTATATTATATTTTATTTATTTTCTTAGTTTGTTTTGATTGTAAATCTTTCCCATTTATTGATTTTCATTTGATTTCATTCTGATTCTATTTTCTTTAACTTTGATATGAATTTTTGCTTCTCTCACGAACTGCACTTAAATTTTTATATCTGAATTTAGTTTTTTATATTCTTTCTTTATTTAACTAAATTTATTTAAAATCCTGTCGAATTATTATTTTATTTTTATTATTAATTTTTTTAATTAATTTATTTTTTTATTATTAATTTTAGTTAATTTATTTATTATTTTATTCACATTTATTATTTAGATTGCTTAAATTATTATATTTTCTGTGATCCTTCTTTTGAATTTTTAGATATTATATATTTTTCATTTCATCATTTCATTCATTTATTATTAATTTTCTTAGTTTCAGTTTTTAGGAACATTTATTTTAATAGAATTGAATGCTTTCTTATTATCCTTTATTCTACTAGAGATAAGTTTTTTTTTATATCTCTATATTCGAATATAATACAATAACACTTCTTTCTGCAACCAGCTTTTATATTGTAACATTATTTAAGGGTTTCAAGGGTTTCTCGTGCTTTCTTCGCTTTTTTTTTACTTACTTCCTTAATCACTAGACTTATTTTTTTATAAATTTTATTAATTAATATTAGATAATATATTTTACACTGATATGGTTCTGGAAATAATCACAAAAGTTTTGATTAGCTGTGAAAACTTGATGAAAATAACGATCACCGCCATCTTTGTTCTGTTCTGTTAAAGTAATTCAATGAGAAGAATTCGTCGCAGGATTTTTCCATCGAAACACTTCTAAATAATTAATAACAATAAAATGATAATCAACTGTCAGTCAATTAAAACTAAATAACATCAGAAGCAGCTTTCAATTAGGCTGAATTTTATGTGATCTGATGACCTCATGACGTCATCGAATGAAACTCACTCATGTCACTATAATAGATCAAACTGACAATCAATCATAATTTGTTAACCAAGGAAAAGTCCTGTGTCCTGTCTGTGTTGTTTCATGAAAAAACAAAGAAAAAAACACAAAAAAATATTCACTCGCATAGCATGCGTAAATATACTCGTAAATCATGTGACGAACTTTTGTAGATTTTCCGCTCTACTCTACTCTGAAGGAGTTGTCTATGGCTTAAATTTTTCTTAGTTTCGCACCGAATGCTTATATACAGGGTGTGCGCATTTCTACTTGACACATCCTAACGAAGTAATCCCAAAGTGCGTAACGCAAGAAATGACAGTAATGTTGACATAATTTCTCACATTCGCATTCTCATTGGCTTAAACATGACGTGTTTCCTGTACTCTAGTTTCTAATTCTATTTTGTTTTTCCTTCTTTTTGCTTGTTGTTTGATCTACTTTTTTGTCACAAGGAAGCTTTGTTGCAAGCGCTCCCCCCTTCAAACCCGCCCTCTCATTCGGGTACTCGTGATTCGGTTACCCGTAATTAACACGTAATCTAATTCCTCGCCACTCAATATATCGTCCTTAATTGTTATCTGCGTGGAGCGGATAATTTTATTGATGATGAAGATGACGACAACCACAGCTGACAGCTAGGAATGGCAGCGCATTGGCAGCACTGGCGCAGAAATGCTATTAAAACGGGCAGCGCGTAAAGTGAGATCCGTATCGAGTTCTGTGCCATCTCCGAGGCCGTCGTTGATGCTGATGATGCTGCTGCTGCTGATGTGCTGACATCCTTAATTTGATTATCTGCGCGAGGAGAGGAGAGGAGAGAGAGAAAGACAGAAAAAAAATATGCGGTTAGTTAACGTCACAAGGATACAACTGTCAACTTCTTTATTACAGATTAGAGAAAGTTTTATACACGAATTACGAATTAATTATGAATTCTGTTTGAAGATATGTAATGAAACTCTCGCTTCTGCGGGAAGGGAAGAGAAAAGAAAGGAAAGTGTGTACCTTCCGAAGCCTTGTCGAGCAAACGGGACTTCGGGACAACGGTTTCCCGGGACTCCAGGACGGGGATGCGCTGGTGTTTATCACTCTCCACACTCTCCTCGTTGCTCTGCCAGTAAACTGAGGAAATTTTGGCGACACACTGAAAAACGAATTGAAAAGGAAGAAAAAACCATTAAATTACATTATTTTGTTATACAGCTTTTGGAATTCTAAAAATAAACTAAAACAATTTTGACGAAATTAAAAAACCACTTAAAAAACCTTAAATTTTATTATTTAGTTGATGAAGCAACTTCTTTAAATGTCACTTCGAATAAAATCAGCATCAATCATTAATAAAAAACACTGTAATTTGTCCACATTGATTTTTCAAATAATTTATCTAAGCTTATAATAATAAATTCAACTTCATCATTTCCTAGTAATCATCTTCCAAAGCATCACTTTTCGAAACATTCTCTTTTACGAGTGCATCATCAGCATGGCTTTAAAATGCTTTAAATCTTAATGACTTCTGTACGAAACCATGATTGAATGCATGAGCAGCATATTAATCATTAATTAACGTCAAATTGAACAATTAGCAGAATCATATTTTATTCATGGGTTCGTTGAATGCAGATGAACTCGAATATTAATGGACGGACACACGGATTCGATGATTTCCTCGACTCATTGAATCGAATGAGTCTGCAATTAAATTAAATACAAAAAATTACTTAAATTGAGGAATTTAAAGAAAGCTGCGGACAGTTTTTGAATTCTTTCCGAAACTAAAGCGTTTATAAAAGAAGAATAGTTAATAAGTTTAAAGCAATCAATTGAATTGATGAGCATTGAATAATCCATTGAATTGAGTTGAGTTCATTCTAAATACCGCAAAGAGAAGTTATTAATATTAAGTTTATTGAACCAACGAACTAAAAAGGTATTTCTTTAGCATTTTTATTTATAATTCTTATAATTAGATGTAAAAAAATAAAAGCATTCACCCAGACACATAAAACCAATTATAATAGCCTTTCATTCTTCCTCTCTCCCACCGCCACCACGCCCCCCTCTGTCGAAGTGTATTTATTTGGCTAACGATTATTTTATTATTTACTCGTTCCTTTGGGATCAAAAACAGATACTTAAATAGGTTTCAATTTACTTTGTTGCCGTCTCTCCAGGGCAACAACCCGCACTCCTCTTTTCACGTTCTGGAAAACGTTACCAACGAAATCTATTTTTCTGTAGCAAATCGAATTGTATTCTGCACACGCAGCAGCAGCAGCATCACTGAAGCTTTACTTATTATCCCAACAACAACAGAGATGTTCGAGAAAAGCAACAACAACGCAAACAATTTTCACAGCTCTGATGGACGTGGACAGGATCAACAGCCTCAACGGAAGCTGGTCACGATGCGTCTCTCTTTTTTCTCTCTCCCTCCCTCCCACTCTGTCTCTTTCGCTCTTACTATAGCATTCATTCGCAAAGCTTAAAACACGTGAGGAGTGAATTCGGGGTATTAAATCAATTACAACAGCAACACCAATGATATTGAAACAACTACTTGTCGCCAAAGTTTTACTTTTTAAACACAGACACACACACACACACACACACACACACGCACACACTGTATGGCTGCCTCGGTTGGTGAGTGTTTTTAATGGAGAGCCGATTATTTGGTAGAGAGGCGATCATGCGAAAGCGAGAGCACGCATAACGGCAACTATAAACACTTTCTACACACATACACTCACACACACACATACACTCACACATACTTTTAGTAAAAGCAATGTTATTGCCAAAAAATATGCCCTCGTTTAATTGAATTCAATGGAATGCTTGGAAGGATCGAAGGACGGAAGGCACGTCGTTGTCATCATTTGGTGAGGCTCTGAGTGATTCGCGTGATGAGTCAACAAAAAAAACACACACATATAAGAATAAAGTACCCAGTCAATTGAGTACACGTCGAAGTACCATATCAATTGGTTCCAAGCGGTTGTTTTGTACTTGTTTCTGTTTTCCGGGTTTTTCCCTCTCTGTTTGTATTTCTTTTGTTCTTATTGATTACTTGTTTCATTGTGGCTTACCTTCAGCTTCATGTCGCCATGCTTGAAATGTCATCCACGCACCCGGAACTCCAGACCCAGGCGTGCTACCTCGAGACCCTCGCGCCCCACCGCCACATTTGCGTAGGGCCGCAGGAATGAGCGATTCGCATGCACGCCGTTGATCAGCCAGCTGAGGTGACAGACGGGCTTCGACGGTGCGGACGTGCAGTTGACGCGCACGATGTCGCCGATTTGGTAACGCGGCTGACCGCCAGTTATTTGTGGCCCATGCTTGGGAGTTACTGCAAAAAAAAGCAAGTGATAAACAAGAATCTATTAAATCAGATAGGTTTCTGGTGTAGTTGTTGCGTTTCTGTGGTCACGGTTCTCAGCGATTCACTGCTTTATTTGGTGATGTTCATTAAATTCATTTGAAACTCGTAACTTCATTTGATTTTAATTAAAATAGCCAAAATTTGTCTCCTCTGATATCGAAAGATTAACGTATTGGAGTTAATTTATTTGAAACTAGATGCTAGATCTAAACACAAGTTTTAATTTATATCAAGGTACGAGTATATGAGGGTATATCACAGTACCATATGCTATATCAACCAATGCTACAAGATTTTATTCATTCCTCTGTTAATTTATTCTAATAACTTTAAAGCGATTTAAGTTACGAAAGACAGCAAAAACTAAAGACACAAAAACCTAGAGGAAACAATAATTAATCTTCATCCTAAGAAGAGAAAAGGTATTACTTTTAAAAAACGTGTCTCCACCCAGTTTAACCTTATTTTAGAGGAGTGTCCCATACTGTAGATGTACCTTAACCTGAACGAAGTAAATTTAATGGACGACAGTGATACTGTGGTCACATTGTGGTCACGGACGCAACAGAGAAAAGAAAGAGAGCAGTGAGAAAATAGAAAGAAAGAGACAACAATGAACCGTGTGTGGAGCGTGAATCAGTGGATTTATTTCCACAACAATAACAACAACAGCGGTAGCAACAAACAATTACACGGAATACAAGAAGTCGATTTCATGACCCATTCCTGAACCATTCCGGACCCACTGTTCAATGGAATAAATGAAGAAAAATATTGATTGCAGTGGGTTTTGTTTTTCATGTTTGCTTTTTTATTCACTGCACTTCGCAGACTTTTAATGAAATTACAAAACTGCTCCATTTTTCTTTTCCTTGCATGTGACACTGCGTATGTCAGTGGTTGTGTCTATACATGTATGTACATAAGTGTGTGTGTGTATGTGTGCATGTTTTACACGGCATTTCTTCTGTATTTCCTTTCCGTTGAAATGAATTCGTATCCACTACAAAACTACCATCCATTCAGAGGGTCTTCAGAGGATACAAATTCACTTAAACGTCCTTAAATACCGACACTCTTATAAATGGGCAAATCGAATCGTAGATGAAAACTGTTTGCAGCAATAAAGTAATAAAGCATAGACAATATACACCGATAAGATTCGATTTTTAAGACAACGCTAAGGATGTTTTTATATTTAGTCATGTTTTAGTAACATTTCTTTCATCATATTTCTTCTGATCCTTCGTAGAAGCTTTTTTTAGTACCTTCCCTCTACGCTTTTTATACATACATTGGATTTAATGAGTCGTTTCCCCTCCCCTGCCCGGCTTTTGATTCCACTGGATTGCCTCTAATTGCAATTTCATTTCAATCAATAAACATGAACAGCATATTGAAGCGATTGCATTATCTTCAAATGACTTGTGTAATTACTTGATTCACACTTATTGAGTTCTGCTTAATTTTCTTTCCTCCTCCTTTCTGTCCTCCTCCCGCGTACATCCATTCGTCGTTCTCCGCTCTCCGATTGCCACTTTAATTTCATGTTGAACCTAATCTATTAGATTCGATCTGTTGTACGAATCAAATGATTAACTTTTCTTTTTACTTTTCGCTTTCATTCAGTTGTAAAACAACTCATCATACACCCCCACCCACCCACGCCACCATCACAACCGCCTTTCGGAGCATTGTCCTTGGCGATTCAATGACTCCTTGGCGTTCGACGTTTATCGCTTATCGCCTAGCGTTTTGTCCCGCGGTATTAATTGATTTTTTGTTGAAGTTGTTTCCGTGATTTATTGCGATTGTTTTATTTTCAGCTCTATGAAACTCTGAGTTTCACTACGTGCTCATTTTACTATCGGTTTAATTAAATCAAATTAGCCTGCAGCTACAACTAATACAGGGTGTGTTGGGAGGGAGTGTAAAGAAAGATAATAAGATAGATAAAGAAAAGGCAACTGAGTAAAAAGTAACTTGTTGTTGAAAGTTCTTCAATGGAATTTTTAATATTATCTGTCATGTGATTGAACACGGGAAAGGACCCTGTATTTGCAACTATTCTATGGTATTCTACAAGCTCGGAAATATTTTCCTGTATGTCAGATTGTGCCGCATTTTCGTACATACATACATCATTCATTCCTTTTAATAATGATTACAAAAATCGAAACATCGGAAGCATTTGTTCTCAAAAGAATGATCATTTATCACAATTTAGGTTTGTGATACAATTAATTATAAAGACAAAAAACCTCTCATAGTGAGCGGCCGGCTTTCTACCCATTCACCCGCTCTTCGCCCGCAACTCAGTCAGCGAAGTGTCACTTTTTAGACAGTCAAATAAACTTACTGACAGTTCGAGTTGTTCATCGAATAACAGTGGCCAAAACCACTCAGCAGACGATGATGGATGATGATTAAGTGTAAGTGATGAGATTTTAATAACATTTATTAATAAAAAAGTAATTTGACAGATAATTGAAAGATTTGAAGTGATTCGTTGATTAGGGTTCAATGAAAGGAGGTCGAGTTCAAAAGAACCGATTTAAATATATATCCAAAGGAAAGAGAGTATACTTAAACCATCTGAAGATTTAAAGGACGTTGATATCTAACATGTTAAAATCTTCTGTCTGTATGACTCTCTGTCTATTCGTCTTTCAGTTATCCGGAGCAAAAGCAATCACAATTAATCACAATTAAGCGTGAACCTATGAAATCGAGAACCTAAAGAAGCCTTATAAAAGAATTCCGTGTATAGATTTTCTTTTCTTTGAGTGAATTACACAGAATAATTGAATATCTTTACATCTCGCAACAATATTACTATATACTCATTTGAAAATAGTAGAGTAGTGGGTGTGCTCCGCCCACTTTTCCATATGCCATGCAAATAATTGTATGTGAGCTTCGGTATGTCGTCCAGATCAATTATAGCACCCTTTCTGTTATTTTTTAAACATGTAGTTTGTGAATAAATTGCTTTACCTCCGGCCCGCTCTATCCGTCCCTCTTCACACATCCATACAATGAGTGGGAACAAACAACAACAACAACTTTAATCAGCATCTTCTGTTATTCCAAAGAAAATGCTTAAAACTGAAATTTATTGTTGTATTTCGTGTTGAAATTTTAATTATAAACTGTACCAAAAGAGCATAATAAAGAAGAGAAGAAAGCATAATAATATACAAGGAACTCAGATACTGATACTCAGTGAACTGGTAACCCAGAGGAACCAATTGGCTCCAGTGGAGAGCAAAAGCTGAACCAGTTGTTGCCAAAAATTTGGATTTATTTCCAGTGATTCTCCGCTTTCGGCTGAGAAGAGTTGAGTTGAGTTTCTTGTTGTTTGGATGCTTGTTGGTTTCTTTTTTTACTGGTGCTAAATTTATTTTTTTTTTTCTTTAGCGGTATACCTTATGGAACTGTATCAAGTTATCCCCGAAGGATAAAAATTTTCCAATTAAGTGTGTGGCACATGAAGCATCACAAAACTCGGTGCGGTACATGATGAAGAAGAAGAAGAAGGGGACACATAACTGTAAAAGTATTACCGACAATGATGTTGCATTGAGTCACGTACAACGGCAATTTGCTAGGCGGTAACAACGGCAACAACAACAACAACAACAAAAATTGCCTCATTCTCACTGAAACTGAAACACAGAATGAGAACAGCGACGTACGTGAAACGTTCAGAGGTAAGTCGCTTTTCGGCGCAGCGCGGCGCTGCTCGTCGACAGTTTTAATGTGCATCTCTCTATAAATCTGTGAGTGTCGGCGAGTGACTACGTGCAGGTCCCTATGCATGTCTGTGTGTGTGCTTTTGTGTGTATTTGTATGTTTTTAAATAGTATCTTGTCAGAAAATATGGGCAAAAAATTGAGTTTACGTTTCTATGAGTGCGAAATTTATAACGACTTCATTTGATGTTTAATAAAAAGTTTTCTAAAAAAAATAACATGTAGCAACTTAAAAATGTAAAAACAAATATAATAATAATCTAATAATCGCTATTTACTAATCATTTATTCGAGTGGGATATGAACCCTGGCTTCTGAAACATTCGAACTCTCTTATTTGATTCTTTTAAGCACCAGAGCCCATTATAATTCACATGGTGTTTATTGAAGAGTTGGTCAATGTTGCGACATTACAGACTTTTCTCCATTTTCTTCCTGTACCTGATGTTTTTCCTCTCTTCTCTTCAATAAAGTGGGCGTGATTAGAAAAGAATATATTGATTATATATCAATCAATAATGATGAAGAAAACATATCGTAGCTGATTCCGTTTCAATTTGATGCGGTTTTAAAACTGTTGATTGTTGTTGTTTTCCTTTCTATACCGTTGTTATTGTTGTTGCTATGTATTGTATTGCTGTTGTTGTTTTTGTTGTTTTTCTCCCATCATGTGGTCCTACTTTAATACTGTTTACCGCATCAATCACTGTCCACGTGTCAGGAGCCTTAATAATATTTGCTTATATCGATGTGACGACGATGGGCGTGGTGGAGGGGGGTAGAAAAAAATAAATGTGATGGTTGATGGTGACCTTTTTAAGGTAATCAACAATCAACAACAATAACGAAATCTTTCTCCCTGGAGAAGAAGCTTGATTCTGCACATGAGTGAAAGGAGAAAGTTTTAAATTAAAATTAGTTGGCAACAAATTTAATTAGTTTCATTCAAAGCTTTGATGCTTTGCAGTCCGTAGCTACTCTACGCTGGTACGTTGGTGTCTAATACCGTAAGTAACCCTAGCAACCCTAGTAACCGTGGCAACCGTGGCGTGTTAGGTGATGTATTTGAAACTTACCCACAACAATCATGTCCTCATGACCGGAAACTGTTTGAAATGATGGCGCCTCACCGGAAACTTCACACCGATAGCGACCTGTTGAATGCAGGGTGACATGAGCGAGTACCACGACGGTGTCTGTGGAGTTCAGCAGCTGCAAGAAGTTGACAAGCGTGTAGAAGTGTGGAAGTTGAAAGGAAAGAAAGGAAAACAAAGAAACAGAGTGAAGAAAGAAAAAGAAAAGAGAATAAGAAAAACGGAAATGTTTTAAATGTACGATATATTGACAAAAATATATTTATATACATACATGTAGATGTACTAGTATATAGTATATCTGGGATATATTTAAGTGGATGGATATATTAGGTTTCATTCTTCCTTTTCATTCAATTTTAAAATCACTGGACTTTATAAACTGTCAAAGTTTGCTGGAAAAAGTTACCTTAAATTAAACACAACTTTTCTTTGACTTTTCCAGCTCCTGTGGACATCATAGAAGAAGTTTTCAGTTTCAAAGGAAGATCCACAGAAGAGCATCGAAATCTTCTCTTTGTACTCAATTCAATTTTTCTTCACGGGTTTCTAACAACTCTGATTACTTTTTATGGACTTTTCAAAGTAAGATTATGAAGATCTAAGATAAAACTTTCAATAGTCGCTATAAAAGATTTAAATTTCAGGTATCTGGACTTCGAGGACCATAAAACCACCTCTGAAGTGTTCAAATTCAAGTAAAAGTATTCACAATTATAATCTTAAGATACTGATGACTCAGAAATCAACAGTATAAAATATAGTATGAGTTTTTGAAGCTGTTTCCTTGAAATTCATCATCGCAATCATGAATGAAGCTTCTTTTCTTGAGGATCTTTCATCAGTGGTCACGAGATCCTTCATAAGTGATCACGAGAGTGTAGCATATCACAGATTCGACCGGGCCTCAATTGTTGCACTTCTTGCAGTGGGGAAGGAGGATGTGAAATAAGGAGGGTAGGGGAGACCTCTTCGTTCATGTCTGCTGCTGGTTGATGAGCAACCACTTATGGTCATCTGTGTGTGTGTGTGTGTGTGCGTGTCTTTGTTTGGCTTGTTATAAACACAGTTAACACTTTCATGCAACTTGACTACCTTCACAACATAACTTTTTTCTGCTTTCTCTCCAACAATTTTATTTCTTCCTTTTTAATGCGAGAGTGAAAATAATAGTTTCTGATTTTTTGGACATGTTTGCTGAGAGCAACTGCGGCTGGTGCGTTGGCAACACCAACTCCGGCTATCTTCCTGACACCTCAGAGCAACACTGAGTGGGGGACAGAAAAGGACACAGAAAGGGACACAAGAGAGACACAGGGATCTGAGAAGAGGTTGAAGGAAGACAGCAAATAAACTTCACACTAACGCAATAATAAAACTTCGTCTGTTCTGCAGCAAGAGTGGCGTAATTTTGTTCGTTCATTTTGTGGTAGACGACGATGGTGTGTGTCTCCGCTGTTGTTCTTCTCTTCTTGTTGTTGTTTCTGTTACTCTTGTTTTTGCCACGACTGTCAACTTTTATTTGCCATCTCCTGCGTTCTGTTCTGCTTTCCTATCTGACGTTTTCGTTAAATATTTGTTTCGAACCATTTTAGTTGCATACTTTCGGGTGCCAAAGTGAGTTATTCTCGTATATGGTATAATTAATGCTGTCTACTAACTTCCGATATATTTTCATAAACTTCTGGCTGAAAGGGTTAGAAAATAAATAAATATTTTGTTCAGGGTGTTGGACAGATGACAAAAAAGTTCAACAAAAGTCGCCTGTCACTGTTAGTTAGTGATTCCGCAAATATTCTGAATACTTTTACTTGGTTTTTGCTTTTTTTATTTGAAAACCCTTAAATATTGTACTCAAAGTGGTCACAACAGAAGTTGGACAGAGTTTCATATACTTTTTCCGAATTAATGCTCAACTCATCTGCAGCGTGTCCCAGCAACAAATCAAAATAAGCTGGCAGCCACAGAAATTGAACTCAATAAATTCTGCGCTGCTCGGAAAGAAATAAAAAGCCATTCGAATTGCGGATGGCGGCAGATCAGAACTTACATCAACATCGACGCCCGGCAGCGGAAACACTTGACCCGGCGGCATGTCGCGCGGCACGTAGCGGTAGAACTCGAAGCCGTCCTTGTACCACTTCACCGAGTACAGCGCCTCCCCGTCCAGATCGTACTTGCACCCCAGCGTCGCGTCCTCATGGCGCATGATGTGCTTCGGTATCCGCACTTCGGTCATCGAGAGGCTCGTGCAAGAATCTGGAAAAAGCAAACAGAAACACAAAAATTAGCATTCATTCACAGGAAAAAAGTACCAAAAAAGGACAGAAGTAGAGACGAGGCAGGAGTTTGTTATTTGTTACTTAGCTGGGCGTGAAAGAGACGACAAATATTCAGTTTTAGTTGCGCAAAAAAGCAACCGAAAATATTCAGCATGCAAATCAAAAATCATGCAACGATTCGATTCGATGCGATTCGGTTCGAGTGTTTTTCCTTGCGGGTGGCAAGGATAGTGATCTGTGAAATCGCGCCCGAACTGTGAAGGCTTCCGCTCGAAGAGTGGCAGTATTTGGCAAAAAAAAGACAACAGCCTGCATTACAAATACATACAATATACACACACAAACACATATACAAGTGCATATACTCGCATATACTGTGTATATATTTTATATCACTGCAGTTCGAAGTGTGTCCGTGTTGCGAGGCGAGCTTCTAGCGATGTTGCTGGTTCGTGGAAGCGATTTTATTGAGTTGTACTCAATGCATGAATAACGCAATCAGTGTCGCTGCTGTCAGTTCAATTTTAAGTAAATTGATTGCGAGCCTCGGGCCGCAGGTCTCGAAAAGGGATCGAAATGGGGAAAAAACGAGGGTCGCTCGATGGATGCCGAAAGTTTCTTGGGCATGAAACCAAAACTTGCTTTTCTCGTATTTTAGCTGCGACAAAATGTGAGACTTTTGGACGACAGACATCGATTTTTAGCACTCGCAAATCGTTTAGTTTTAGATTTAATTTAATGGTAGACAAATATTTTGCAGAATTAATTTTGCAGTTTTTTTCTTTAACTTCTGCAAAATGACAGTTTATGGCTTCATTCAATTTTTCATACCGAAATTTTACTAAACTTGAAGTTTCCCTCTCTCCCTCTCTCTCTCTCTCTCTCTCTCTCTCTCTCTTTCTCTCTCTCTCTCTCTCTCTCTCTCTCTCTCTCGCACACACACTTCAAACTTCGCCGAACCGAGTTAAAAGGATTTTTTCTTTTTATTTTTACAGTCTATCAACACAGAGAAATTGAAGAAAAAAGAGAACAGAGAATCGCATTTAAAGCTTTCCGGTTGAGAAATAAATAGAAGGCAAAAACTGTAGTGGTTTCAGTATTTTTGGCAAAATGACTGAGTCTGGCACACAATGTAAAAATCTGCTAAATGAACGATCAAAGAAAAGAGAACAGAGAAAGAGCGGAAAAAAGAGAGACAATGGTAGTGATAAAGGAAGAGAGAGACATCTCTATATATAATATAAGAAGAGAGATTAAAAAGAGAGAGAGAGAGAGTGAGTGAAGATAGTCAAAGCCAAGTCAAAATAAGATGAAATTTTGACAAATTTTGACAAAGAAGGACCACGCTAAAGAGACGTGGATAAGGTTATTCAGGATCACGTTACATAGAAAGACGAAGATGATGTTGATGAGAGTTCCTGTTACTGATGGTGATAATAATCAGATCGAAGATGATGCTGCTGACTTTGAGAACATTGATGACTGTAGTGATCACAATCAAATCTTGTAGATGTGAAAATAAGTGAACACAATGGCCAACATTGAAAAGAGTGATGACTAAAATGATAATGATGACTTTTCGCCCCTCCTCTCTGTCCCATTTCCAATCTCCCACTTCCCCTCTCTCCCCCCCCCCCTCCCTTCACCATCGCTCTTTATTATTGGTATCTTATCGTTAGCGTCCATCCATCAAGTGTCAAGCAATTAAAAAACTTTTACTGTGATGCCGCTAGAAGTCACCATCATCGCACGATTACTTAGAAACATTCTTTAATTTCATTAAACAGTCGCACTTTTAATTAAATCTGTTTACGGTGGGTGCGAAAATCGTCCGCGACGTCGTAATTTTTTTACCTATGTACTTAAAGGTTTTTTTTGCAGAGAGGAGTTTCGTTTTTATTAAAAGCAACATCATCATCATCAGCAACAGCATCATCATAATCATCATCATCATCATCATCATCATGGTTTCCTTCTTCGTATTTCTCAGAGAAATTCTCACGTCAAACTTAACGCTGAGTTTTCTTGTTGTTTTTTTTTTTTTGTAGAAAGTAAAAATTGTAAGTTTTAATTTAAAAAAAAAAAAAGAAAAATAACAGTATCAACAACAACATTAATAATAATTATCGTATATTTTTTCCACTCAAACGCAGTGACAGCATCTGAAATGAATTCATTGACTAAATGAGGTTAAAATGGGCCACAGAATTGATACTGCTCTGTAGTCAGTCGATGTTCAGCAGCAACAACAACAAGAAAGGCAACGGCAGTTTTTGTTGTTGTTGTTGTTTTCTCTTCTCACTGGTCTTCTTTTTTGTTGTTGTTGTTCTTGGTGACTTTTTAAATTGACGTATTTTTGCTACGTTCAAAATTTTGCTAATGAATAAATACTCGCTTTAGAAGTTTTTCCTTGTTAATTTTTCTTGGTCCTCTTTTCTTTTCTCTTGACTTTTATTTTTTTCTATTTCTCGACGTCAGTGTGAATGACGTACTTTTTTTCAGGAGGAGGAAATCAAATGTTGTTGCTGTCTGAAATAATTTTTATTTTGTGCGTCCGTTTTTGTTAGGAAAGAATTTAAAGAGAACAGAATTTCGAAGAGATTTCCTACTTGCAGATTAAAAAAGGTCTCATAACTCGAGAACAAGGACAGGAAGAAGAGGGGATGAGGAAGAGACGAAGAAGATCGGAAGAAAATGAAGAGAAAAGGATGATAAGTAAGGAAGATGAGGATTATGTATCCTTTTAATTCACTTTCTTTTGTAGTAACAAAGAATTTTAATTTAGAAGAAGTGTCGAAAATCTTCTGGATGGATGATGATGATGATGATAATGGTTAAAACTACGATGACGATAACATAGCAATATATTGCATTTAAACCTCCAGCACAGAAATTAATTAGCATATCATTGAATGGAAGTCGTTGTCGATGTACGAGTACAAAAGAATATTTTAATTTATACGCAGATCTCGAAGATAAGTCGATGTAACCGTATGTAGAGCACATAAAGTAATCACATCTGATGGCTGGAGGGGGTGGACGAACAGGGAGGAGGGATGAAGACTTGTGACACAAACTAATGGAAAAGTTATTCTAAACAGGGTGCAAAAAAGCTGAAAATGAAATGAAAAGAAAGGGGAAACATCAATAGAAATAAGCCAGGACACGTCGTTAACAACTTTGCAGCTGAACAATCAGACACAAAATGACAACAACAACAACAGGGACAACACCAGGAACAACAGCACTTCAGCAGGATGAACAGCAGCTCATTCAAAGTTGTTGCTGCATGCTGGCGATCCCCGTTTTAACGGTGCTTTGTTCTTCCGTACTGCTTGCTGCAATTTTTGACACGACAGAATCGGCGCATCGCATCGCATCACAAGCGGGAAACAACAACAGAAGCGGCAACAACAACCATCAGAGCAACAACAAAATGACGAAACAACATCAACATGACAGCTAAACGGACCGAAAATTCGACCGGTTTTGCTTATCTATGAAAAAACAAATGAAAAACAACAACAACAACAACAACAACCAGTAATGACCATGACGATGACGATAACGATGAGGATGAGGATGACGATGATGAACAAGAAGAACATAATAACAGCCACAACAAATGATGCTGCCATGCTAGTGACAGACATCGTAGAATAAACTTTACACAGCGACCAGTGATGCCATACTTTTTTGCAATATGTGTTTTCTACTGCTGTTGTTATGATTGTTGTGTTGTGTCATGAAAAAAGGCATCACAGGTTGCATAATAAATCCGTATACTATGTATGTAGGTGTTGTTGTTGTTGTTGCCAGTCATGCTGCAACAACATAACTCATCAGCAACAAGATGCTTGGTAGCAAGAAGTCAACTACAAACACACACACAACGGTACCTCTTAACCATAACTGTATCTGGAAAACTGATAACTGTTTGGATTTCTTTCACCTTTTGTATAGCTTTTAGACCATTATTGTTCCTGTTGTAGAATTTGTTGTTGCTGTTAAAAAAAATGTCCGTTTAATTTGGCAATTTTTTACATTGCAGCATTTCGAAAAGCCAGCCACTGAAAGGAAGAGGGACGGGGTCCAGGGGGTTGAAGTGGTTTTATTGGTGCCTCGACGTTTAACTGGTACCCCAGAATTCGTACTCCCTCCTCCTGATGCTGTACCCTTTCCATACTTTAAACTGCTGCCATTTTTTCGGTTCTGTTGGATTCTGTTCTGTTCTTTTCGGTTGCGATATTTTCTGATCCATTGACAGTGGGTTTTCACTACGTTCAACTCGAAGTGTGTTGCTTCTTCTTCTTTTTTTCCTCTCCATTATTATTCTAGTCACTGCTTTCGACATCTACGTTGCCATCGACATCGTCGTCGTTATGCTACAAGTATCCATACATTGTGTATATACATTGTTTACATACATACATTGTATAAATACTCGTGCATTGATTAAAGAGATTTCGCAAGAAAACTGCAATGTGTAAAGTTTTTTCTACTTGAATTTGTACCGAGCACGCAACTCGTCTCGTCTCGTGACTGCGACTTCGCGACATCGTGTGTAGTCGTCGTCACATGAGCACGATGGTTGGTTGTATTTTGTTCGTGGGTTATTTTGACAGCGCGGACAAGAATCCGCTCGATTAGTTATGCTTAGAAATGGTTGTTGTTTTTGCTTTGTTTTTTCGTTGTCGTTGTCGTTGTTGTTGTTGTTGTTGTTGTTTAGCATTATTCTATATTCTGCAGAATAGAGTGCATATTATATGCGTTTTGCTTTCATTTATTCTCATATCATTTCTGAATTCTGTATTCAAATGAAAGTCGTGAAATATTTGTTCCAAGGAAACCATGCAAAAGATAATCAACTTAAATTTATATTATCGATATAAAGCAACCAAAATATTAAATAAAATATAATATAATACTGTATATAAAACTCAATATTAAAGCAAAAAACAAAAACACAACACTTTGTATTAACTGAATGTAGTTCATGTGTTCACTTACTCACTCCACAAGAAAGTGAGTTGAAATACACAAAGAAAACCACACACACACACAAACACACAAACACAGAACAGCACGATGGCGCAGAGGCACAGCGGCACATTCAATGCTCAGGTCACATCACATGCGCCGCCCTTCGAACGTGGCCACCGCATGAAAGCAGTGAGTGAGCATGCTTTAAAATTGGCTGCATTATTGAAGGCAATGAAAACGATGCCAACAGATGCATTAAATTGCCAATAAATTTCGAAATGTGACGGAAATACAAATATACACTATATACACACACACACTCGCACTCATTCACGTATACACACACACACATACAGATTTGTTTAACGTTAGCTGAGCGTTGACCATTTTAATTCAATTAAACACTTAATTCTGTTGGTGTGCATGCAACTTTATGGGTTTTCAGTGTGTTACCGCATACACACACACGTTCATACGTATGTATGTGTAATGGTATTAATATAAGTTCATATATGCAAGCACACACACACTCACATAATTTATGCATCGATTAACCCTCATGTTGAAGCAAAGTTGGAAATATTCTATAATTAACTAGAATGAAGTACAATAAATCATCGGATTTTTAAAAATACACAATATTTTGAACATTCTTTTAAGACAGAGAATTAAAATTTAAGTAATCTGAGGATTGAGCGAGGTTTTGTTTAACCTACATGAGTAGATATCAGAGAGAGTTCACTAAAAAGCACTCTACACCACTCAAGTGTTAAGCTTCTCAGCCGCAACTCGCACAGAAGCTGCACAAAATAAATGTTGCCAAAATCAATTAAAATTATTTTGTTTATACGATAGCAAATTCCAAAATATAGCCATTAAAATGTTTGTACAATAAGTTTGTGGTTTAGAAAATTTAATTTACACGTTTTAGTAATTTATGCGTTCAGGTGCGGCTGCATTCGAGTGTATATCAACGGGTACGAGTGTGTGAGTGTGTGTTTGTGTATGAGTGTGTGTGTTCATAGCTTGTTAGTTCATAACTCAACTTGTCGGGTCGGGTTCAAAATATGCATGCGTTCGCATAACTTGTTTGTGGCATCAATTAACGCCTCGGCACACTTTAATTTGCACTCCACTGAATGCGGCTGCATCATTGGTTCAATGGTAGTCAGTGTCCAGAAGAAGAAGAAGAAGCACTAAAGAACACTTTAAATTAGCAACGCATTAAATGTTGCTTTTTTAAATCGAAGTTAAATTAAATGTTAAGCATACGTCGTGGGTTTTGCTAATTTAAGGAACAACAGACACGAGTTGAAGTGGTTGCCGAAATATCTTGAGCAAGAATGTTGCTTCAACAATGTTTCAATTAAACAATGTTGCCATTTAGTAATCTTCAAATGTGAAAACACTCGAAACCCCAAAAAAAAGTTCTCATTTCATGGGTTTACTTTAGTTGTGTGTGTTTGTGAGTGTGTCGATGTGTATGTATGTGTTACAACCACACGAGAGAGTCAGTGAGCATTTTTCACTTAACATTTTAATGACTCCCATTAATTATGCGCACACGAAATTTCTAGAGTTAGACATCAACATCAAATAAGTGCAAAAAAAAGAACCAACAGCAAGAGTAACAAAAGGAACAGCATGAAAACTGCGACAACAACAACAACAACAACAGTGCACTCACTGAGCTCATCAGCACTTTAGCAACATTACAAGCTGCAACAACAACGATTACTGTAAACCTGCAACAGCTGCTCGGCCACCGCATCACTCACTGTCAGCAGTACAAACAGAATGTGTGATTTGTTTGCGCCGTTGCGTCAGAGATGCCAACTTACGTTAAAAATGAGACATTCTAAATTAACACGGAGCACTTCACAAGCTTCAACTTAAATTCTTTAAATCGTCGAAGAGAACGAAGCAAGCAAACAAAGCTGCGGATAGGGGATGAAGATGACCTCAAAGAGGTGGCTTTTTTAAAAGGAAGGAAGGCAGGTTATGGAGAGAAGTAGTATTAAATGCAATATATGCTCATTCATAGACTCAAGAAATTATGTTTTTTTTGGATTCCTGATTCTGTTCGAACATTTAAAGCATTTTCGCCACTAAAAATGTTATCTGATGTTCAAAAATGTCATCATTATCAATGATTTAACAATGAAGCAACAGCAGGTAGAACAGCAATCATCATCATCATCATAAGTAATCATCATCAGCCACAAAAAATGAAGATACAACTTATAAAAACAATCCCAGAAACCAAAAGACCACTTCAAGGAATAAATCAAAGCGATAATGGAACTTTATTCATCAAAATCATTATCGTAATCATCATCATAAACATCATCATTGTGATGATCAAGTAATATTACTCAATTATCACACTTTCACTAACATTTAGAGCGATGAAAAGAATTCTTTCGCTTTTTTCAAGTGAATTTATTTAAAATTCAATTAAAATTTATCCAGAATTTATTATAAAGTACTCGCATATAAGAGAGAAAGACCAAAAAACAGGGTGCTTATTTGTACCTGGTAATTTTTTATTTAAAGTGGTTCCATGTAATTTTGAGGTGGTTTTGATTTCATTTTTCCCAACTGGATGAAAGAAATTTTCATTAATTTTCTGAAGTGCAACTCAAGAATTCACACATGAGTAAATGTGCGAGTTAAACACACACACATACACACTCTCGCATCCATTCAAAGAACTACCTACACTCAATTTAAAATTCAATTACGGCAAATACACTCGTACCAATTCTAGAGCACGTTTACAGCTCATACTAATAATGAAGCAGTAAAATACACAGACACACCCACACACACACACACATGCACAGGAACACTCACCCACTCACCAATACTCACACATACACAGCTATTGCACACCAAAGCATTGTCCTTTATTGCCGCATTGAGTGAGTCAATAAATTGCTTTGTTGAGTGCGAGTATCCGGCTGCATGCTGTTGCTGCTGTTGGCTCTGCCACTCCCGCTGCTCCTGCTGCTGCTCCTTCTGCTGCTATTGGCAAGCAGCCTGTTAACAGCTGAGAGCTGCTGCGACAACTCATTCATTTCTTCTTCGGCTTTTAAGGACAACTTTGCTGCAGCCTCTTCTTCCATTTCGCTTTCTTCCTCCTCGCATCCTCTTCCATCCTTCCCAATTTTCTTCTTCTTCTCCGCACATCGTCACCTGTGCCGATAATGTTGCCTTTAATTCCCACCGCAGCTACGAACATCGACTTCCTCGGTACTGCAGTGCATACGTTCGACTTGCTGATGCTGTGTTTTGAATCGAGCGCCTTCTCAAGGTTGCAAGGCTCTTTCTTCCTCTTCTTCTTGTTCTTCTTCTTCTTTCTCTTGTCTTCTTCGTCCTGTGGAAAAGATTCTGCATCATCATCTCGCCACTCAGCATGAGTTGGGTACACAGACTAGCGATATGTTGGCAGTCGTTGGATGGTGATTGTAATGATGATGGTGATGACGATGATATGGTGATATCAGTGCAATGGTGATTAAGTGGTGTTGGTGAAGTGTTGATGTATGAATATTGGTGTTATATACTACTATATCTTAGTTATAAGGTGATGCCGGTGATCATTTTGCTAAACTCGGTGATATGATGATGATAATGATGTATTATATGATGATGTGTTGATAGTGATGGCGGTGTTGTTAATAGTAATTGTGGTAATGATGAGGATGATAACAATAACAATGATGATGACGACGACGATCACTATATAATGACTTTGATGAAAGTGCTAAATATGAAGATGGATATCGAGGAGATGTTGACGTGGTGATGTTGTTACTTGATAATGAAGTTAGTCTTGGCGATGATGGAGACCACCCCTGTCACCGCGGTGAATGAGTACTGCTTCTCATATGATCATCTTCAGCTCTGGGATACTTTCCAAACTCACCAACTTTTCATTATTATTATTTTCTACTCTTCTTGTAGCAATTAATTTTCTTAAGCAGTCGTTTTTCTTTTGAGTGCAAATTTCTATGCATGACACTTGAGAAATGCATTTGTTGTTGCTGCTGCTATTGTTGTTGTTGGTATTCCTATTGCTATGTCCATAAAGCAGCATCATTGCAGTACTTCATGCGATGTGCGTCCGGTGAAAATGAGGGGGCGGACGAGTGGGCGGGCGAGTGAGCGGTCAAGAGGGCGGACCATTTCGAAATTTGTGTGAAAACTTGTAATTGAAATAGCTTCGAATGTAATTATTTTATTTTATTGCTCTTGTGATTTAAAGTTGGGGAGAATTTATTCGATTTTAAGTTAGACAAACCGTTCCTGTAATTAAAATAACCAGTATTTACGGTCATCCAATCCAAGTTTGAGGGAGTGGCGTCGAGAGAACAAAAGCGATGCGATGCGGTTGCATTGAATTCAATTAACGAACGAATAAACGAAATTAAATGCGATTGTGACGTGATTTCTTTGGAACAATTCAAGTTTTTTAAGATTTGCAAATGATTGATAATGGAACTCAGAGTGACTTTAATCGGTTCCATACGACGAAAAATGTTTGCGGTGTCTTTTCTATTGAAGCCAGAAAAATCCACTTTTATTGAATCCTTTCTTGAATTTTTTGCACTTGAAATGTTATCACTTTTTTCATTTCTTCGCTTGTAGAAAACCCGAAAAAAACTGAAAAACAAGTCAGGACCGCAGTAAAAAAGAGCAAAAAAAAAACCCCAGATTCTGGCAGAGTGTGAATATTAATAAAAGATGGCAACATCACCATGTAAAGTATGCTAAAAATGAAGCAAAAACGGTGAAGTTTATGAAAATCAGGCGAAAATTGAGAAGAAAAGATAACAAAAATGAAGGGAAAAAATTCAAATGCAGACTTCGAGACACAAAAAAAAATTTCAGTATAAGAAAATAGAAAAATTGTAATAAAAACCGCAGCAACAACAAAATCAGCCCGGTCGCCAGATAAAAGTAGGTATTTCTTTAAATATGAAGCCAGATGCAGAGGCACAAATACACATACAAGCTCACAAACACACACACTTCAAGACAGATATAACATCAAGATATAAATAATATTTGGCAGCCTGAAGATGTGCAAAGTAAGCGCTAGTTTCGTGGAAGGACACACACACAAAAGAAAGGAAGAGAGAGGGACAAAAAAGGATGAAGAAGGATCGATCGCTGAATATTTTCATCTGTATTTATTATGTGTATGTGTGTCCTTTGGCAATACATGTAAATTTCTAGCTATGCATCGATTTGAAGCCGAATTTAATGACGTCAAAAAATCACAACAAATATTTAGGAGCCCAAAAAAACCGACGCAAACACACTCGTGTATCTGCAACCAACATCACGTAGTTGGTTGTACGTGTATTGTTGTGTTTAACACTTTCACACATACAAACATACCAATAAACATACAAACAAACAAATAAATACACATACATATACAAATATTTTTAGATGCAAAGCATGTTTTCTGTAGCTACAACGTTTTTATTAAACAAATATTGATTTTTAATACAAACACCGTCTTTTTTAAACTTTAATTTTCACGCTAAACGGTTGTGTGTTTGTGTGTGTGAGTGTGTGCGTCTATGTGTGTGTGCTTACATCCATGTCATAAATGTCTAAATTTCGATGTTTAAATTTGATTGTTGGTCGTGTTGTGTTCAATTTACGTGTCCGGTGTTTACATGCTGTTGTTGTTGTTGTTGTAGTTATTGGTTTTGTGCATGTTGTTGTTGCCGTCATTGTGGTTGTTTTTCCTTGTTTTCTGATTTGATTTTCACGTGTTTCTCATTTCTGATGTTGTTATTTCTATTGCTGGCCACACCTGAAGCTGTCCACTTTATTTATTGCATGCATTTATTATTCAATGAATCATTAAATGAAAATTATTACTTCAGTGTAGAGAACACGTAAAACTTTGCAGGTAAAAATAACTAAATAGGAGACTTTTGGGTCCTCTGTTCTATTATCTAGAGGGCAAAATTAGAAAGAAATTAAATCTAAAATCCTCAAATCAAAAAAACAATGCAACAGAACCGAAAAAGAAAATCAAATGCAACAGAACTCGTAGCAATAAAGAAATAATAATAAATAGCAGTCATTTAATCCTGAGCAACAAACGCCGGCAACGTTAAAAAGGATCGTTAAAAGGAATAGAAAAGGAAATGCACAAAAATTGCAACTAATTTAATGCTGGAAACCAACAGAATCGACCCGAGCGTACCGCGTGCAACAGGCAGCTTTTAAACAACAAAAATATAACGTTTAAAGAAACTATTAAAAATAATTTTTGCTGTTGCGTGTTTTCCGTGTAGGAAATAAATAATAAAAGGAATGCCATTAAAATATAAATCATTTTAAAACTAGTGAAATAAATACACTGAGTACTGGGCGCTTGGGTACCCTACAGGAAGCACACGAATGTTCGGCTGAAAACGAAAACAATCGCCACGAAGAGTCTAATCAGCAAAGCAATCGCAGAAAGGCTCAAGTATTCGAGCTTTAATTGTTCAACACTTTTTTTGCGATTGTTTTGTTGATCCGAACTCTTCGTGGCAATCAATCGTTTTCGTTGTTCGTTTAAAACGATTGCGAATCCGGTTCATGCATTAAATTTACGAATAGCTCGGCATTAGCGATTGATTCGAAACTGCGTTTTACAGCATTCAATGGAGTTCTCTGGTGTGTGTGTTGGATTTTTAATAAAACATTTAATTATAATTTTAAATATTCTAAATAAATTTTAATTGTCCACATATATTATAATAGTTCACATGTCCACACATATTAATTTCGTACAATTTTCCAATTTTTGTAAAGTCATCTTTCTGTCTGAGTTCCTGCTGTTCCTGGCGGTTCCTATCGGCGGCTGCGTCGTCGAGGACTACGAGAACGATGCGAGGACGGAGGACTCTTGCCAGGAGGATGCGAGGACGGACGGCTCTTGCCACGCCGTCCTCTTGCCCGACGCCTCGATCGCTCCTTCATCTCGGTCTTTTCAGTCTCTTCGTCTTCGCGGTCGGGTTCACTCTCTGCACCGGACACTTTCTCGTCCGACTCTACAGACTCCAGTTCAAAGTGCGTGGCGAAATATTTTCGCCCTCTGCGCTGAACAAAGCCATGAACTAAACCGCCTCCAAGTGTGGCTTCGACGCACTCCTGGATATCATGGGGCTCCACCTTCAATGAACAGAATTAGTTTTGTGTGGGGTCCATTTGGCTCCAATTTCAACTCACCCCCGCGGAATCCGCAACATAAGACAGGATTTCGTTAAGTGTTGCCGGCTTTTCAAGCTTCTCTAGTGTATTTAGAATAAGTTGTCCATTCTGATTTAAAGCCATGCTCAACAATTTATATTCTTTAAAACAATTTATATTTCAAAAACTGGAAACACGTCCTCACACAACGAATTTGAATATTTTAATGAAAAATTTTATTGAAATGTCACAAAATTTAAATTATTTTGAGCAGCTTGCTCGATTTTGTAGAGTAGCAAATACTACAGTAGACAGAGTAGTAGAGTTTATATATCAGTATATATAATTGAGGTTATATAATTGAGATTATATGATTGAGGTTATATAATTGAGGTTATATGATTGAGTTTATCTGGCTGACTGAGTCTACATAATAAAATAGAATTCATTTGATTAGATTCAAACTGAGTGTGTTTAACTTTTAACAATTTTTTCTCTTTTAATTGAATTCAAAGAATCCACTAAAACTGATTCGAAGTCTCAACATGAAATCGCTTCGATCGAATTAATGAGAATTTTCGGTGATGCGTTAAAAATTAAAGCGGTTTGATGGGTGATGATTAAAAGCTCAAAAGAAGTGAAAAATCCATCCAAACCGAGTGGAGGCTTTTACTATATAATTGATAGTTGTATATATATTATAAATTTAGTTCAAACACAGGCACACACACATATGGAACACATACATACTCGTACACACACAGAATAACCAACCTTTAGTGCAGAGAAAAGTATTGCTTTTGGAAATCGTACGCATACCTGAGCACGTGTATGAAAGCACGCACACTAAAAGGCACAAACACACACACACACACATCTGTACACGTATACATGTACTTTTGGTCACACGCACATTCATACATTTGAGCATACATGGTTTATGGTTTTCTTTTCCAACTTTTTATATAGTTTTTATATTATTTTTTAATGAATGCATTTTATTCAAGGTTTATTTGTACCATTTTCGTAGTTGTTATTGTTGTTGTTCTTTTGAATTCGTTGTTAATATATTAAGTCTTTCAGACACGCACTCACTCATATAAATAAACACACACAAACACACACACACTCATACATGCTACTGTACACAGAGCAGAAGCAGCAACAGCAGCAGCATGCAAGCGTCAAGCTGCTTGTGTTGCTGTTAAGCTTCACTCGAGCTCACTTCGCTTCGGCTGTCGAAGAGCGGATTAACACGGCGACAGCGTTTTGTGCATGTGTCTGTGTCGGCAGTTGAGGGCGCTTGTGTGCGTGCGTCCTCATTGAGCTTGTTTGCGTGTGCGTGTCGCAATGAATTCGGTGAACTTTTAATAGTGTGTGCGTCCTCATTAACTTGTGCCAGCGCTTTTATTGCAACTTTCAATGCAGGAAGCAGCGAGCCACATCGACGAATGAAGGACGATTTTTTATACTTTTTTATTTAATATTGCAGTTCTTTTAATTTCCATTCCCAGTCAGAATAAAAAACCCCAGTCAGTAACAAGCAAGAAATATTATAAAATTATAAGCGACACCAAAAGCAATAAAAACAACATAAACAGCCGAATTATCAACCTCAAAAAGCATTTCAAAAACATTAAAAAAGACGCTCACTTTAAATTCATTATAATGATATCAAAAATAACAACAGCATGTCAAAAAAACGGAGCAAGGGACATTATTAGGAGTTTCTTGTTGTTGTTGTTCTTCTCCGTTGTTCTTTGATAGTCTTCGTTGTTGACTGCTAATTTAAGTCAAGCAAAGCAAAGCAAAGCAAAGCAGCTGCTCCATGTTCATCCACCAGGAAACCTTCAGACCAACACCACCACCGCAAACGAGAAGGGGAAGAAGAAGAAGCAGAAGGATGCCTCGAGGAGCACTCAAACTGTCCTGTCAACAGTCTTAACTTCATCTGAATTCTCCCCAAAATATTTCCATTCCTCGAGTACCATAAACTATATCATTATTATTCATATCTTGTTTTTGTTGTTCTTGTTGATTTGTTGTTGTTGTTGTTCTTTTGTTCAACCACCTGAAATTGTTGCTTATTTCATTATAACTAAATCATTAATTTTGCGTTTGTGTGGTTTTTCCTCATCCTCCTCATTAACAGTTGCTTAAGTTTGTGAGAATTCAGTGTTTATTTTGTGGTTGGCCAAACATTGGTTGGCCTCCGCCCCCCCCAAATTTGCCCCATGCTACGTCCAACAACAACATCTGTGCTTATAACAATCAGCAAACCACACGCAGTCGGTAACCTCGAGTGTCGCAGAATCGTGTCTAAACTCTGCAGCTCATGAAATAATAGATTCAATTCAACGAATTCGTTGAGGTTGAGACTTCAAAATTGTATGCTTTAAGATTAAATCAAAGACACAATTAAAGAGCCTCTATAAAGTCTTCTAGTATCGATTATAAGAGGTCAAACGGCAGGATAACGGCTGGTGTTTCGTCGAATGCTCTCTCAATGCTATTCAAATACCAGATAAAATTTAAATATATTAATTTTCCCTTCTCAGTAGTAGAAGATCTCAGTATACAATCCTCAAAATTTGATACAAATTGAAGAGCGAACTTGAGATACGTACAACATCACTTGTAGTGTATAAAATATAAATTTCAGTAGAAAAAAAGAGAAAAACAGATGAAAAGAATAGAAGATTTCTTCTTTCTTTTATTTAATATCTATTATATTGTTATATTATTTTAAATGCACGCTTATCTTTGAAATATTTATCTTAAGTATTTCAGTGTAAGTTTAGAGCGGTGAAAAACAAAGAAAAGCACAACTGATTGTCATTAGCATTTGTGATATTTTTACACTGCATTTGAATTTTTTGTTCTCTTCCTTCCAAGCGAAGGAATGCTCACTTGAGTCCTGTGCGCTGTGCTGTGTTTGTGTTGTCTTTTATGGCTGGCTTTGAATGCTTGTAATCCAACACGACAGAAAATGTGCAGCTCCGGAATATCAAAGCGACGGAACAACAACAACAACAACGACAACAACAACGGAAGCTGCATTGCATATTTACACTTGTTTGGTGATGGAAATGTTCTATTTTTCAGTGACAGAGAGGGAGGGAGGGAGGGAGAGAGAGAGAGGGATCGAAAAGAATGCAGAGGAGAGGAAAGAATGAAATGAGCAGAAACAACGAATCTGTGGAAAAAAGAAACCATCACACTCAAAAATAGAGGAAAAATATTAAGCATTAAATGTCACAAATTCAAGCAAAAGAACAAAGGAAAAAAGGGTAACAAAAGAGACGTCAAAAGGATTTGAAGTAAGAATAGCAATTTTCCAGGTCTTAATATTGTCGACGAATATTTAACGAAGGATGAAAATAGAAAAAAACTACTGTAACAACAAAAAACATACACACCTGGACACTTACACGTTATTTGAACATACGCACAAAGAACAGGATAGAGAAATAGAGAAACAGATAGGGAAACCAAATGAGAAGAGAAAATAACCAGACCAGACGACAGACCGCACAAGAATAGACCGAACGAGACCAAGTCAGTCCAGACCAGAGCTGTCTATACTAAACTAGAATAGAATCAAACCAAATCAGACGAGAGTAGACCAGTTTAGACCAACCAGATTGGACTACATAGACAACAACATACACCAGAAAATGTACCAAACTGGAACTCATATGAGCTCAGATATCAGACCAGACCAGATCAGATACTCAGACCAGAACAGGGCAGTCACCAGAGCAGAATACCTTGATACTTTATTTATTGATAGCGTGTCCTTATTTGATCCATTTAATTTATTAGTGACATCGATTTGTACTGTCATCATGCTTGTCATATATTTTGTAATATTCTACATACTAGTACAATGTTGTTGTTGCTTTTTTATATTATTTTGAACACCAATTCATATCCCTCATCCTGATCTTCGTTCATCTGTGTGATTATTTGTTTTCTCTTCCGTTTTACTTTGGCTCATATTTCTTCAGAGCACACACACACATACACTTACATCCCCACCCACATTCGCAGTAGATGAAGCAAATCTTACAAGTTATTTTAGCAACGAGATACATCGGATACGCTTAGCTACAGGATTTTCGAGGACACGAATTTGAGGCACTTTAAGAGGAGGATCTCTTTCACTCTCACCATAGAGTGAAAGAGATGCAACAGCGAGACAGCAGTTGAGACAAACGTTCGATTCGTTTAAGCCGATTTTTGGCTTTCACCAAGCGTTGTTATGATGTCATGATTGAAAATGAATGTGCCTGGGCTGTGTGTGTGTGTGCTGTGTATGTGTGTGTGTGCGTTTATGTGTTTGTGTAAGTCTTTGTTTGTATATCTGCTTGTGTTTCCGTTGTGTGAGCAAAGCAGCTTTTCTTCCCTTCCTTTCGTCTTTTCTTTAATCTTTAATTTAATCTTGAGATGTTTACCTTCGAGAAGTGTTCCTTAGTTCTTCCCTTCTTTTGTAATTTTGAGTCTTTATTATCGCCTTCCTTGGTTTCATTCGGTTCGCTTCGGTTTTGTTTCAATTCTTTCTTTCCTTTCATTTTATTGCTGTCTAATTTTCTATTTAACCGTTGTTAGTCTCGGAGACAGCACTTAATCTGTAAGAATTGCTTCCAGGATAATAGCAGGATTTTGATAAATTGCTTCAATTTGCTTGAATGCGCTTGGTTCCGATTCCTGTCCAATATCCCCGTCTTGTCCTATCCTATCCCGTCCCTGCTTAACTTCTATTATTTGGCCAAATGAAATCGTGCTTTCATAGTGAAGATGATTGTTTTTTATTCTCTCTTTCGCTGTCGTTTTTTTCATCTATCTTTTCAATACATCAATACATATGATAGTGACTATGATTTACACTTCTTTTATACTTTCTTTTTCGTAAATTATAGTTTTAGTTCGATTTAATTCCACTTAAGCTTTGTCTCTTATCGTCCTGTCAACGTGACAGATGTGAGATGAGATGAGGTAAGACTTGAGGTGGAATGAGATTAGTTACTCAAACCATTTGAACAGGATCATCGACAGTTTTATTTAAACCCTTATTATTTAAACTTTTTGCTCCTCTGTGACAGTTATTATATAGTAAAATATTAAATTAACAATTTAAATTAAGATATCCGCTTGCTTTTCCGGATATATTATTTTTTTGCTTCTTTAATGGTTGTATTTTAATATTTTCCCCCAGTTTATTCGCTAACAGAGCGTAACAAAATATGCATCATATCTTGGATTCTTACAAGCGACTTTCTCCACCTCCATCGCTTACCTCTGTTCGCCTCTGTTGCCCTCTTTTATCGAAGACTTTGTGACTCTGTGCATCTGCACCCGGGAACGCTAATAAATCAAGTAGGATGGTGAGAGGAGGGGCCGTTGTTGTTGTTAGTGTGCTCATACTCATAGTTTTCAAACGCATACTCGTACTTCATTGATTTATTATTATTATTTTTAATATCCTTTCTCTTTAATTTTATCTTTATTTTTATTTATTTTATTTCTCTTATTGATAAATAGATTACGACATAAAATGAAAATATTGCATATCCTGCAGTGAATACCAAAGCATGCATACAGAAGCAAGGCGTATGCTTTTATCGGTTGTTGTTGTTGTTTCCTTCTTTATTTATTGTTGTTGGTATTGTTGTTGCTGTTGTTTGCACCGCTTCTCCAGAGAAGGATACGGAAAGGTATTCGTTTTCGCGGATTCTTATATAGACAACGATATTGTTTTCCTTCGTGGTTGTTATTAAAACAATTTGAGTGAAATAAAAGAATATGCAAGGATTTGGGTCGCCAGGAGGTGGGGAGTAAATGGAGTTTGTGGAGCCCGGAGCGGGGAGCGGGGGTGAAGAAGGAGGATGTGCTGAAGGATGCGCATATTTTGCTCGCTGTGATTGAAATATTTGCACAAATTTGCTGAAGGATGTTGTTGATGAAAGACTGCATTTTTTCCTTTATGTTTCTGCAACATTGAAATTGCATTCTTTTTTTTTGCAGTCTTCATCCTTTGATTCTTTTGGGTTGTTAAAATGGCTTCTTCAGTAGGATCGGAGAGAGAAAGTCATAAAAACGCAGAGGGAGAGAGTCAGAAAAGGAAGGAGGGAGCAAGACAGATAAAAAAAAGAAGGAAATATCTTTGTACTAAACTTGAGTATTAAAGAAATGGGAAAATCGCATTAAAATATCGTCTTTGTATTGGAGCAGTGATGTCATCTACATAATCTGAAGATTCGCTTCCGCTGCTCCTTTAAATGATGTTCTCATCATCGGGTTTTGTTTCGCGAATTTCGTGAATTATGTGAACATTCGACGTGGTACGTGCAGAGTATCCTTGACAAGAGTAGAACATTTTTAGTTCCAGGCTTTAAGCTTCCTGGCTTTTCTTGTACTTTTTGAACACATTTTCGGATATGTTGCTAAATGATGTTACCAATTTTATTAACTACTCCGTCCTTCCGCCACTTCCCCTTACACAGCGATTACCTTGACGTTAATCAGTCAGAAACACAGTCGAAGGGTGGATCGAAGCCGTTCTCGCCAGCCACGCAGCCCACCAGCATGTCTGCCATCCATCCTGTCGTGTCTGAACTTGAGTCCTTGATTTGACTCATCCAAAGCGGCCCCCGCACTCCTCTTTTCGCAGCCGGAAGCCAGCCCTTCAGCAAATCATCATTTATATTCATGCATCCTGGCTGTTCTGCTCGTTCGTATTCCTTCATTTCTCTTTAATATGAAAAGGATGTTGTTAAGGTTGTTGTTGTTGTTGTTGTTGCTTTTGATATTTGCTCTTTTATGGCGTTGTTGTTGTTGTTACTTTCCAATCATGCTTTATCTAGAATCACATGGATGGAGTGATAGAACTCATAGCTTCATCTGTCTGACTTTCAGCTTTCATATTTTCCATCCTTTTTTTTGTTTTTTCATATCCTTTATGGAATGTAAATTTTTACCTGCCTCTGGTTACCATTTTTTTCCATTCGGGAGGATTCATTATTTTGTAGTTGTTGTTATTATTATTTAAATACATCATCTTCGTCTCGTTAAAAATAATTGTGCAATTTGAAAAATATTCTGCTTAATGTAAGGAGTTCGGTTACGGACCTTTGTTGAACATGTTGTTGTTGTAATTATTTTTGTATATTATTTTTCTTTTATCATAAGTTTATCTAATCTATCTACATATTTTTATCCTTTCATCCTTTGCATTTGTTTTATCTTTTGATTTTGCTTTATCTCTTTTTCTCTTGCTTTTAATTTTGCATTTGATCGATATTTTGCTTTTGCTTTTGATTTAATTCTTTCGATTTAGCTTTTATTGTGCTTTTTCTTTGCTTTTCATCTGCTTTTGCTTATGATTGTGTTTCTTGTTCTGCTTGTTCTGCTTTTTCTTCTGTTTCTTCCTCTCTTTGAATGTCGTTTTATATATCCTTTAGTTTTTTTTGTATGTTTTCTTATTTGCTCATCCTCTTTTATAACGTATCGTCTGATGCTTTAGTTCAACAGTAGGTTGGCTTCGATTTTAGCATGCTTCTACTTCTTCGTTTTCTTGCATTAATATTGACATTCAGAATTCAATAAATTATTCACTGAAGGCGTTAACGACTTCTGGGCGTTTTTTCATTATTGCTCTGTGTCGAACGTGCTGCGAATCATGAAAGAAGGGCGAACAGCACAGAAAAACGATTTGAGTTTAGATATTTTTTTTTCTAAAACCCATTCTGCAATCTACTTTGAATGAGTTTCTTTTTTATTCCTTTATTCCTGCCTTTTAATTCCATTCATTCAGCTTTAAAATTAACTTTAAATTGTAAATTTGCCATGAATTCCCAATTTAATTCCTGGGGCGTCACTTTAGCAATTCTTTCTAAATGTTCTCACTTAAAGAATCTTTCATCAGAGGTTACGAAGATGTAGGGTACCTCAGCTTCGGCCATCTCACAGGTAGCACTCTTTCTGTTCTTTCGTTCAATTTTGAATTACATACTTTCTTTTTCCAAATTTTACTGAGCAGGTTTCTCCGTTTGTAATCCCACTCATTCCATCAGAGTCCTCCGATTCCCCAAAGGTTTCTTCAACTTTTGATTTCCTGTCTTACTTTTATAATTCTTTTCCTTCCCCACCTTCTCTCTTCTCTCACATCTCTCGCAACTCTTTCATATTCTCACATTTTGTTATGGGATAAAGGAAACTGCCTCATCCTTTTATAATATCATTCTTATTCTATCCTGAGCTTATCATAAAAACTTGATAAAAGAAAATGCATCATCTTATTTTAAATTTTAATTAGTTTTCCTTCGACTTTGACACGATGTTGTTCGACTTTCGTGTTCTTTTCATTTCGTTCTGAAACTTCAATGGCTCCGTTCGATGGTGATTCTTCTAAACGACAACAGATATCAAAGTGGCTCGTAAAACCGACCATAAATAATCCATAAATAAATAGTGCTCATCACATTAAGACTTCTCATTTCCTCACTTATTCTCTGTCGCTCATCCTTGGACTCTTCTTTGCCTCTTCATTTAATCTTAAGCTTTTCTCTCTGTTTCTCGATATCTCTCTCTCTCTCTCTCTCTGTCGCTCTCTCCTTCTCCCTCAATCTCTCTCGTTGATATACTTACTTTTGCAAATTTTGAGAGGTTTCGAACATCGATGCTTGAAATGAAGTGAAATTAATAATTCAGCATGAAGCCACTTTATGGCTAAATATAAACTTCTTTCAACTCGTAATGGGGAGAAAAGTTGAAGGAGCGAACAACAACTGATAGAGTTGCCAGGGTTGCAAGAGCCAATCCAGATCGAGCGGCCGCTGTTAACCCACTCGTAAAATGGTCTGAAATGCAGAGTGTACCTTCCAAGCACGTTCCTAGCTACCGTTCACAATCTTCAGAGAAGACACAAAAAATTAACAAGAAGTAGAAGAAGCCGATGAAGACGAATTCCTATTGGAAAATTAATAACGTCTCGACGAGACTTAGAAGAAGTTTACAGGAACCTCACCAACAGTGTCAACTCCCCTCTCACCCAAATGATGATACCTACACAAACCATTCCCTCGTTTCGTATCTTTCATTCCAGAAAAACTCTGAAATACGAGACTGAAGCCATCTATGAAAAGTTGTTAAGAGTTCCTTGTTTTTTCCTATGAAGATGATGTCGAAGAAGGGCTTTGGACCACCTTCCATCTGAAAGACCTTACAAAGAAAGATCTATCTAATGGAAATTCATCTTTAAAAAGCTGTAAATATATAATTTTCGTCTCCGAGACCACCGTTTACAGTGTCTGACCCATAAGTTGGCTGAAATATGAGAAGCTTCTGCTGCTGGTCCTCCGGTTATTTAAGTTGAAGATGAAGTGGACGAAGTTCGCTTGACTAACTTATTGTGGTAGTTGTTGGTATCAGTACAGAACCTTTGAGGGGTTAAGGTGTAAATGTAGACAATAAAGAAATAAATAGCTGAGTACTTTTTAAGAGTTTTAGTAGAAAATTATAACTGTACTTCGAGTTCAGTTTGAGTATATTAAATTACCTTCACACGTTGAAAGTTGGTCAGAAATTTTCTCGTTTTCGGTGATCATGTTTTAGTTTATAAATGATTGTCCATGAGGTTTTCCTCTTAGCTTCATGAACTTTTTGTTATTTATGATTAATCGTTACGTAGATTAAAGCTCTATCCCTCCATTTTGAATCGTGAAAGTGTACCAACATGACAAACATGGGAAATGAATACGAAAGAAGAACAGAATATCATCTCTGAAGAAGCACACAAAAAACAATTCTCAATACAGAAGAGAGGAGAAGGAAAAAGGAAGCGAAATATTGAAGAGCGGGAAGGAAAGGTAGAGGAAGGAGATAAAGCAATTAGATAGCTTGATAAAGTACACTTTAATTTGAATCCATGACTCATTCATTTCACACTTTTATTTGTTGATTCGTAGAGCTGAATTTTCACTGAAAGAGTGTAATTAATTAAATCAATTAATTGTTTCATTCAGTCAATTAAAATGCTGCCAAATAATGTAGTTTAGATACGCAACCAAATTGATTGATGGCTGGCAACACTGCTGCATGTTGTCGTGACGTGTTAAGTTTACGTTGCGTTTATGTAACTTCTCTCTTTTAAAATTCTTTTTATTTTTTTTTTTTTGCTTTCAACATAAATTAACAAATAACTGAAATTAATTAAATTCCATTTATTCAACACTCGAAATCGGACTGCAAAAGCCAATTAAATGCAAACGTATAACTATTTCAACATCATTTAAAATTTTAACGGAAAATAAAAGTTTTTGCGGAATTTTTATATACACTTTAAAGCTAAAAATAAGGGTAAAACATTTCATAAATAAAATAAAAATATAATACATTTTATATAATAAAAATAAAAATATGTACGTGTATCGATCTTCTTGTAGCCCGAATTTGCACATTGCGACTAATACGACTTTAACAAGCTTTAATTAAGGTTGACTGTAATTTTATTTACTATTTACTGATATGTTGCTTTGTTTTGTTTTTCATTTTTATTTATTTTTTTCTCTTTTTTTCTAATTTTAGCGCCTGGTGTATTTTGTGTCTAGACAACGAAATGTGGACAGGATGTACTCAAAGCGCACTCATTAACCTTCATCTGCTCCTTGTGTAGAAAACTACACATCGTGCATACACTTTTGCAATTTTCTCCAAAACGGCTAACTGAAATCTTACCAAATTTTCTGACTTTATTAACAGCATTGATATACAGCAAAAATTGCGTTTTGCTCAATAAACGGAAAATTTTCAGAGGGTTTATAAGAAAACTGACATTGATAACCCTCATGTGTAGATTTCTACACATATGGAGTAAACATATGTTCCCAAAGTTTTGGCGGGAAAAATGTCATTTTCAGTGGCGTAGCTAGGTTCCGGGCGGCACAATTTCTGGAGCGGAAGTTTTGGAAATCAAGTATTGACTTATTGAATTCTAGCAATTTTGATTAACGGCAAGTTGACTAACCGCCCCGGGCGGTTGATGAGTTCTATGCCACCGGTCATTTCACCTGTTTTTCGAGCGCAATTGATTCTCTATCAGTGAATGATTTCTCTATCAGTGAATGATTTCTCTATCAGTGAATAAAAAACAAGTTGTAAACAAATTTTTATAAATCAAATAAAAATCATGGTTGGAACCATGAGAAAAAAAAAGCGAACTATTCCACCAAAGCTTCTGAAATGTAAAAGGCTTCCGTAACAAAACTAAGGGTTTGTTATAATAATAAAATGTTTCTACAAAGCCTCCTTATTTCAATATTTTCATTTTATCATTCAATTTAGGTGGAGTTGATACAGTCGATAAAATGGTTTGAACGTTTCTACACGTTTCTACATTTCTGGTTTGATCGCGATAATTACATACATATATTCAAAGAACTCAATCCAAATTGACAAAAACGCAAAGAGCAACAATAAGAAGAAATTTTATAAAGGAAATTGGACATTTGCTTGTCAAACCATATATGGGAGCCAGAACTGGTACGCCTAGTTCAGAGTCTGCAGCATCATTGTTATCCAACGCTTCAAGCCATATCCCATCAAAACGATCAAAGAGCGTTCCGCCACAAGCAAAGGGTAGAGCAAGATGCCATATATGCTATGAAAACAATTATTATGTGTCCAAAAATAATGTATATGAAACTATTTGTTGTTTTTGTAAAAAATCTGCATGTAAAAAATACCGAAATGTTTGCATAAAATGCATTCAGGAAAAGTTAGTGTAAATTAATTTCATCTTTTAAACACGTGTTCTAAAGAAATGTAATAAAAAAAAGCACTAAGTTTGAATTATTTTAGGGAAAATTCACTAAAATCCCATTTGTGTAGAAATCTACACATAAGGGTACACAACGAAAGTTTTTTTGAGGAGCAGATGAAGGTTAAGTAAAACCGTGCTTTAGTTTAGTGAAATACGCGTAAATTTAGTTAACGGTTTATTTAATTTCGCGCATTTTCATAGTACATGCTAAAAGGACAACGATAAGCAACAACAACAACCACAAATACAGTACTTAAGAAGCTACCTCAAAAGTAATTACTTATAATAAGTAGAAACGAGCTTAAGTAAAGGTAGCTTATTAAATTTAATACAAAGGTGAAGAGGTTGTAAAAAATTCATATAAAAATACGCTCACATTACCGAAGCTGTAACTAGTAAATGAAAGAAGAATGATCTTTAGAAGACAAGCTAACTAAGAAATTCGTTTTAAGATAAGTCGGGTACTTCTGGGACTACCATCGAATATGCTTGTACTATACACTTGCACTTGAATTTGAGAAAGATAATCAAAAAAATTAATTAAAAGGGTCTTATTTATAAGAATTTTTATAAAATTTAAATGTTTATTAAGTTAAATACACGAAATGCTTATACTATTACAGCATTTAAGCTAAATCATATGTTACTTTCTGTTAAATTATATACATTATTAGTAAAAATAAGAGCGTGTAAGAGTATATATCCTCGTATGTAAAACGTTTTATCGTATTCATTGCTCTGGAAGTATTTCCTTATTGAAGAATACTTTTCTTCGGTAGAAATGCGGCAAGATATAAATAATCCAAGAAACAAACAACCCATTCTTTAATATAATTGCCATTGGATGGGAGACAAGCATCGACACAAAACTATTGAGAGATATGTTATTTTCAACAAATAATGGTTAAAATACTTCGGTTGTCATCAACTTCAAATAGACAAACATACACGCTTAGTATGTGTATGACACAATTACATACACAAATAATATACGTACAAGTATGTGCGTAGATGGAAAACGCACTCGAATAAATGAAACTTGAACAGCCTTTTATAAAAAAATAATTACATATGCTAGAGTTGAGAATAAATCAATAAAATAAACATGCTTCAACAAGGTCACAAAAGAATAACTCACACACACTCAAAAACACACATAAAGCCCATATTTAGGAACAGACGATCGATCACTTTAATGGAACCACAGCCTTTGAGTCTTCAGAGAAGGATTTCAGCATCTCAATAATGTTTTCAAAATGCAAGATTTTTGACCAGCGAATAACAACCTGAATTCAAATATCTTGAACTGATAACCGCACATACCATGTCTGTGAATAACGAAAAGTCTCCAAATAATGAGTTCCACTCAAACTGACTTCAAAGTAAAGAAAATTTAACTACAAGTCAATTGAAAATTAAAATCCCGAGCTAACTTAGGTCAATGGACGAATGACAAGCAATTTAATAGAAACAAATTAAGTGGATGAGTCATTAATTTATTAAAATATCTACGAGTTAAAAGCGAATGAAACTACCATCAATGGACAATGAGTAAAAGAAAGAAAATGAGAAAGTGAAAAGTAAAACAAGTTAAAATAAGGTCGACAAGTTGACAGCGTGTCAATGACTCAAAAGCGGATACGACAACGAATAAACAAGTGAGAACGCTAAACCAAAGGGTAAACTAATTAATAATTAAATGAGGATCTACAAGTAACAACGGGAGTTAACGGGTCACAAATTAAAAGAAACTCAAGGAGTTGAAGGCAATTCAATTGGGGGAGAAAAGCAATTCATTTAAAGAAAGTTGTTACGATAAAAGAAAAGAGCTGTTTAAAGGAGATACATCTGTAATTCAGTAGAGTAGGACTGAAAGACAGCAACTAGAGCTGAGTTATATAGGTTGAAATTAAATGAAAGAAATTAAATACCTTCAATAAAATAATTGAGTGCCGAAAATAAATGAAAATAAAATCGAACGCGAGATGGTAATCTTTAAATAAAAGGATTGAAAAACAAGACAAAAATATATGATGAGAGATATAAGAGTATAACAATAATACGAGAAGTTATGGAAATGTCGATAATATTGTCTATAATAATAATGATAAAATTGCAAAAACTATGACTTGCCAAATTTTGCTATGAAAGCTGCTAAGAAAATCCATTTAAATGCATTCGTCGCGTAGCTGCAGCTGAACGCGGTGTTGTTGCTTTTATTGGTGTTGTTGGAGTTGCTGTTGGTTTCATTCTTTGTATTGCAGTTGTTGCAATTGTTGTTGTTTCTGTTGTGATCGTTGTTGTTTTCTTTTCTTCTATTGTTGTTGGATTTTCTGTGTGTTCTGCTGTTGATGTTGATGTTGATGTGGCCACTGTTTGTAGCCATTGTTGCAGCTTAAAGTTTTGCAGCTTCTTGTTGATTAGTTCTGGTGCAAGATTTTGGTTTCTTTTTATTTTATGATATCTCACTGTCTTCTTCCGCTTCCTATCCTTCTCCTTGTTGTTGCTTTTATTATTATTGGTTCTTTTTCAACTGCGATTTCTTTCGCAATTTCCGCGAATTCGTTCCCAAAGTTTCGTCGTCTTTTATTGTGTTTGTTTTTGTTTATTTTTTCTTTTTGTTTGATTCGTCTTTCAATTTGTTAATTTTTTTCCATTTGTTTGTATTTGCTTTTTGCTTACATCGTCTTGTATTTTTTATTTCTGGCTTCTTTGTTGGTTATTTTATCGGTCAGCTGAATGCTTCCTCTTGTTGACCAGCGACGTTCAAGATGCTTTGTTGTTGTGGTTGTTGTAAATAAACAAGCCGCAAGGATCTCGAAGCAGAGACGAAGATTTTAGCAGTCGATTGACGATGAACGAAAACCAGACGAAGACGATAATACGACGGAGACGATGAGGACGCTGAGGATGTTGGTGACGATGAGGATGTTGAGGACGATGAGGACAAACTTCACAGTTTGATGTTTTACAAATGCGTGTGTTTGGCTTTCGTATTATTTTGACAAGCAACAACAAGAACAACAACAACACGTTGTTTGTGTTGGTGCAGCACCAGAAGCGGGATTTTTTTATTCTGCAAGCCTTTTTTAAACATCGGTGTTGTTCGTGTTCTTTTTTTATATCTTCGTCGTCGTCGTCGTCGTCGTGGTTGTTGTTGTTGTTGTCGGTGGCAGCAACAAACGTCAAATTCCTGGACGGCGACAATTAATCGAAAAAGCAAGCACGACCGGAAACTTGCGCTGGTTTCGTCGGTTCTTTTCTCTGCTTTCGCTTTTTGCACTTCTGTTTTTTTCTATTTTTATACCTCGTCTGTTCCTGAATTTGTTGTGTGTGTGTGTTTTTTCACCCCCTCTATTCTCCTACTTCTTCTTCTTCTATTGAAATCTTTTTCTTTCTTTCGTATTCCACTCTCCGGAGTTTTTACTACACTTTATTTTGCTACTTTTTTCCCACTCAGCACTCACCTTGTACTTGTTTACGCTTGGTTTCTCACTTTTAACCAGTAGCTCGCTGATTTCGTGATTTTTTTTTTCTGGAGGGTGCTAAGTTTTTCCTTACTTTTTTACTATTACTTTAAGCTACTTTTTTCCAGCTTGTTTTACACTTCTTAGTACCTTTATTGTTGCGTTTTTTGTGTACTTTTTTTTGGTATTTTTTGTTATTTTTGTTCGTTTGTAACTCATTTACAAGAAACCAGAGTAAAAATCGTTTCTTGGTATATTTTTTGTTTTTTCTTTTTTATTCCTTTTTTTAATACTCTTTTATTTCTTCTTTTTTCTTCCTCATTTCTGTTACGTTTTTTTAAACATTTTTTGTTGTATCTAAACTTTATTGTTAATTCCTCGAATACATTTTGTTACTTTCTTGCTTCTCATTTTGATACATTTTTTTGAATACTTTTTGCTCACTTCTTTCTTGTTATTTCGCTTCCTTGTTATTGAGTCTTCTTTTTAGTTTATCGTTTATTTTTCACTACTATTTTTCTTCATTTTTACTACTACTTTGCCGTTCTCTTCTACTGTATATCTTATTCACTTGGCCAATATTTCCTTTAAATCTCCGAACACGCAAAATCACTTCGATTGATTTCGTTTTCTCATGAATAGTGAACGACTTCTGAGAGGCTTTTAAACAGTATTTTTTTTTTTTTGCTTTCAACTTAAAGTATCTCTTATTTTCTCATTTACTCCGTTCGTAGTTTATTACTTTTGATGCAGTTTGCTATAGTTTTTGGGTTTATTTTTCTTTTGGTTTTTTAGTTTTCGGTTGTTTTTTTTTTTATTTGGTTTTTCTTTGTCGATTTCCCGCTCGAATTATTTACTTTCACCGTTCAATTATGGTTTTTATTTTTGGTGACGTTTTCTTTTTCTTTATGGAAGAAGGATCCTACGAGAGGATGCTATCGAGCATTTAATGCTATACTCGTGTATTTCTTCTGGGTATAAATTTGATTATTTCCGTCACAGTTCTTCAATCTGTTTAGAAGAGAATAAAATATATAAGTTAATAAAGAGATACTATAAAATATAAAAAAAATTACTGAAAATAAATGGAATTACGAAGTACGATATATTATATTGGCATATAAAATACAAAACTTATCTGTAAAAATGGGAGATTTTATACAAATTTGTATATAATTGTTACTTCGACTTTAACCTTTCCACTTATCGTAATCTTAACATTAAATCTTTGCCTGAATCGTAACCTTAACATTAACCTTGAGCTGAATCATAACCTCAATGTTATCCCTTCCACTTCCTTTTCCCGGGTTTATTTATGACATTTTATTTCTTTACATTAATTTATATTATTCGTCAACAAACAGCGTATTCTTTTATTTATTATATAAGAAGTATATATGTATATACATATTTATATAGGTACAAATATACGCCAAATGATTGACAGGTTTTTTAGTCGAAATGACAGCAATGAGTAATGGACAATGAAACCTCAACTTAAAAGCAATAAAATTCGTGACGAACGATAAAAAGAAAACATAATATAAATCCAGAGATTTGCATAAGTTTTGTTGTTATTTAAGCAATACAATCATTTCTCCTTAATCTTAAATTTTCCTTCAATGAGCTGCTCATAGTTAAATCATTTTTTAAAAAGAGTCCATCATAGAGTAAAGTGTAATCAAGTGTAAATCTTCAATCTTAAACAGCACTCTAAACTATACTAGAATCTCTTCTGCCTGCTTAAATTCCATTTAAAGTTTAAAATTACATCCTCAATTGAATAGATTTTAACATTTCACTTTTATTTACGATACAATATTATTATTGTATATTCTATATTATTCTATATCCTGTATTATTCTATGCAAATACTACAGAATGTGTCCTTTTCAAAGAATGAGATGCAAATGTAATCATAGCTCATTCGTAGCTCAAGTGATGTCATGTGGAAGCCAGACCAGAGATGTTAGCTTATGTATTTATCAAATAATTATAATTAATTTTCTAATCGTCAAGCTTTCTCGTCGATATAATGTATTTACTTTGTGACATACACAGGAGCATGACATACATGAGTTTTACTCACTCATTCATAGTCACGTGTTTGTATGTGTAACTGTCATATCCTAAACATCAGTAAATATTTTATAAACCACATTGGAAGCTGTTTATATTTGTCAGTTGTTATTAAAGTATAAGTTGAGATTAGAATAGTCCTTAAGTTGTAGCAAAACACAAACAAAAACGCAAACTAAATTCATCCTAAGTATACGAGAGTGTACTTAAGTACATATGAAGGTAAGTGAAAAAGGTACACGTTGGAGTCATATTTACATCAAAATGTAACCACAGATGTTAATCTTCATATAATGTATAATGATAGTAAAATAATAATAATAAAGGTTATACGATAAAGCCAGGACTGTTACATCTAACTGATAGCCAAATATATTACACAAACATAACAGCAACAACAATAAAATTCCCATGAACCATAAAAAACATTGTGAAGGAAAAAAAATTATCTTAAATTATTGTATTTTTACGCAACAACAAACAACCTGAAGAAATCAAGGCAAACGCATAAAGCGTGCCATCTTTGGCCTGAGTGATGCTTAAATATCCTGCCCTCACACTCTACATGGCACATGGCAGTGAGCGGCAAGACCCATGTTTGGCATACTATTAGATGTATTGTATATATTATAGTTTTTCATTTTAATTTACAAGTGATATGGTAAATAATATTTTACGTAGATATACTTTAATACGATCCTGAATTTCCGTGTCTATTTTCTTCGTTTTCGTTGTACTTTTTTTTTAATAATTTTATGGTTTGGAGTAGCTTTTCTGATACTGTGTTCATTTTTTACTCATCTGTCGAATAGTTTCCTGGATTGTTCTGTTGTTTTTTAGATTTAGTTTCATTTCCAACAAAGTTATGACAAGACTGCTCGAATTTGATATCAAATTCGTTTTAATTATAAATACAAAAAGTTTTCGTAATGTTTGATTCCACTTTGACACCACATACGATGGATGTACAATATTTCTGTGGTCTTATTCATGTGTGTGTTTGTCTAAAATTTGGTTTGCTTGTGACTTTAATAAATATGCAACTTAAACGTATATTTTTAAAGCATATGTTTTAAATTTATAAAGAGAAGTAATTTTAATTGGAGTTAGTAGAAAAGTTAGAAAACATAAATAAGGACATTCATACACACGCACACCTATGTATATACCTCTATATACATACATACACAGAAATATTTTATCCACAAAATATTTTGTGAGTTCTCACAAGTATTCATGTGTGTGTGCGTGTGTGTGCAAGAACTACAACGAAAGTCGGTAAAAGGAACACGTTCGACTTTTATATGGAAACGAACACACACACACACACACACACTTATACAACAGACATAATAAAGTGCACACAACCAAACTTACTCACAGCAAACACACACACATGCATGCATGCATGTATACACACACATATTTACACATTAAGTATATTTATGCTCATTTGCATATGAGAGTGTGTAATATTTTAGAACAAGAACAAAAACAACAAAAACAACAACAACAAAAACAACAACAACACTATCAACTACAAGGACAGGCTCAACATCTGCACTCTTGTTAGTTACGAGTTTGTGAAAATATGCAAATCTGTGCAAATTAGTAAACTATGCACTCTACTTTAAGCAACAGCAGTAGCAACAACAACAGCAACAACAACAGCAACAGCAACAGCAACAACAACAGCAACAGCAGCAGCAACAGCTTTATAGGTACATATATAGTACTTTTATTACAAATTACAGGCGTTTGCAGCAGCAGCAGCAGCGGTAACGAGTTTGGATGGCAACACTATTTTGATTACTGTAGTTTTAGTAGCAGAAACAGGAGCTTCTTAAAAGCTGAATTAGAAGGAAGAAAATAACTCATCTTCAGCTGAAAACGCAGGAGAAAGTGTAAATATTGACGCTTTGAGGTGTTTTCAGGTGCCGCGTTCAACGCAGACGGATTCTGTTGATGATGATGTTTAAATAACAAAATACGAGTGTGAAATCGTTGTTTTCATTAATGAAAATAATTCAAAATTAGTTTATTATAATATAATTTATAACTATTACACTTTGTATCTATCTAAATAAATTTTTAACTTCTTCCTTCTCTAAACTTTTGACTTTTCTTACAAGTTATCTTTTAGCCTTTCTTTTAACTTTTCTATATTAACGACTAGATAAATAATTCTTACTTTACTGTTGTTATTGTAAAATCTCAGGAATTATTTAATTTAATCATATTTAACTCCAAGATTTTCGAAACTGTTTAAAAGATTGTAATTTTTCATTTATTTCTAAATTGGGTCTGTTTTCTCCGTGCTTTTTTCTTATTTTTTAATATGTTTTTCTATATTTCTCTTTTAAATCTCAAAAGTCGTTATTCGATGTGCTTTAAAGTTTTGAACCATTTCAATCCCATTTTAAATTTTTGTAATATTTCTATGAAATGTATTCAATCATATTTTTTCTTTGCTTGAAGTTATCCTTGGAAAGTTGAGATAAACCCTTTACAGTTACACACACTATCGTATATTCAACCATATTCGCGAACTGAATGCACTCAAGGGTTGGCTTGGTAAAAAGGCAAAAAGGGGGGTGATGTAGCCCCCTAACAGCTCCCCTACCAAGTAGGTGTAAAAATGATTTACGTAAGCTAACATTAACTGGTGAAAAAACAACAAAAGGCATTAAGGAAAAACAAACGAGCATTGAATCCTGATTTTTTTTTCTTTTTGTCGTTGTTGTTGTTCGCAACAATCAGCGGAGGCAGCACAGGATTCAAACATTAATTACACGAACAACAACAAATGAGACTTGGACTTGGACTTACTTGCAATTAATCAAATGGCTTTTGTGCTAATATTCAGAACGGTTTTCTGCTGCAGTACGAGCGGCAGCACACACACAAACACTCACGCAGGCCGACACTCACACCGTCCCGTCGATCGCACTGCGAACACGTTCAGCCACTCGGCTATCAACTCGGCACTATTTTGTAAGTCGTGTGACTAATTATGAAGTGTCACGCGATTAACGGTACTTGCTGGCATTACTTCATCATATTTTTGGCCTGCGTTCGCGTAATTTATTTCACAGTATTACGTTGGAGATGTAAAAACGATAACAACAACAATAACACGAGCAACAACAATTAATATAGAAGTTTCGAAAAACGTGAATCGTTTAAAAGCGTGTTTCTGCTGGCTTTCTTCAGAGAATTCAAAGCAAAGCAAAACTTATGCCGCAAGATTTGTTGCTGTTGTTGGTCTATGTAATGAGAACAACAACAAGATTGGCACAGCACCCGTGCCCACAATAACACTCACGACCCTAAAAACACCGATAAACCGTCAAAGGGGCTTTGTTGTTGTTGTTGTTGCAACTTTATTTAACTCAATTATTAATTTATTGTCAATCAATCAATACTAGATTCATCCATCCACAACAAAGCTGCATGAAACTAAACTTTGATGAAGAAATTTAATTTTTTTCGAATTTCTTTTGATTTCAGTTGACTTGAATGAATTTTTATGGGTGGCCCAAACTTTCCGAGTGCTCGAACACGTGCCGCACCGAACCCGAAGAACCGTACAGAACAAATAACTGTATACGACTGAAAAGCTTCCCTCCTGCTTTTGCCTGGTTTTTACACAAATCTACGAACATTTGGCTGAAATCACACGAAAAGACACGAACACGATGGAGCCCGAAGCAGAAGGATGAAGAGAGAGAGAGAGAGAGAGAGAGATGAGAGAAAAAGAGAGCGGCTGCTTTCTAGAGTTGTGGGGAATTCTTGTCCACTGAGAGCACAAGAGAGTGAGAGAAGTCTTTATTTATTGCTCAAAGAAAGCTTTCCTTGATTTTCATTTCGCGAACAGAGTGGCAATGAAACATCTCACACACACACAACCACACAAACACACCCTCTCTCGCAGTGCTCTCATTTCGAGGTCGTGAACTGTATCACTTCGCTGCCAACGTTGCGTAGGTCGGTAGACGGTACTCGTGGTTCGGTCCTCGGTAGCTGCATGGAAGCCATGCGGGACCACTTCTGGTTTTGTCGTCGTTTTAATGCTCCGATGAGGCAAAGGAATTTCATTGAGAGAACGTATTTCATGGCCTCATTTACTCACGCATAATTTCAGGAGCTCACGAAGAGTCTGAAGTGAGAGAAAACTGAGATTTGTACTGAGAAGTATCTCGCCACTCTCTCTCTCTCTCTCTCGCTTTCCAAAATTCGCTCTTGATAGTGGATATACTCAAGTATATTAAATACGGGGAAATTATTTTCAGGACATCGTAATCGAAACCCAATTAAAATGTATAATATTCCACCAGAAAAGATGACAATGAAGCAAATACGAGTAGATTGTGGCCCTCAGCTCTGATAAGAGCCTGATAGGGGTGTATAAGGGAGTATAAGGGTGATCAATGGAGCCCTTGTGGAGCTGTTCGCTTCATTACAAGAGATGATCTCTGAAAATTCAACCATTGGAAGTACCCACTCACCAGAGGCCGATGTAAGTACGTCTAACCTCCTCAATCCAGCACCTCCTTGTAATTGAGTGTTCCTCTCTGCCCCCTTCCATCTTCCCCCTTGCCCTGCTTGCCACCCTTCTAACCCACTCCTTCGATTTCAATTACAAGGTCGGCGTGCACATTTTAACAAGATAATTGCTCATGTTGAAAGCATGTCAAATTATTTTTTATTGCGCGATTTCATGCAGCTGCACGTGAAACCGCGCCAGAAGCGAAGAAAGTGAGAACTCCACTAGCAACAACCGCAAGAAAGCAGTATCGAGAACCGGAAACTTTCGACTTGAGCCGAAGGAGTTGCAACAGCAGCGGATGCAATAACAAAATTCAATAATTTTGCGAATTAAATCGCGCTTCCGGCCGCCGCTTCGCCGCCGCTTCCATCGTCGGCAGCTTCGTCGGTTGGCTGACGTTTTATGGTCCTGCAGGATATCAGCGAACAGCTTAAGGACTTGCAGTTAACTACGCTTAACTAATGAGTTACACAGCGAGTCCCGACGGCGCTCGAAGACGGCGGGTGCTCAGAGTGGCCACATTCAGTGGCTCGCCCACTTTTATCACTGTTATTAATACAGCCACGATAATCGATTTGCTCTGCTGGAAGTGCGAGTATTTCACACTTCGGTAAGCCTTCCGAATGCCAGGAATTCAATAAGGATTCAGCCAGACTTGAAAATATTGAGTTAAGTTGCCCGGAGTTGTGAATGCGTGTTAAAAGTTAAGGGTCAAGATTAAAGCTTTGAATTAATAAAAATCAAATGAATTGTAAACCACTGAAAAAATGCCAAAGTATTCAAATAATTAGCAGAGTAGAAATCATAAAAGAGACGACCTTTGAAAAGAACGAACATTTTGCAGAATTGAGTTATTTTTTAATGACCGCTGTTAAAATTTATTTATTATTATTGTATTTTCGTAAGTTTATTTCAGTCCTTGTTCTTCTTCTACTTCTATAGGTTTCTTTGGCAGAAAGTCGGCTAGCAAAAGTTTCCCAACCGACTCACGAGAGTTCGAGCCTCACAAATGCGCTTCCGGCGCATGAACTTTGCTTTAATTTATCGCAAACTAAGCGCTAAAATAAAGCGAAAAGCAAAGCAGTAAAAATTAAAACAAGAAATTAAAACTTTTAGTCCAAAATAGTTGCCAAAGCAGCGAACGGAACGAAAGCGAACGACGTAAGAAAGCGCAACAAAAATGAAAACATTCAAAGTTATTTTAACCGGAATAAAAGTTATACAGCAAGGAAAAAGCGTACAAAAATAATGAAATATTATTTCACAATCGCTGGCTGTTGACTTTTATACCGCTTGACCGTTTGTCGGCCGCCGCCAAGCAGAAGCCGCCTTCGCCCCAGCCTCAGCCTCAGACTCAGCCACCGTCGCCTCGCCTCACGCGCCGACCTTTCATTCAGCTTCTATTTAAATTGTGTAGAAGCGACAACAACAAAAGTAAACTATTTTTTGTAGCAGCACAACTAAAGCTCGAACAGTAACAAAAAGCCAGCAACTACAATAACAACAACAACAACAACAACACCACCGATAGCAAAGAACGACAGCCAACGAAAAAATAAGTTAAAAAGTGAAATTTTTTTAATTAAAAGTTAAGTGGAGAAAATCACTTAAATGAATGTTGACTCGGCCGTGGCGCAAACCGAGAGTCACTTCAACGCCCACCGGAAGTCGCACGCTCCCCCTCCCCTCCCCCTCCCACCCCCAGCCAAGGCTGAATTACCTCGATGGTACATCAGGCATCAAGAGCGGCACTCATACCATCGCCATCGCCATCATCATCAACACCCTGCTGCAGCATCATCATGATATTCTTTCGTTCCTTCGTCCTGCAGCCAAAAAAAAAAATATGCAGCTCAGTTCGTTGATTTAATTGTTGCATTAAATTTGATGGATTCGAAAGTTTTGCGCTTTCAAAGTTTTTGGGGTTGCTTTTACTTTGGCTTCTTTGACTATGAATCCCTCTTCTTCACTTGCATTAGTCACTCTCTGTCTCTCTCCTTCTCAGTCGCTCTCTTTCTAAATTTACAGTGTGTGTTTTTGTTTTAATTTATTTTCAAAAGAGGAGAAAACAATTATAATGAAAAACATTTATTTACTTTTAGCGAATGTTCAAGGGACCGTCTTTTTTTGGGGCATCGAAACAGTTGTTTTGCGGAGAGGAGGGGAGGAGGAGGGGAGGAGAGTCGTATTTATTTTTCTTACTTTAAGGTTCGGAAAATAATTTCAATGAATTATTCAGCAGTTAAATTTATTGCATCATAAATCTAAAAGAATTGTATTTTAATATTACCAAAGGAAACTAAAAATACACTTAATAATATTATATAATATATATATAATATACATATATTGTTATAATAATAATATACAATATAAATAGAAATAAGAAATAAGAAATGAGAATAACTGAAGTCATTTTCAAAAGCTAGGAAATGGAAGACTAAAAATTCAATTTATAAATAAAAACATGAACATTTTTAGTTTGCTTTTGATTATTATAAAATCTTCTTTTAGATTTTCTTTGAAACTATTGTATAATTTAATCAGAATCTGTAAAGAAAGATTTAAAAAGTAAAGTTAGTTTCTTTAGTTATCGAAACTTCAATCTAATTCTTAGTTGTTTCTTCATTTCGATTCTTCCTTCGCTCCTTTCTATCCGCTGCATCGTAATTCTTGCACGATTCACGCTAGATTCATTAATTAAATTTATTTGCAACGAATGCCGTAAGAAAGCCAGAATTAAGGAGAATTAAAAGAAGAATTTATTGCGATTTTGTACGTTTTTGCAAAGTATTTTCTTTATGGTTTTTTCTGCGTGTATATATTTTTTCAGTTGGTGCGCGTTTGAAGCAACATTAAAATTCGTTAAATTGTCACAAAATAAGAACAATTAACAATAGCAAACGAGATCCTTAGCGAAATAATTGGACCAGGATATGGAAATGCAGTTTTTGACTCCGCAAAAGGTTGGGAAAGTCAGAAAACGAAGAATTCTTGAATTTTAATGGTGATTCATTTACTCTTCATTTAAAAGAAATTATTAAATAAAAAAGAACACTTTAATTTATTTATTTTATTTTACGTATTTATTTATTGTCTTCTATCGAAATAGCGAAAGCTTTCATTTCAACAGCTGCTATAAATGTACAGATGTTAGTGAAAATAACTTAAAGAATTGCAGGTCGAAATTTGCATAAAACCAACAACAATAACAACAACAACCATAACATCAACAATAAAAGGAAAAGATTAAAAGCAAAAAAGTATATATTAACATGCGAGTATTCAAAAAGTAAGAAAAAAATATGGAAAAGCAAAATAGAACAAAAAAAAATATAAAAATAAAAAATATAAAATACCCGTGCTTAAAAAAAACCTAAGAACAAAAGAAAACAAGAACAATATACAACATCAATGTGGTTATTATTGTATTACAAAAAGAAAGGATAAAAAGGAAAAAAACACAATACCTACAATAACAACAACAACAATAGTAGTAGTCGTAACATAGTTCTACAAAACCAATAAATCTCGACATTTATATCGTATACAGCTTAATCCATGCAATCGAATAAAATAAGATAAAAAATATACAAAATACAAAACAAAATAAACAAAAAAGAAGTAAACAAAAAAAAAATGGGGTTTCATCGCCATGTTCACAAGCATAAACACCCTACACTTTGACGTAGACTCTTCAGAAACTGAGAAGAAGTGGTCGATACTCTACGCTTCATGATTTCAATAGACAGAAACACAGACGGGCAGAAACAGACAGACAGACAGATAGACAAACAGACAGACAGACAGAAAGACGTATATACAGACGGACTGAGAAGAAAGGAAGTAAATCGAGTGATTAACAATCGCCTTTGTAGAATAATTACTCTCTTAAACAATCTTCATCACCAGCTGTAGGGTGTAACAGAAATGCTCTAGAAGAAGAGAAAAAATATATAAGAGCACCCAAAAAAAAAAATCCAATACGTATGCAACGTAAGCATACGTAAGCTCAACCTTAAAAACGTAACATGTTAAGACCGATTTTAAGCGTGCTTCCGCAAAAACATGGAAATTGTTGACATGAATCTTTTTGTTAGGGCTGCCATTTCAAACAATGGTGGGGGGTGTGGATAAGGGGGGGGGGGGGAGGGGAGGGGAGAAGAATGAAGAGCTGCTTTTGCATTGTAACGTTAAGCACTTAAAATGAAAGCTTCGGCATTTTTCTCTATTATCAGCAACCTGTTGTTGTTGCTGGTGTTGTTGTAAGGAAAGAGATTTTTGCCCCTTTATTTTACGTAGAATTTTCATGATATCCTTGTTTATTTATTGTTGTTGTTGTTGTAGTTTTTGTAATACTGCTCCTGTTGATTTTATATTCCATCTCGAACCACCACTCGACGGTGTCCATCTGTGTCTGTCCTTCTTTGCTGATTTATGCAAAGCGTGCTTCTATAAAATTCCGTTATTATTGTTTATTGTATCTATTTTTTGCCTCCATTCTCTCTGTTATCCTTTTTAACTGGTTTCCATGCCGTCGCAACCTTCGGCGAGCTCACGCAGTGATTTCGAACGACTCGTCCTTAATTTCTACCATTTGAACCGTTCAATCGTTCAATCGTTCAACCATTCAACCATTCAACTCATATCCATTTCAGTTTTTTATTCGTTGCCGTTTTCACTACAATTTTTATTCCTTTTGCTTGTGTTTCTGTTCCTCCTTCTGTTGTATTGCTGTTGCTTCGTCTGCCCACATGATGCACGAGCACGTAGCGATCGAAGCTATCAGGTGCTCAGGTGCCCGGTTTAAGACCTGTTAAAAGCCTCTCCTTCGCCATCTCGGTCGATGGTTGTTATTACATATTTAATGTTCAGTTTTATGCAGAAATTAAAAGTATTCGCCCACAGAAAACAGCAGCAACAACAAGAAAACCAACGAAGCAGGAGTTCGCAGAGATTCCAACGACGTGAAGCATTGAATGCAAATCGAATGCGTTTCATTGGTTGGTTTTACGGTCATCAGTTGATCAGTCGTTTGTTTAAGCTACCCTCTCTCTCTCTTGCACTCTCTCTTGTTACAGAAAAAGGACGCAAATCCTTTGAATCACTTTTTTCCGGATGCTGAAAATATAAACCGAGTGACACACAGCATTTTAAATGTTCTGCATTAAATTGTTAATGAAATCTACGCAGTTTTATTTTTAATACCTTCATAGTAGGAAGTGTAAGAATAACCCGAAGAATAAAACAGTAAAAAGAAACCAATAAGTAAAAAGAGAAGAAAGAAATACCGACTCCTTTCATTTCATGCACCTAGAAGTAAAATATTCATATACTCGGTGAAGAAACACACAAGAAAATCTGTCAAATTTTAATGTCATTTTCAAAAAACTAAATATTTTCTTGATTTCTTAATAATAGAAATTCTGAAAATCCAGCGTCTCTCATGAGCAAAATTATGTTATAATTTGTTCTCTTATAACAATCAATAACAAACAATAATCTTAGGTTAGGTTAGGTTAGGTTAAAAAGAGGGACTCCCTAGAGTCTTCCGGCCGCGACCGGACGCACTTAGGCCTTGTGGCCCATTGTGCTCCTCCTATGGAAAGGAACGAGGAGAAGAGGGGGGGGGGGGGGGGGTATGGGGAATGGGTACCATTTCCGCTTTTAATCAAAGAACCCCGTGCCCTGCACGAAGCTCTTTATAGCATTCCAGCCCTTGCGGCCGACTTCCTCAAGGGTAGTTAACTGAGTGGAGCCCAGTGTTTGTAGCCTTACCCTGCCAAATGCAGGGCAGTCACATAGGTAGTGCTCTAGTGTCTCTGGGTATTCCAGGCAGGCCCTGCACACGTCAGATTCCACACTACGTATCTTCCGTAGGGGGCCTCTGAGTTCATTGTGTCCTGTCAGAACACCTATAATTGTTCGTAGTTTCGCCTTACTTCTAGACAGAAGCTTCCTAGTTTGGGCCGCGTCCGGATTACCCCATAGTTTTCTCGTGACCCTGGAGCCGTCCGACGCGGTCCAGTCCCTTTGATGCAGATTGTCTGCGCAGTCCGCTATTTGGTTTTTTAGGGCTTGAAAAGGCTTTTTGGCCGCTAGGGTAACCTCATCCAACAAGGTGCCCTTTCGTGCTAGCTCATCAGCCCTTTCGTTGCCTTCAATATTTCGATGTCCAGGTACCCATACCAGTTGTATTATATACCTCTGCGCCAGAAGTGTAATGGCTGCTTTACAGCTACGTACTACCTCCGATGTCACCTGGTCATTCGATATTGCCATGATAGCCGCTTGACTGTCTGAAAATATCTTACAACTCCCGCCTGAGATGGTGTTGTTCCTTAGCCATTTAGCACCTTCCATAATACCAACAATTTCAGCCTGAAAGACTGTGTTGGTGTCATGTAATCTGATGCTTACTCCATAGTTGTTGTTCATGCAGTAAAAACCGGCTCCTGTGCGCCCGTCCATTTTCGATCCGTCCGTGTATAGGTGAATGCTATGGTTCATATCGCCTATACGATATATATATATACGAACAATAATCTTAGTTTGTTTAATAAGCAAATAATCCATTTGAGTCCGATTCAATTAAATGCACCCACATTTTAAATTTCCTAAATAAACAATGAAGCAAAAATGAGGTCCACCCGCGCGTATGCGTGACATTTAATTATGTGTTGCGACTAAAGCTGCAATCTATACGCATACGCACGCTCGCAATGGCTACACACACACATACACACATTCATCTAATCAAATCACATCGAAATTTGCTGATTATGGTGACTGATTCGGCACTCAGCACGCTCCTCATCCACTTTAGGTCTCTTAACCCCATCTTTCCACCCTCTCCGCATTCCGTTGAACACAAATAAAACCAGATACAATCGGCTGCTACTGCTTTCTCTTCTCCCTTCTCTCTCTACCAGGCTCCTTCTCTCGCTTTCTCTCTCTGTGGAGGAATGAAAAAAATTCTGATGTTCCAAATGAATGCTAAATGAACCAGCAAATAAAAAGTTTGTTGCAGCAAAAGAATTCTGAAGAATTTAGAAATAAAAGCAAAGAAAGAAGTAAAAAATTAAAATGGAAAAAAAGAAGAAGGAACAAGAAACAAACGAAAGAAGAAGGAGGAACACAATGAAGAGAGCAGAGAGAGAGAAGAGATGAAGGAGAACTCTTTAATGTAAATTGCGAGAAAATTGAATGATTGTGGACAGAGTTGGAATGGAAAACGAAATCCTTGCTGTCGCTGTTCGTGTTACTGTTGTTGTTGCTGTCCGCATTGTTGTTGTCCTTGCTGTTGTTGTCTTCTTCGTTGTTGTTGTCACTGTTACTGCCAACTGCTGACTGTTTTGTTTGCATTCGTCTTTCTTTTTTGTGTCAGCAGAAAGAAAGGAGATGCTAATGAGGCGGATGGTTTAATTTGAGGGCCAGGAATCTGGAAGGATTGCGGGCGAAAATTAAAGAAAATACGACGGATGAAGGATGAAATGCGGCTTAAAGAGGATGATGAGTAGTCATTTCATTAGCATGCATTAAATGTACGACTCACAACGTTATTCTTCTTCAACACGGTGAAGAGTTGGAGACGGAAACTGAATTTGAATAGAAGTGGAACAAATAATAACAATAAATCAATTTTACAGGTAAAAATTTGAAAAATACAACACGAATATAATAACAAACGATCTTCAGGTGAAACAATACACCCTACACTTGTTTTGAATCTACTGTATCACTATCAAATCGAGGAACCTGTTCAAAATAATTTTACTTTTCTGACATTTCAATAAAATTTTTCATTAAAATATTGAAATTGCTTGTGTGAGGTCGTGTTTCCATTTTTTTTAATATAAAATAAATTGTGCAGAATCTTTTAAAAAATATAAATTGTTGATCATGGCTATGAATCAAAATGGACAACTTATTTTGGATACACTGGAGAAGCTTGAGAAGCCAGCCACCATTGCCGAAATAGTGTCTTATATTGCTTATTCCGCGGGGGTGAGTTGAAATGGGAGCCAAATGGACCCAACGAAAAACTAATTCTGTTCATTGAAGGTGGAGCCCGATGAAATCCAGCAGTGCGTGGAAGAAACGCTGGCAGGCGGTTTAGTTCATGGTTTTGTTCAGCGCAGAGGCCGAAAATATTTCGCCACGCACTTTGAACTGGAGTCTGTAGAGTCGGACGAGAGAGTGTCGGATGCAGAGAGTGAACCCGACCGCGAAGACGAAGAGACTGAAAAGACCGAGATGGAGGAGCGATCGAGGCGTCGGCCAAGAGGACGGCGTGGCAAGAGCCGTCCGTCCTCGCATCCTCCTGACAAGAGTCCTCCGTCCTCGCATCGTTCTCGCAGTCCACGCCGACGCAGCCGCCGATAGGAACCGCCAGGAACAGCAGGAACTCAGACAGAAAGATGACTTTATTTTTAACAAAAATTGGAAAATTGTACGAAATTAATATGTGTGGACATGTGAACTATTATAATATATGTGGACAATTAAAATTTATTTAGAATATTTAAAATTATAATTAAATATTTCATTAAAAATCCCACACACACACCAGAGAACTGCAACGAATGCAGTAAAACGAGAGTCGAATCAATCGTACCATTCGTATTCGTAAACTTAATACACGAACCTCATTCGGAACCGAACAACGAAAACACTCACCACGAAGAGTTCGAATATACATAACTTTCGTTGATCGCTTGAGAACTTTTTTCTTCATCGTCTTCTTCTTCTTCTTAACCCTTTTAACCATTTGTTCTTGTTTTCCTTATTCCATTTAACTCCATCTTCTGTGTCACAATGAGCACAATAAAGAGTGTCATATTTCAACCATCGCTTGAGATTTGAACTTCTACACTGCAGCTTCTGCTTTTCTTAATCCTTGTATTTACGAAGGGTCTTCAGGAAAACAATCTGTCGCCTGATCTTCTTCAGTTGTGAGTCTCTTCAATCATGTAATTAGTTAAGCTGGAGTCCCAGAGACACGCACACGCAGTGAATCACAAGTGTGCTGGATGGTAGTCACGTCAGACTCAAGTATAAATGCCATTCTATTCAAGGGCACATGCATGTTTATTGTGCTTATACAACATCTGTGTTGATACAATTTAACTGATGCAGATGCAATGCTAAGAAATTAATTCAGATTACTTATTATAAGATGAGCAATAATCTTCGTTTACAATTCTTACATAAACATGTTTACACTACGAAGTAATCTCTTGGAAAAATAGCGAGTACTTGATGGAGCTTTCGTCTTCGTTCTTTCAGTGCTGCTTCGGTAAATCAGTTAATAATTTAAAATACACTTCCAACATATTTTATCAAAGAGCTGCAGTCTTTCATTCGCATCGACAGAAAAAGAATATTTAATACAGAGATAAATGAGTGTGCTTTTTAAACTGTTTCTCTCTCTCTGTGAACTTTATCTTGAATATTAAGTAAACATTCGCAGCAATAAAAGTATTTAATTCACTGATAAAGTTAAATAAATGAGTGCACTTCACAGCAAAAGTACGCAAAAAAAAACACACACACATACACACATGTACACCCACATTCTGTTAAACGCACTCACACACACACACACACACATTCATATACCATTAAAAATGTGCAGAAGCGCTCGTGTGCAAACGCGTTGCTGGCTCGCTCCTTGCGCATTTAAACGCTTGAGTAAATATCGATTAAATCATTTATCGTTGTTGTTGTTCTCGTTGTTGTTGTTGTCGTTCTTCGTTTTCCCAACGCTCTTGTTGCTTAACTTCTTGTTCTTTTTGCCCCGTTGCCGCATTCGATTTTGTAATTTTTAACCCTCGCAAAAGAAGTCAGTCGAATGCACTGTATTGCACTTTGAGCAGCTGTTGTTGTATAATAGTTGTTGTTGTTGTTATCCTTGTTGTTGTTATCGTTGTTGTTGTTGCTGTTCTTGTTGTTGTTGTTGTTGCTGTTGCATAGTGATTGTTGCTTCTCACTACAATCGCATTTCCTTCCTCTACGCGCGTGTGTTTGGTTCCGAATGGGTTCGTGTGAATGTGTTGCGGTCAAGCGTAATTCAAGTGCTCACTCCTTCCGGACTTACTTCTGTACACCTTCTCCCCCCTCACCGCCCCACCACCTCTCGTCCACTCACTCGATCACTCACTTCAATACTCTTTTCTGTGTATTGAATATTTTAAGGCAATTAAAAGCAATAACAACAAAACTCTGCTTAACTCATTGACCCAGTTTTTGTCTGGTTCGCTTGATTGCCCAGTAAAAACACAGATTTATTCGAATACAGTTTATAAATTTATAGCGATATCAATTTTCAGCCTTCATTCAGCACTGGAAAATATTCAGCACTTGAATGAAATACGAATGTATTACATTTCATTGAACTCTTTAAAATTTGTAGGGAACATTTTGTAGATCCACGCGTATTTATTATATGTATGTATCGCATGTATGATTGCTAAAATGCTGTCATGCAAGTCTGATGGCTGAGCTTAAGTTTAGTCAATCGTTTATTTAATGCATTGCAACAAACAACTTTTTACAAAGGTACAGAAATTTCCAGCTCATTCCCAGCTCAATCTAGTCGCACACATACAATATCACTCACTCACACACATACTCATGCAGACATTCTCATTTGCAAACATACACTCACGCATACTTGCATGAACACGAAAAGTCAACTCGCACCGCCAGGCGGTAGATATTCTTGCAAAGAAGAATGGATTCCTAGAATTTCTGCAGGATAGGGGAATAGATTTGCCAGCAGACATTCCTGCAAAACTTGAGGTATGCTGTCGCAGGATGCACACACAATACACACATGAAATACGTGCATGTACAGCAACTTGAAGGCCTGCCTGCGAGTTTGTGGAGGAAATGAAAAGTTTCGCCTACCGACATTTCACAGGACAGAAACGCTTCAAGTGGTTGAGTGAGTAAGTGCATTTATTTTTCTGGATCTTCTGCTTATTTTTCCGCTTCTTCTTCTTCTTCCAGCGAATTCCACTAAACGAAAGCTCAACTAACTGCAGATACGTCTAAATAATTTGCATATCTTTATTCTGAGATATTCAACGATGATTTCTTCAGCGCTTCAAAATCCATTCAAAAATCAAATCAAATTTTTCCAACATTTTTGACTAAATGTCTATAATATTATCATGTCATTATTATCGTCAATGTTTTGTCGTCAATACTTTGTTGATATTATGATAATTGTTATTAAGTATTTATTTATGTATTTTTATCATATTCTATTATTATTTCATTGTTTATATTATACGCTGTATTTTAATGGATCTATTAACTTTCTTCTGTTAAGAAGCATTTCAGTGTTGTGTTATTTGGGATTTCATGAGATGTGCTTCAATACTTTATTATTTATTATGGATTTCAATAAGTAATTTCGAATTCGGGTTTAATAATTCCAATGTTTTTAAATGTCACTTCATTAGTAGAGTGTATCAATACATCACTACCACAGCCTCACTTAGTGGAGTCTGTAGTAGATCCACTTCAATAATAAACCATATACTACCTGAATTAAATGCAATTCTAATTTAAATGCAATACAGAAGTGAATGCATGTCAGTGCTTCAGCATTTCTTCCGCTCATTAAAGCAGATTCCGCTGTCGATTGCGTAACCCTCAGGCATCAAATGCACCCTGCTTATGAATAAATGACTCACTGTGCCACGAACAAGTAGAGTAGGGGACCAGAAGAAGGAGGAAGAATAATTAATGCTTTGCACATCGGTTCACAATAACACACATAAACGTATGCATTAAAGGATATTATTTGTTATTAACGACACAACTTTAAAGACGATAAACAAGAACAGAAAAGAAACAAAAAACAACACAAATACACACGGAACTCTATTTCCATAGTTGTTGTTGTAATTAAAGTTTTACTTACAGTTAAATTTAAAGTTTCCCCAGCTTAAAGCGTGTCGCTGGCTGTCTTCTTTGGTGTTTGTCGCTATTTAGCCAAAGGCTACAAAAAAACAAAGAGAAAGCATACAAAAAAGTGTCTACTTTTACTTGTAATTTCAATGCATCGACACACAGACACACTCACACAGACACAGAGACACATACACATACACAGTTACACAGACAGACGCGCCCATCACAATACAAATTCATTCTAACACGAATAACAAAATCACGAGCATGAAATGCGAAAAAGCATGCAGCAGAACACAGGCACATCAGTGTACTGTATAAATAGTCATCTATACAGACACACACACACACATACACACCGACACATCCACACACATACACGCCAGTCATCCACCCAGTCACACATTCGTAATTATTACTGTTGGCAAGAGTACAATGACTTTGTTAGTGGCGCAATTTAGAGTATGTAGGGGTGTATAGTGTATAGCTTCGTACGGCTGTATGTGTGTATGTGTGTGTGTGTGATTGTAGCTGACTCTTAGCATATTTCTATTTTCTGCTCTGTGTTTTCTGTTGAATGTTTTCCTTTTTTCTCTCCATTTTATTCCTGTTTTGTTCTACTTTTCTTTGCAATAATATTATATAACAACTGTTCCATATGCAGATCCATCAATGCTCGTATGTACGAGTGTATCTACGGATAAATGTATTTGTATTTATGTGAGTGCGAACGAGAGTGTGACTGGAACTTAAACTGTGTGAGGGTGTTGGTGTTGTTGTTGTTCCACTTTCCTGTGCAATTATAACCCGAGATAGTCTACATTTCGAATTGTGTCGCTTTCACTTCCTTATTGCGAGTGCAGGTGTTTGTGTGTGTGTGTGTGTGGTTGTGATTTGTGTGTCTGTGTGTACATTTAGAGTGAGTGTAGGTGTGCGGTTGTGTGTTGTTTTTACGATTTCGATAATAAGAGCTCAGTGAAAAATGACAATCGTCGTCATTACGATGAAACGTTGGAAAAATTGTGACAATCGAACGACTCATTAGCAGGTCATTCGAACAATTTTTTGTAAAATTTAAACATCTCTCTAGTCTTGTAGTATTTTATTACTAACTGAAAATATTTCTGGCTTTATAAAGATGTATTATTAACTAAAAATATAGAAATACTATGAAATACCGAAGAAAAATGAAACAATACAGCATTTCATTTCGTTTCTGGTCATTTATTTACTATACAGTGACATTATTCTCCAAAAAAGAACCACCAGAATTTGAGTTCTCTATGAATCGGTATCATTTAGAGTGTATTTTTTACTATTTCAAGACTTACTTCAATCTGATCGGTCTTTGAATATAATATTTTGTAGTTGAAAGCAGAAGATTCAATTCAGTTTTGATTTTAGTATCATATACAATACAAACATACATACATATGTCTGTGTATTATATTTGTATTGCAGTTTCATTATATTGTCCTTATTTATTATACTCTTCTGCAATAATAGAAATGTTTCTCATAATCAATTAAAAGATTACAGAAATAAATTACAATCTGTCTTAAAATATATCATAAATAACTAAGAAACTACAACAATATATTGCACAATACAATACACTATAAAAATTACAACAACGCAAACTGAACTCAATTCAATTCAATGGAGAAAACGATTTCTTGTATGAATGGTTTTTTTTCTTTGTATGATTTAATGCAAGAATTCGAATTGAATCGGAATTAAAACGAGAAGAGAGTAAAATTATTAAAATTGAAATAATCGTATAAATCTTTGTAATAAATTCCATTTAAAAACTGTCAATAGTTGTTTTGTTTCCCAGAAATGTTCTTCTTCTCCTCGTTTCACAAAAACAATTGAGTTATTAAGGGCTCAACAGAGAAGAAGAGAGAAGATTATCTATTAAATTGTTGTTGCTGTTATTGTTGTTTCTATATTTGAAATTGTTTTTGTTCTTCTTAGATAATTATTGTCCCTGAAGGACAATACGAAAGACTATTGAATGTTAAAACAATAGAAAATAGATATTTTAAACAATGGAAAAAAGGCAGGGACACACAAAAGGAGGGAAAGAAAGGGAAACAAAGAGTCACAGAGAGTGAGAGTGAGAAAACCAGAGATATATGTATTGAAATATGATTATAATTTTGATATTTCGTTAGATCTTTAACCATAGTTTAGTTTGTTACTGTAAACAACATTCGAAGAGGTTAATAAGCTAAAAAGACTTAAATTACTTATATTATTTAAGTAGATATACGAAGATAACATTCGACTTCATACTCATTGTAAAAGAGAACTCATACTCATCTGTCATTCGTACTCATCACATGAAATGACAGAGTATGAGTATCAATACAACGACTGACATCAAACATTGACATTTAATGTTGATCCTTTTATTGAAATGCCCCGCCCCCTTTGCTAGGAGGTCTCCGTAAGAATTGAAATTCCTCACTTAATTTTATGTGTGTATGTGTGTGTATATGCGTGGGTGTATGTGTGTTCTTTGGACTGTCATACATTGAGTGTTTGATTATCTTGCTGACTACTCTGCCTGACACATTTGCAACAACAACAACAAGCACATCTACGTATGTACTACAAATAATCTTGACTTGCATCCGCATTCAGCACACATTCCTTCATAGACACTCATAGATATCTGTATCTGTATCTGTATTGTTTTAATTTAATTGCTTTGAGTTCTTTGAAATTTGAACCTGCTGCTTGATCCTTTCCGTTGTCCGTATTGTAGTTTAAGTTGTTGTTGTTGTTGATTTCATGCTTGAATCGTATTTGATTATTCTTTGTTTGTTATTTAAAGCTGCTTTTCTTATACTTTGTTATTGTTTCTCATCTCATTGGTCATTCTTTCGGTGCTTTGAATGCCAATCATCGTCGTTTTGTTATTCATGAAACAAGATTTGATTTCTGAGTCACTCACTCAGAATCATTTAAAAAATTGAGTATTGAATCATCTACATTCATTAAGTTTACATTTAAGTTTCAGATTCCTCATCAATTTAAGTTTATTTTTAAAGTTTCTGCTTAAATTTAAGAAATTTCTCTTTAATATTCGATTATCATCCTGAAAATATTTACAAATCTATAAATCAAGAACAAATTAAATAAAATTTAATTCAATTTTCTTAAATTAAATTAAATTCCACATGAAATATGAAAATCAAAAGAGTTTTCTTTCATTTTCATAAATAAATATTAAACTTATTAAGTCATTTAACAATTGTTTAAGGATTCAATATTCTCAAAAAAATGATTTAAAAATTTTAATTAACATGGAAAGTATTGAAATTAATTGAACTCATAAATACTGTAATTCTTTTAAATATTCTGTACAAAGTAACAAACCAAATATTGAATAATTTATTCCTTTGATTCTATATATATACATATATATATAAGCATCTATTGTCGATAACTTTGATTATATTTTTGTATCTCTGTGTTTTCGTTTCTGTGGTTTCACTTTAATTCAGGGTTCGGAATATATCCCTCAAACGAACAACTTTTTTTATATCCCTCACAAAAAAACGATCACAAAAGATGAAAATCTGTTTTGACTCATGAGCGATTTTTATTTTTTCATCTTCGTTCAAAAAAATACATATCGCTCACGTTCAAAATAATTTCGATCTTCCAACAAAACTATCACTTGGGATGAAAAAAATTCTTATCTTCAAATATTTCGATCCCTCAAGTTGAAAACATTTCGTTTGTTGACGAATAGCGATCGCAGAAGATGAGAAAACTTCGGCTTTCGTACCAAAACGATCTTCGGTGATGAAAAAAAGGCTGCGCAGGCAAAGAATCGATCTTTGAAGATGAAAATAATTTCGACGCAGGGATCGAAAAAAGCAGCGGAACAGAGTTGAATAGCATGGAATTTGTTGGTGTTTGGATGGTTTGCTTCGCGGCAGAGACTATGTTTGAATAGATTTTTGTTGGATACGTTAAATATTTAGTAAATAGGTTTAATAAGTAATTCTAATATATTTTATACTGTTATGTTTCCGTTTAAATGATCTTTATTAAGTTACCAAAAACATAAGTATATTACATTATTAAAAGAGACAATCAAAAATATTAAATCAGACTTTTCTAGTTGAGTGTTCGGAATCAAGTGTCTATACCAACGCGCACATCAAACGTCAGACTTGAACTATGCTGCCAGATTGGTTTTTATTTGGCTGTTGCCAACATCCCTCTGCTTAAGATGGTGAGAACCTTCGCGGAGCACGTCTGCGCCTTGAGGGTCTTGTTGATACTGCTTCTTTGACTACTGCTTCAGAACCGGATGCTACCACTTGTTGATCTACTTGTTGATCCACTTGTTGATCCACTTGTTGAGTTACACCTTGATCAATTTCTGCTGTGGTTTCATCTCGAACAGTTGCAGCTGTGGTTTCATCATGCAAAACGAAGTTGAACTCTTGATTACCGTTGGTTTCAGGTTTGTCTGCGTCATGTTTTCTTTCACGCAACTGGTTAATATGGGACCGTATTAGGGTCTTGCCGCGTCGCGTACTAACAAGTACGTTGTAAATCACATTTCCGACTTTTTCAATTATTATTCCGGAAGCCCATTCAAGTTTATTCCGATGAAACATGCGTGCGTAAACTCGGTCGCTAGCTTTAAACGATCGCTGGATTGCGCCGTGCTTTTTGTTAAATGCAGCTTCCATCTTTGTATTCTTTTGTTTCTCTCGTGACGTCGGTTTTAGGAGATCCATCGGCGTACTAAGCTTCCTTCCGATGAATGCTTCTGCGGGTGATTTTCCGTCTGGTCCACTTGGATTGGGTGTTGCACGATATTGGTGCAAGAAATTACACACGTTTTCCCAATCGTCGGGCGTGTCGTCGCTGTAGCATTTATGTATGGCTCTCTTCACGGTATCTACGAACCGTTCCGCCTGGCCATTAGATTGAGGGTGATAAGGTGGTGTTCTAATGTGCTCTATCCCTCTCTCTTTGCAAAATTGCTCAAAAACGTGGCTTGTAAATTGTGTACCATTGTCCGATACCAGCACTCGTGGTTGTCCATATCGGCTGATGAATTCTAACGTGCATTGTGTGATTTCGTTTGCCGTTATCGACTGTAATTGTGCTACTTCGGGCCATTTAGAGTAAGAGTCCACTGTAACCAGGTAGTATTTTCCCCGTATTGGTCCGGCTATGTCCATATGAATTCTCTCTAGAGGATCTTTAGCAACATACCAAGAACTAAGTTCCGCTTTTGTAGGTGATTTTGCCACTGAAGCACAATTTTGACATTGCTTAACGAATTCCGATATATCCGAGTCAATTCTAGGCCAATAAACAAATGATCTAGCAAAAGCTTTCATTCGCTCAATACCCTGGTGTCCTTTGTGAAGTTGTTTCAACACGCGCCGATGAAATATTGTGGGTACCACTATCCTTTCAGATGTCATTATACAATCATCTATTATACTAAGTGACTCGCGACGGCTATGAAAAATTTTCAATTCAGGAGAAAGTTGCTTAACTGCAGGCCATCCATCTTGAATATATTTTCTAACTTCTACAAGAATCTTGTCGTTTCCTGTTTCTTGTCGAATCATTTTTAATGTAACTGGAATATTCTTGACGTTTTCCCGCAAAATACTTTTAACTTCTTTTTCCACGTTTATAGATGCTAGAATGTAGTCTTCGTTCTCTGGTTTATTTGTTGTGAGTCGTGATAGCACGTCTACATTCCCAAATTCGTGTGTTTTTACGTATTGTATTTTGAAATCATAGCTCATCAATACCAAGGCCCACCTCTGCAAGCGATTGGCTGTATGAGTTGGAATACCTTTTTTAGATCCAAAAATTGACAACAGGGGTTTATGGTCTGTCAGAAGCGTAAAAGATCTACCATAAATCATTTTATGAAACTTCGTACATGCGAATACGAGCGCTAGAGCTTCTTTTTCTATTTGACTGTAATTCTTTTCCGCTGATTTAAGAGTTCTCGCAACATGGTATATCGCTTTTTGACTTCCGTCTGGCATTTGATGATATATTTGGGCACCTATTCCAACAGAGGATGCATCTGCTGCCACAAATATTGGAAGTTTTGGGTTGTAGTGCGTCAATAACAAATCAGATGTTAAGATTTTCTTAAATCTTTGAAAAGACAGCTCAGATTCGCTTGACCAATTCCACTCTGTCTTGGAATTTAAAAGTTCGTCAAGGGGAGAACGTAAGTCTCGCATTTGGCGAATAAATTTTCCATAATAATTTATGGCACCTAGAAATGAACGCAGTTCGGACTGATTTGTAGGTCTAGGCATTTTATTTATCGCCTCAACTTTTGCAGGGTCTGGACAAATACCGTTTCTGTCGATGATGTGTCCCAAATACTTTATAGATGTCTTGTATATCTCGCATTTGTTCCAACGAATGGTGAGGTTATGGTCTCGAAAACGCCGCATCACCTCCATCACTTGTTTATAGTTTTGTTCGATTGTTGGTGTGGCTATGATGACGTCGTCAAGATACGCAATCACGCCGTCCAATCCTACCAAAATTGTGTCCATAGCTTTCTGAAACGCTCCCGGTGCTGACGTTATTCCAGGTGGTAAACGATTGAAGAGAAAAAGACCTTTGTGTGTATTTATTGTTAAAAGCTCTTTAGTGTTGTCATCTACTTCAAATTGAAGATATGCGTCCGAAAGATCAATTTTGCTGAAGAACTTACAATTTGCCATTTTTGAAAATATTTCGTCTGCAAGAGGAATCGGATAGAAATTAGGTTGCATACATTGATTCAGTCCTGTCGAGTAGTCTCCGCAAATTCTGATGGTATTGTTTGCTTTACGTACAACTACTATCGGTGCCGCCCATGATGAGTGTGTAATGGGAGTCAATATGCCTTGCGATTCCAACCTATTTAACTCTGCTTCAACGAGTTGTAGCTTAGCATAAGGAACTGGTCGTTTTGGCTTGAAAACGGGAACCGAATTCGGCTTAAGCTCTAAGCTAACTTTGAATTTTGTACAGTGACCTGTATTATTCTGTACCACTTCTGGAAAATCTCTTTGAACAACTGCGAATACATTTTCTTTATCCGACTGAACAGAGATCGCGTTGCATATGGAGTTCAAATTAATGTTCCAGTAATCAAATTTTTCGATTAGATCGATACCGAATACGTTTAGGTTAGATATAGTAGTTACATAAAGTTTTGCGCTAACGACTTTGTTGTTATGCTGAATTCGTGTTACGAATTCCCCAATAATACCAACTGCATTTCCAGAGGCATCTGATGCTCTGTGCTTACAACGTTGCAGAGTTGGTTTTCCCAAAGAAATCCAATTTGGTTTTGATATCAACGTGATATCTGCAGCCGTATCTAATTGAAGTTTAATAGGCTTATCAAAAATAGTAATTGTTAAAAATTTTCGTTGTGCTTCATGATTACAAACGTTTTTAATGTTCACGTCTGTTTTAATTACAGAAGCCCGAACACTGTTACTGTATTTGTGTTTGTTTTTGCAGTTTTGGCTTTTGGAATTAGTGAAGCTCGTTTTACCTTTGCTTGCGTTTTGAAAACGTTTGAAGCAAGCACAATACCCGTCTTTATGCCCGATATTGCCACAGACTTTGCATTTGTGCGTTGTGTAATTGCAATTTTTCACAAAATGCATGGAACCGCACTGCCAACATGGACGTGTAGGTGTATCTGTCTGTAACGTCGATTCCGTATTGCTACTGATTCTGTTAGTGTTATTGTTCTGTTTGAGAGCCTTATTTTTGGTGTGCACAGCATTCACAACAGTTGATGTCGATTCCACCAACTTTGCATCGGACTTAAGTGCAAACGTTCTTTGCGTTTCTGCAATTAACTTTTCCAAAGTTATCTCTTCATTATCATCTAACAGTGAAAGCAATCTTATTCGAATTTCGCTATACAATGACGACTGTAGTCCAATTATAAAAATTAGACATTTAAATTGTTGTGCCGACATTTGATTATGTAGAAATTGCTCACATTGCTTATTAACTCTACCAGCATAAGCAATAAAGTCTTCCGCATCGCTTTTCACAATTTTGTAGCAATTGTAGCGAATTCGGAAAAGTGATTCCTGGCAGTCGAAAAGAGATTTTAATGTCTTGATTGTTTCAGTGTACTTGAGCTCTTCTGGCTTCTTTGGAAGTATGAAATTTGCGTATCGGTCGTAGACACGCTGACTTAGCTTGCGTAAAAGTAATCTTACCTTTGAAGCGCCGTCAAGATCCTTAGCATCCGTCTCGAATAAAGGTTCATACCTGCTGTACCAATTGGAAAAATACAACTCCGCTTCTGGGTCATATCTGAACTCAGTGATACTATTTGCGAGGACGTCCATCAATTTTTCATTGAGCCCGACAGTGCTATGTTGTAGTTGGGCTTGCGAAGAACTCGCAATGGATGTACCTTCTGCTAACAATGCCAATCTTTCCAGTAATACTTGCTGTCTTGCTGCAGCTTCATTCTGTTGCACCAAGATTTTTGATATTACGGCTTCCAAAGTTGTCATGCTTGTTAATTTTCACAAATTTTTGTACGTGGTTCGTCTTCTCGTCGCCAATTGTTATGTTTCCGTTTAAATGATCTTTATTAAGTTACCAAAAACATAAGTATATTACATTATTAAAAGAGACAATCAAAAATATTAAATCAGACTTTTCTAGTTGAGTGTTCGGAATCAAGTGTCTATACCAACGCGCACATCAAACGTCAGACTTGAACTATGCTGCCAGATTGGTTTTTATTTGGCTGTTGCCAACATATACATATTCCTATTACAAATTTTTATTATGTATGTATTAAGTAATGTATTAGAAAAACATTAATTGAGAGTTTTGCTGGAAATGGTTAACCCTTTCTGCGAGCTCGTTACGAATATATGCAATAAATTTTGCAGGTAGGCATTTGAATACATATGTACATGTACATATGAATCGAAGGCAAATTTGTATATCGGCCTTGAAAATAATTACTTTTGGAATGAAAAAGGTTTGATTATTAGAGGGAAAACAGGTACCAAAGTTTATTAAGGAAGAAGTGTTTGAATTCATGTTTCAAATGTCCGTCGGATAATAAAATTGAAGAATGTAACGCGGCACAATCTGTACTTTGAATCGGGGAGCAAATATTCCCAATTAATGTTTTTCTAATACATTACTTAATACATATGTACATAATTCATAATAAAAAATTTATAATAGGAATATGTATAAAATATATTAATATAGAATTACTTATTAAAAAAAAAAAATTTTCTTATTAATATTTTTACACATTAATATTTTACGTATTTACTTCTACAAGTTTCCCTCACACCCCACAACTTGCAAAATTAATTTTAATTCATCGTATACCAAATCCAACAAAAACATATTCATACGAAACACAAACAAAACTTCATTTTCAAGCAATTGTCTCTGCCGCGAAGCGAACCATCCAAACACCAACAAAACACATGCTATTCAACTCTGTTCCGCTGCTTTTTTCGATCCTGCGTCGAAATTATTTTCATCTTCAAAGATCGATTCTTTGCCTGCGCAGCCTTTTTTTCATCACCGAAGATCGTTTTGGTACGAAAGCCGAAGTTTTCTCATCTTCTGCGATCGCTATTCGTCAACAAACGAAATGTTTTCAACTTGAGGGATCGAAATATTTGAAGATAAGAATTTTTTTCATCCCAAGTGATAGTTTTGTTGGAAGATCGAAATTATTTTCATCGTGAGCGATATTTATTTTTTTGAACGAAGATGAAAAAAGATATTTATCAGTGAGGATGGAAATATTTTTATCTTCAGTGAGGGATATAAATTGAGCGATATAAAAAAAAAACGTTTTCCGAACCCTGCTTTAATTGTATTTATTTCCCTTCATTTCATGTTTTACAGAAGCAAACAAATCTTGATTTTATTAAAAGGATTCTCTTCTCTCCTTCGAGTTTAATTCAAGCAACTGGTTGATTGCATTATTAATGGTTTGCATTCAATTCAGATCAAGTTCTGTATTGGGAACATATAATTGTCCATGTTTTCCGAAAATGTAAAATAATAGCTCAAAATTTGCTCTTTACAAATTCTTAAGACGAAACTCAGAAAAGGAATTCGTTGTAGTAATCGAAATGCAAACACATACAGGGTGTGAACTTTTATATTTATAATTATTATTTAATTATAGTAAAAGTGCGATGATTCAGTGAATAGTTAATAATTACGAGCAGAACATAAAAATTCAAAATAAAAAAGAAAAAACTTTTAAGTTTTTACTGAAGAATTCAATGAGCTGAATGAACATCGGCATGGATTAGAATGTGATTGTAGCGATGTGTGAGTGAGCTTTGAGATTTGTTGTTGTTGTTGTTGTTGTCTTTAATGTTACTTACTTTATGATTGTTACTTGCTTTGGTTGTGTGCAGCTGAGTGAAAAGGACCGCAAGACTTAATGGAGAAAGACCGCAATGTAAATTAAGAGAAGACAGAAACAATACTAAGAGGAAGAAGAAGAAGAGGAAGAAGAAGAGGAAGAAGCAACAGACAACAATAATAAAACCCAACCACCATCGAAACCATGGCAGTGAAAGCAAAGGATCAAATAACTTCAACAATTAGAAGAACAACAGCAACAAGAGTAGCATTTTATGATAATCATAAACCATCAGTGTATATAGACACATACACATACACACACACCAACTTAACCACAAACACAGACAACACACTAAAGTTTCAGTTTAAATTTACAGCACATATTTATTTATTTTGTCCATTTAATGGCACTCTAAGAATTATTGTAGATGTTATCCTTGGTTTCATTGCTTTTCTTTTTTTTTTTGTAAGAATGTAGATTAGACTCTTATCTTATTCTTCTTTTTTTTTTGTTTTGTTTATAGATTTTATTATCCTGTATATTGCTAAGTTTTTTTTCCAGCTCTTCTGCTGTTTTCGATTTTTTTCTTCTTGTTGCTTTTATTTTTACTGCTGCTTTTAATATTTTTCTTGTTGTTCTTATTATTGTTATTGTTGTTATTATTATTATTGTTGTTATTATTATTATTATTGCTGCTTTTAATGTGTATACATTTCGGGATAAGAATAGCTTGTTTGTTGTTGGTTTGAGGTACATATTTGTTACTCTCTCTCTCTCTCTGTCGCTATCGCTGTTGCTTCTTCTGCCTCTGCTTCTTCGTTCCATTTCGCGGAGTCTTAATCCTTTTAAATAAATCACCGAACTTTTATTGTTTACCCAGCAGCAATCCACAGCTTAGTGAAACACCACCGCAGCTACTAATAAAACTATTCTCGGCTTCGTCTTTCTCATCTCTTTCTTCGTCTAGGATTTCGGTTTAAAACTATGTTGTAGGAGGGGCCTGGGTGGGCCGGGTCAAATAGTTCCGAGTGGTTGCCACAGTTTTACTGTACATGCATATCTTATGTTGTGTTTAAGTACCTTAGCTAAGCTAACAACTTCATCCTGACAGACGGACATACTTTCAAACCGAGACATACTTCTTTTATTGGACCACCATCATGCTATTTAAAGATGTTGAACTTCCAAAATTAATAATGGACCAAAAATATACATAAACAACATCCAATCGTAAGCACGACTTTTGTTAATGACTTTGAATGACCTTCAGAGCACTGAGTAGACGATAACCTCGGTTGGTCCACGCTTTAGTGCTCTATATGCAGAGTTTTTGTTGTTGCAGAGATAAATCTGCAATAAAAAACCGACAAACAGACAGACAGGTGTTTAAATAGAGAGCCACATAAAAAGTTAGACAAATAAATAAATCAACGGAGTAGTGAGAACTCATAAAATAGATTGAGTACTAAATTCTTACCATTTCATGGTAAATTAAAAGACTGTGGTTACGTTTTATTATAGCAACGGAATATCAAGTTAAGACTGTGAAGGAACCGAATGGAATGGAGCAATCTTATGGATCTTATCCTCTATAGAACACTTATTCTATACATCTTATCCTAAGGAATCATTATTCTATGGATTTTATCCTATCCTTCACTTCGGGGATCCTTTCCTAAATCGAAGCTTATTAAAAAACCATGTTGAAATATTTAATCTAATACATAAACCAGTCGCTGAATTATCGAGAGCGTGGAGAAGAAGAAAATACGATCTGCTTTACTATAGTATTTGTAAGTGTATAAATAAGTGACAATTACTGATTAGACACCAAAATGCTTTTAAGCATTCGTTCCAACATAGTTCATGGTTAGTTTTAGTTTATTCAACAACCACTCCGTGCCATCGTAACTAAAACCTGACGTGCATAATTGAAAGCGTTTAAATTAAATATTTTATCTAACCGGCAACACGATGTTGTGGTCAGTGAAACAAGCGTGTTTAAATGTCCGAAAACTTTTCCATTACTTGATACTATGTACGAGTTGTTAACTTAGTTTAACGAACTAGAAACGTGAACCGACACCAACAGCAGAAACAGAAAAAGTTGCTCCTTTGGTACAGAAATTTACACGTATCGTATTTCCAAATATTGTGTATATTTGCAGAATATAATAAAGTAAACTATGTACATTTAGTTATTTATTTAGAAAAACGTAAACAGTCACAAAGTATATTTTACAATTTTAGGTCTTCTATATAAAATTATATTGTATTTTAGAGAAGAATTTATTTTGTGGTTTATAATAATTGAACACTAATTTTTGGCAGAAATCAGAAGACACTCAGAAATATCATATTATAAAGGATCTTCATCTTGGAGACTTCAAATGTTCCATTAAAAGTAAAATTCTTGTCTCTTTCAATTAATTTAGAATACAATTTAAAATACATACATTTGAATGGCTCTGAGTTTAGGAATTCCGGAGTTAACCAAAGGTCGTGACCTGATCTTGACTTTCTTGATCTAACACTTTATCTACCTGAGATTCTCAGAGATTTTGCATTATTGATTGTATTCTGATTATTATCATCGATTATTTCACGATTAACCTCCACATCATTGATTACAATTTAATGGGTATTTCGTCCTTCACCATTTGCATCAATGCTTCATCTCATTCAGGTATTCGTAGAGCATCCGAGAAATCGAAATCCTTCTCACGTTCAGAGATAATCGCAGAATGAAGTGGGTGAAATAAATGATTAGGTTTCTTTCTAAGTAGTTCTCTGCTATTCATAGATAAAGTGAGGAACTGTAATGGAGGTGGTAGAATTTTCAACGCAAGTGAAATAAAAACTTGAATATAAAAAGCCACGACTTGACAACGTGACCTTTTCTCAAATAAAACCTGCAACCACTTAAACAACAAAACTTACCAAAAATGTGAAAAAACTAAAAAGAAAAATACTCGTACCACAAGAAGAAAAGTTTATAGACAGACGTGAAGAGAGAGAAAGAGAGAGGGAGAGATAGAGAGAGAGAGACATAGAGTCAGTAAGGACAGAGAGTCTATCCAAAAGTACGAAAGAAAGACATTATCTTTGCGCATAGTTTAGAGAGGTTCCTTTGCTAAAAACTTTCTGCTGCACTAGTTTTGCGTTGCGCCTCCACAATCGTCGCACTCCATGCTTCGTAATCCACTCCCTCTCTCCTTCTCACTCTCTTTCTCTCTCTCTTTCTCTCTCTCTCTTCACTCCTCGAGGCTTTTGTATTACACTTTGGCTGCTGCATTCACGCGTGGCACGTGCATCTTTTGTTCGGCGCGTCGAGTCCTTGACTCTTCATGCTGATTCTCACAGCGGACGACGCTACTTTTTATCTCAATCCTTTTTTCTCCATTTTGTCGCTAGTGTTGTTGTTGTTGTTGTCCTTTTGTTCTGTTGCACCAGCACTCAACTGACAAAACTTTCTACTCTGCCGAGCATGCGTACGCGCGCCTTCACGTATGCAATGAAAACATTTTGACAGCTGAAAAGAAAACTTTTGCCAAGCAGATCTCTCAAAATATTTAAATGGATTCGCTTGTAATTTAGATCTGGCCTTGTGATATCTGAGTGGGTGTGTGTAGTACGTGCATGTGTATGTGTGTTTGTGTGCATTTGAATACTCTGGTTTCTCTTGATTGCTCTTCAATTCATGTTGGCATTCAATTAAAACTGATGCTTTACTAAATGGCTCTGATTTTGTATACGTGTGTCTCTGTATCTCTGTTTGTATTCTAATTTAATTACGAACTAATTCACTTAAACTATGAACATTTAAAGACTTTCTATTCATTTATTTTTGTGGCAAATATAACGCTTTTTTATGCATCGACCGAAAATCGATTGATAAATTGTACAGGGTTGCAAATAATTCTTTTATGTTCGCCACAGAAAAACACCGACACGATTACTCACTAAATGTCACTATAAGCAACAACAAAAAATGTACAAAAAATGGACATTTCATGTCACCCACAAAAATTCCTCGGGTTTTTTGTCCGTTTTGAGCACTTTATAAATGAAATTCTGGAGGATGGAAAAAAGAGGGTGACAAATATTATCAGCTGAGGTGTTGTTGTTCTTGTTGTTGCTGCTGTTGTGATTTTGAGCACACACTACATCACGTTGACTGAATCTCCCAATAGATTTAAATTGACACATCGTTTGTCATAATTTTCAATATAATTTTTATAAACGACTCATTTTCACTCAACAAAAAAAAGGGAAAAAAAAGAGAAACAACGCGACGGATCAGAAGCAGAAAGTTAAGCTGAAGGATACCCAAAATAAGGTGGAGAGAGAAAAAATATAAATAATGGTATCTGTGTGTGTGTTTGATGGAGTGGGACAGAGAAGTGAGGGGACTGTTTATTTAATGATGAAGAATCACAGGTACTTTATTTGTACCCATTTTTTCGGATCATTTATAAATTTATGTCCGTTGATGATTTTAATAAAAGGACACGTTTCCATGATTTACCAGATGAACGTAGCACTGTGCAAGGATACTCTCGGGTGCTGGTTCACCCTCTGAAGCGTACTTCATTGCAGTCCTACTTTAGTTCAGCGCCTCGTCATATCAGTCTTTAGTTTTATACTATATCCTTAAATTTATCTTTGTGTATAAATGAAATACAGCAAACGTTTTCGACGGAAATCTTCTCTGCGGCATTCCTTTAAATTATTCATCATTTAATAGCGTTATGTAATAATAAAAGTGCTTCTGAAATCTTCCTGAAATAACCTGCAAAAGCAACACATTAAAAATTGTTAATGGAGCGCTCATTAAACCAGGCCAACGCATTCGCTGCTGCAGCAACTTCAAAGCTAATGGAATGGCTACAAAATTCCTTGCAAATGTAATTAATTTGCAAGCTTCAGCTAAACATTTGCGAAAATTCCGAAAATAGGCGGAAGCGATAAAAAGCTCCTAAAAGCATCAGGATGGTTTATGAATAACATTTTCGGGGCCAATTTAAAAAGTTTTCCTTTTATCGTTTAAAGTATGTATACGATATTTTCATTTGAAAAAAACGCTTCTTTAGAATATATTTAAAAATTCGACTATATTTTAATGAGGGCTGTAATCTGAAAACTGTTGAAGATTATTATTGCTCTTAGTTTCACTGCTCGAAGGATCCAACGAGTTCGGAAACAGCTTCAACAGGGACCCTTCAATCAAAGGAGTTCTCTGAGCTACTTCATTATTGATTAAGAGTAACACATGAATCCGTGTCAAGAAGTGAGAAGTGACGACAACGATGCGGCGACCTGCTGCAGAATATGATTTCAATTGCGAAAAGTGAAGTGAAGTGAAGTCAACATGCTCGGTCTCATTACAGGCATCATCATCAGCATCATCATCATCATCATCAACATTAAAACAACTACAACAACAACAACCGATACGTGATCCTTACACTCAGCCTCTTAAAGAGTGAATGTGCCAGTTTTACCTGAATACTTCGCATTAACCACCACCTCGCCCTCGCTTCTTATGATTCCCCCTGCTTCTCCTCCCATCCTTATTGATCACATTCTTCCGCTTCTTCAGCACATCACTAAAATTCAATTTACTTACATATCGAGTTTTGTGAATTCTCACAAAGTTTGTGGTGTTGAATTCTGTGTCATTTTTCCGCCGAATCTCTGTCTGGATCTGTGATGCTCTCACCTTCATTCGACCCTTCAGAAGTTGCTGCTGTTTGCAGAAATGTTCCGCCTTTTTTTCGTCATCTTTCGACAATCGGCTGCATACTTCAATCGTTATGAATACCCAAAAATATGCAAATTTTGACGTGCTGACTGGCAATCGATTTGCTGTCGTTGTTCTCGTTGTTGTTGTTGTTGTTGTTGTTTAAAGCCAACTGCATCATCACTGAGATGTTGTTTCGATTCTGAAACTGTTTCGAACCGCAAAAACTTCGCTTCGTTTGTGCGGTGCGCCAACAAAACCGGAAATAAAGTATGTGTACTGGTGTAGGTGGTTTGTAGGTGTGTGTGTGTGTATGTGTGTGTGTGTTTGCCTAAGGATGAGTCTATCAGCCGATAGTGTCCACCGCTGAGAGAGTTTCTGCTCTGCGGTTGCATCAAAGTGAAGTGTTTGAATGCTTTAAAGAGTCAGACTGCGGATTGCTGTAGAGTGGAAGCGACGGACGAACGGACAAACGACAGTGAAGCACAGAATCAGATCATCACAGCCACTCGTTGCCGCTAACAGTTGCAAAGCTTAAAATTTGTGTATAAATCTGGAAAAATAACACACTTAAAGTGAAAGTACGTGCTTAAGTATGAAAGATAATACAAGAAAATCATTGAATTGAAGATAATTGAATTGAAATCCCTTCATTGAGCCCAGTTTTAAAACAAATGAAATTTCTTTTTATTTAAAATGGTTGTGAGCCGAAACAAGAAAATAAGGAAACTTAAAAAACGAAAATTCTTTTATAACATAATCAAAGTAATTAGAAAAGTTTGTAGATTTTCTTAGCCCATCATCGAAAACTAAGAACTCACTCGATGCTCCTCAACTCCCAGCCTGGCTCACCCCTCCCCCTCTTGCAGCCACGCCCCCTCTCCCTCCTCCTCACGCCACATCGGCTGCATCCGCTTAACTTGTACTGAATTGAATGCTTCTTTTGTCTGTTTTCATCTAATTTCTTGGGAGGTGGGGGGCTGAATGAAGGCTAGTTTTTACATCTTTTAAATCCTTGTTTGGCATTTGTTTTTTTTTTGTCTATTATATTTTCAAATTACGCGAAATGAACTACAAGAAGAAAAAGAAGAAGAAGACGACGGAGATCGGCAGCTGTTGCTGAAGTTTCAGCTGAAGCGTAATCGTTGTTGCCACCATCCAGAAAATCGCAATTCGGAGAGTAAAGTTTGGCGTTGTTGTTGTTGTTATTGTTTCTGTTTTTGCTGTCTGGTTGTTGTACTTTCAGTCGTTTTCTAGACTCTTCTGTTTTGTTTCCGGTGCGTTTGCTTGATGAATGATGTCCAATTAAAGATCCAGTTTATTGGTGCATGAAATACGATTTCCTTCCTTCTACTGTCTGTCGCTTCTCTGCTTCTTGTTACTCTTCTACTACTACGGCTACTCCAGAGTTATCCTAATCTTGTTCTTCTTCACTGGGATCTTTCAAATATTTGTGTTAAATTTTGTTGTAGTATTTTTTCGAGAATTTTAATCCTGCCAACTGCATGTTCTGTCTGTCGTTCTGTCGTTCTGTCTGTCGTTCGGTTCGTCTGTCTGCCTGTCTTCTATCCGTCCACTTATCCGTCCAACCAGCTGTCTATCTGTCTGTCTTTTCGTCGAACTTTTATTTGCTATTGCAACCAGCAGCAGAAATTCCAGTTGTTGCTGGTAGAAAATAAAGTTTTTCTCTAACTAATTTAGTTAAATGATTGCAAATAACTTGTTTTTGTTGGGCCCACTTCAACCCGAGTTGAATGCTGCCGGATTGACGCAGGAATTGAGCACTTCAGCGCCTGCAGAAAGAAATCAGTTTAGTTGCATCTGTTTGCTGTTCAAAAAGCACTCACAGATACAATTGTTATCCTCGCAAGATGCGAATGCAGCACATCCTGTGGGCTGCTGCCTGGCGGCCAGCGTTGCCAGAGTCTTACTTCGCTTTAGTATTTTTAATTGTCTTATTTAATGGTAAATGCATTTCGATAACATTTCGTGTATCTCGTTCTTATTTTCTTCCCATCAGCTTCTCTAAGATGTCTTTTATTCCCTGACTCTCTCTCTCTCTCTCTCCCTCTCTGTCTCTAGCTCCCTGACTATCTTTCCTTCTGTTTCACTCTCTCTACTTTTCTATCTATCTCTTTCTACCCGCTCTATATCTGTCTTACTTTTTCTCTAACTTCTTCCTCGCTTTTTCTTTTAAGCTTCATTAATTCTTTTCAAAGATTTTCTTTTTCGAATTTTCTATTCTTTAATCTTCTATTTAATCGAGTTCGGGTTTTTTTTTTTTGTAGAAAAGATTTCTTTAAAAATGTTTCTTTCTTTCCTTGTTTTCCTTTTTTTGGTTTCTTTTATTTATTTTTATTCTCTTTCTGTTTCTGTTGCTTTATTTTATTTTCTTTCTCTCGCTCCGTCTCTCTTGAAAGTGTTTCCAATTTAAATTTGATTCACTTCACTAAATTGTAAACACTTGCAACTGTTGCTGGAGAAAATGTCTGCAATAAGAACAGCAGCAGCAACAACAACAACAACAACAACAACAGTAGCTCTTGCAGCAGCATTGATGTTAAAATTAACTTAAAGTTTTTCTATTTTCTTTTACATTTTAATTTCTTCCTCTCTTCTACTTAATACGAGTACTCGATGGAAATTAAATTATTTTCATCGTATTGCAGTGTTAATTAAATTTTAATTGGCGTGGCCGAGGACGCAAAATGGGGTGAGGGGGGAGGGGAGGAGAGTGGGAGAAGTGACTCCCAATGGGACTTTTGTTCTTCAGTTTGTAGCTGTGGCTGTAGTGCGCTTTCAGGCGCAGACAGAGAGTGAGCTCCGCAGCAGTCAGGAGAGCTGTCAGAGTACAGCTTTGACATTTCAGCAGAAATTAAAACCAGACGACAAGGACGCTGATTTTGTAGAATGAAGAATGGAAAGAAATCTTGTTAAAAAGACACGATTTCTTTCTTGCCGTCTGAAACAGGATGAATTTCCAAAGAATTATAATGGATTTGATAATATATCTGATGGAGGTACGTACACATACATATACAATATGTACACATATATCACAACTAACTGAGCCTCGTTAGTAACGCACAGATGAAGGCGTGGCAGGTATAGCCAACTATATATACTCCAGATGAGCGTTACATCGTAAGTCGATTTGGCCCTGACCGTCTGTCTGTGTGCCTATCTGTACTGTCTATCTGTCTATCTGAGTGTCAGTATATTTGTCTGTCTGTATGTCCATCAGTTTGTGGAGATCAGGGTTCAGAGAACTCCAGTGGAGATCACGGTTCAGAGAAAACGAACAGAGTATAAAGATATCTGAATGAAATTCTCACATTTGTTTTGCGTTTCTTATGTATAGCAAGGAGTGTATAGTACTCTTTCCGATGCTATCCTAAACCAGAACCAGACTGGTCCAAGTTTTCAAGAGATGATCCCGTCAGAATTGGATTAACCTGATCCTGATATAGATTAAATGGTAACCTCAGCCTCATAGCATTTGGTTATGTTAGACTTTGCTACAAAAGCGAGCTTAACTGCTGCTAGCTGTATTATTTGTTGTTGTTGTTGTTGATTATTGTTTGCTCTTTCTTCCAGCACATTTTTCAAGTCGGTGAGAAAAGTTGTGCTAACAATCATAACTCACGGTTACCGTCGCAGGTCGGTACTCGTATTTAAGCCGCAGCTACGGAACACGGTTCGGACGGCGGTTGTAATTTTTTTTGTTTTGTTTTCCCTTCGTTTTTGGTATCTTTTTAAACTCAGAAATACAAAAACCAGGCGACACTCTGCCAGTGTTGCTATTTAAAACCAACACACAGACACACACACACACAAGAGGAGAGTCAAAGGTAAGTGTATGTGTATGTCCATAGATACGTGTTGGTATATGTATGGGTGTGTGTATGTATGTGTGTGTTACAGCAGTAGCAGCATTAAGACGCAAAGAGAAACCCCGAAAATTATAAAATCTGAAAATTTATTTCAACCAAAAAGTTAAAAATTACAAAAGTTTTCCGTTGTAGAAAGCAATCTGTGGAAACCTGTCTGTAAAGCACTCGAAAAATACACACACACACATTCACTCTTTCTCTCTCTCTCTCTCTCATGTGCTCTCTCTCTCTCCCTCCCTTTAATGTGCTTGTAGTATTGTTTGTTTGTGTGCTTGTTTCGAATAACTTCGTCGTTGTATTCGTATTAAGCAAAAATTCACCAGCTGCTGCCCAAAAAGAATGCTTGCTCCTTTTGCACTTCCACCCCGTCTTTTCCCCCCCCCCCCCCCCCCTGTTTGGACAGTGCAGTCCACCTCAATGACCCACATACACTTACGTCGTTTACTTTTCACATCTCATTTTCCTGCTACGTTTCTAATCTTGACCATCCAGCTGCCCCAATTTTATTGCCAGGGACCATTTTGCCCCTGTTGCGTTGGACTCCATCCATTCGAAACGAACTGCAACCAGCTGCCACTAAAACTTAAGCAAAACCTTCCGAACGAGTGAAGCTGGGGAAAATCCTTTCATTAAAATCCTGTTTGAGTTTCCCAGCAAATCAGCTTCGTTTACACAACAACAACAGCCAGCAAACATGTGAGGCAACTTAGTAAATAAACAAACTGGGAGTTAAATGAATTCATTTGTTAAAAAAAGGTTAAGAATAAATATAAAATCTAGAAGTGCAAATAAAACTATCGTATAGTAAATAAGATTTTAAGGATTGAAGGAGGAGTGAAGAAGAGATAAAAAGAGAGCATATATTCTAGAATATAAAATAAATTTGATCATAATATTCATATTTGAAATCCTTGACTTTTTTTCAAGTATACTGAATTTTTGCTTCAAGTCTCTTCAGTGAAGAGCTGTTGAGAGCTTCTTCTAGTTTTTATTATTCCATTCAATTTTTCTATTCTATTTGAATTCCTTTCAGTGCATATTTTAATGCATAATTAAGTTGGTACTTTAAACCAATTTCGGAAATAAAATTAATTTTTATTAAGTCAGAGCTTAAAAAACTAAAAATACGAAATTTCTTCAGAGTACTTAAACAAACCCTTAGTTATTGCAACCAGAATTTTTTATGTTGTATTTTGCTAACTACAAAAATAATCTATATGTGAAAAAAAATAAAAAAAATGAAAATCCTACCGCCAGCAGGATTTGAACCCTGGACTCCGCTTCGTTAAATTTGCTCTTAGCGCGTACTCATGCTTAAAATTCACACAATGTTAATAATCGCGGATGGCTAAGAAGATCGAAAGACGGTGATAAAATAATGCCCACTTTACATTTTCCAACAACCCATAATATAACCCATAATAGAAATAAATTTCTTCAAAAATAATATATTTACTATACATAATTACAAATAATGATATTTATTAGATATAATATAATAAAAAGTCAATGGGTCGAGATACGTAATGAAAGAATAGAGAGAAGAGAACTCGCGGTAAAGAAATAACAGTATCAATGGTCAATCAATGGTTTTGGGAGTCCGAAAGACCAATCAATTAATCAACTAACTCCACAACTAAAGTCACAATCAATCTACAAATCCAGCGTATCACCAAGCTAACAATTGAAAGAGACCCTATCTAATTTATCTCCACACCAAAATGGGCCAAAATTGTTTCCCATTTGAACTTTTCAGGTACTACGAGTAACGGACCAATTAATAGAGTAACTGTATAATAGGCAATATTATCCGATCCGGTCAACCCATTTTGCCACTCTTTCAACTCCTCTTTTTTCCCACTTTATTTTACAATCTAAAATTTGATCGAGTTCTATTGCAATCCAGCCCAGTGTGTCTCCGCCAGTGTTGAAACCCATTCAGGTACCCGAAATTGAGTTGGTCGAAATTGCTATTTGCTAAAATTGTTGAGCAACATTTTCAATCAGCGCCACTTTTGCAAGCAGTCGATTTGCGAAATTCGTGTTGTTTCTGCTGCTGCTGCTCTTATTATTGTTGTTGGTGTTGTTGTTTTTGTTGTAGTTGTAGTTGATGTCGACTCCACGGCGAATCGTGCTGTCATTTCAACAACAAAGTCGAATTGCAAGTTCGAAACAATTCTGAAACAATTCTGAACAATTGTTGTAATTGTTTGCAAATTCAACCGATTCGAAAATGTTGTCAAACTTTCTGGTGTTTCCCTCCATCACCCGTCTAAGTTTCTGTTAATTCATTCATGCATTTAATACCAGAGCGGAGAACAACTAAAATAGAGGGAAAAAATTCATATAAACGGAGCTGGTTTAGCAATTTATATCAATTTTGCAAAGTTTACCAGGTTTGGCTTTTATTCAATTAAATCCAACCGAAAAACCAATGATTCAATGAGGACGAAAGCGACGGTTAAATGGTTAGGCGTGGGGAGGGCGGGGAGGTGCAGACGGGTACAGTGGGATATGATGAAAAGAAAGAAAGAAAGAGTGATAGAGAAGCAAAGTAGGAGAACAGAGCAGGGACGGACTATACAACCATAAGGAAGTTATACAATCTTTATGGAGCCTTTGTGTGTATTTTTAAGGACCTTCTTAAAGAATTGCAGCCTATTAATACACAAATCCTGGCTTTAATTAGTATCAAGTATTGGAGGAAACCTATTTCCCAATATACGCCTATATTTGCGCCCTGAAGGTGCCCCATTCGAGGTACGACCGATCTGAATACTGATTGGAGTTGTTTTTGCATGATTTCTTTTACCGATTTTAAATTAAGTGATTAAATTAATAATAAATCATATGAATTTATTATTTTTTTCAATAACTTAGTAATGATACTTAACATCGCCCTGTTGCTCTGGGCCCAGCCACCCTGACTCCAGCCCTGTTGTCGTACTTCAGAATATTGAAGCACCTGCTTGTTGATTTTGCTGCGGTTGTTGTTCCGGTCGATGTTACTTTACAGTTTCTGTGTGTATGGCATCACTGGCTGTGGTTGTTGCTGCTTGTTGTTGCTGCTGCGAAGTAGTTGCTGTCATCGTTGTTTCACGATAAACACGCCGCAAATCGTCACAATTTTTGCTGCACTCTCTTCTGCAGCAGACAAAAACGAGCGATGATTGCAAAAAGAAAAGCCGAAAAACAGCACAACCAACACAGCATAGATTCCCATCACACCAACACACACACATACACACACACACACACATACACACACATACACATTAATTGCATTGCAAACAAATTTTATTGCTTGACGATGCGTTGCGGTTTGTGCGGATTCGGTTCGATTTTTGTGCACATTTCGAGAATCATCCGGCTGACGAGTAGCTGTTGAGTTGGATGATGAGGCTGGTGATGTGTCGATGTGGCTGTCGGTGTGGTGTCACTACTTCTTGTGCTGCGGCTGCTGCTGTCGCTGGTACTCGTGTTGATTCCGTTGATGATACTTTGCGGTAATTGAATTTTAAATGTTTGCGGAATTGTAATCGATTACTTTATGCTAAGAGAAACAATGAGAACAACAACAACAAGAACACGATCAGCAATCCTTTTAAGCAATGGCTACAAAGGCAAGAGCAACAACAATTGATCGGGTTTCACAAATACAATTGAAAATCAAACGAAAGAAAAATAATAAAATTTAGCAAACTTGAAAAAACACATGAATTTCTCTCTTCGCTCGATTGAAGCTCTCTGCTTTGAGTGCAGGAGCAGCAGCAGCAGCTGAAGCACCGGCTGAAGCACAGGCAAACAACGCATTTCTTTCCTTTCGGCTCACTGATGAATTCAGCTCTGGATCTGCCATGTTTTCCTAGTATTGCAAACAAGTGGCAACGCTGCTGCTGGCCATTAAGTACGCTTTAATCTGTTTGCTCCGCTTTTCGAGATCTGGCGTTTACAATAACAACTACAACAACAACAACAACAACAATGGCTACTCCTATCATCGCACTACAGAAAAGGAAACTCTTAGAATCTGTTTCGGTCTTCTTCTTTGCATACAAATCAAGATGCGGCGAGAGGAGTGGAGCCCATCATCATCATGGAGAGTATTCAAGGAGACGCCGACGACGACGCAGGATTTGAAATGTTTACTTGGGCTTTGGTTGTTGTAGTTGTTGTAGTTGTTGTTGCAGCAGCAGCTGTTGTTTTCACGAAAAGCGGCCCCAAACAAAGGCGCCGCTTTATAAATCGGATTTGTTACCATTTTTAATCCTGTCGTGGTTTTTGCAGCATGTTTTTTCTATCACTCCTCCTTCTGCCATCCTTCCATTCGCTCTCCTTCCTGCTTTAAGCCTCTCCCCCCTCCCCCGCCCCAAGCACAAGATCAGGAGTCAATCCGCAGCGGCAACAAAAACAACAACAAGAAGATTACCCCATTTTCGGAATGAGTGTGAGGGTGAAATGAAGAACTTGCATTGACCTAAGAGATTATATAATTTATTTGATTTAACTGCAGCTGCTAAGAGTGGGGCGCCGAGCGGGAGGGCGCTTGGACGGTCGGGTGGCCACTCGAATGAGAGGCGTCTTTGTTGTTTCTATCGTTGCTGCTGCGGCGGCTGCTCGGGTCAGCTTTTAAAAATATGCAAGATTATACTGTAGCTCATGCCCAGGAGCGCTTCGTGTGGACGGTCAGCGTGTGGAGGGCGGCGACGGGGCCGGGGGTCGGGTGGGCGCCCAATATTTACCCATTAGTGGCCACATTTTATTTGACCCGGCGCTTGGCTACCGATTGTTTAATTTGCAAATGGAGCAAACAGTGCAGAGGCAGAATATATTGCAGAATGAAACGAATGAGCTGTTTGCAAAGCAGATTAAATGTGATGGATAACAAGGAAAGACCATTTCAATTTTTAAGCCAAATCAAGAAAGAGTGCTGTCTTCGGTATGGCCGAAGCTTAAACACCCTACACGCCCTCAAAAAGTAAACAAGATTTACGAGAGGAGCAACAAAATCCCATTCCTCAACCATAAACGATTGGTTTATTTTAAGTTAGATGGATTATTTTGCATTTCTTCAGTAGTTTCCTGTAACTTTCAGCTTTTTATTAAATTAATGAAAACTGAAAGAAAGCTCAAATAGTAGCCATCGATTTTATCGTGTACAGAAGAATACTGGGAACAGTATTCTTCCAAAACAACAGGACTCTCTTTCGTATTTTCTCTCTATTCCTCTCTCACAGACTCTCTGTCAGTTTCATTCTCCGCCTAGCGCTCAGCCTTCAAGTCTCTTCGCTCATCCCCCCCCCCCCCTCCTCCCCCTTTTCAGTAACACTCTTCGAAGTGCATGGCTGCATTTCGAGTGGGGGGAAAAACTGGTGTCCAGCACGTAGCATGAAGAGTGAGCCACGCAGCGAGTGTTGTTCAGGACTCCGTAGTGTGGCTCACTTCAGTGCTCAGAGGATTTGTTTTAAGGAAGTCAGAGGCAACTAAGCACACTCTAAGGGCACGTTGATGGGCCAGTTGAGGGGCCAGTTGATGGGCCAGTTGATGGACGAGTTGATAACTTTGAAAAATGCATTCATTTTCATTACTAAGACAGTCGGATTGGAGCGGAATCAAACCCGATTGTTCCTTAAAATATCAGTTATTTAAACTGTTATGAATTCCTAATTTTAGTAAAATGATTATTAATATTTATTGAGATATAATTTCGAAAACAAGGTTTGTTTAAGGATTGAAAGAGTGCACTTTTTCCGGTTTTTTCATTCGATGCAAATTCGTTTTTCTTTTTCGAAACGTGGAGGCAACATTTTACGATGCTCGTGGGTTAAACGCAGCGCATCTGAGCGGATAGATTGTGTATATACACTCATCGTATAGAACGGTTGATGGGCCATAAAAACCTCGTCTATCCTGTTATTTAAATATGAACACTCCACCGCCGCGATGGTAACTGATCCGAATCCCTCAGAATCGTGCCACAAATCATCAACATCATCAGATTCATCGTATTCTCGGTGAGGAGAGGAGGATGCAACCGCACGGCAGCCGCAGCAGCCGTCGACGTTTTCACACCGTTTTCGGCAATCGGAAAACGCAGTCGGCGAAAAGCACCACAACGTAAGCAGGAAGGAATAAAAAATGAAAACTCAAAAAAAAAAAACTCAAAATAAAAATGTAACAAGATATTGACAAGTGCTCTTGTTGTTGTTGTTGTTTCTGATGATGCTGCTGTTGTTGATGGTGGCGGTGGTGGGGATGGTGGGGATGATGGGGTCGATGGCGGTATTTCTACCAACACAACTCATGCTTGAGTTTATTTTCAGCAACAACGCAGACAGAAACAACCGCAAAAAGCCAACGAAAGTGAGGAAAAAGAACAAAAAACAAGAGAAACAATTTCACCAAAAAAAAAACAGAACAACAGAGTATAAAAGACAAGTGAACAGAGTCAGCCACATTTCAGCACTCACACAAGCAGGCAGACACAAACACATACACGAACATATACACACACACACACACACACACATCCACACTATCATACGTTCTCACCTACACGAGAGCCTTCCGCGGCTTTAAATGAACCCAAGAGCCACTTTACAGATTTCACACTTCACGCTGCTGCTGTTGTTGCTGTTGCTGTTGCCGGTGTTACTGTCTCAGAGTGAGTGCGTGTGTGAGAGCGAGAGGGAGTGCATGTGTGACTGGCAACTTGTTCGCAGCAACTTGGCCGCTCTGGTCTGTTGCTGTTGCTCTTGTTTTTGCTTTTTCAGCACGTGAAACAGAGCACAACACACTTTAAAACAATAACAATAAAAAAATCGTTTTTATTTGCTTGTCATTTGTTGTTGGATGAATTGTTCTCGCTATTTGTTGCTATTGTTGTTGTTGTTGCTGTTGTTGTTGTGCCAGTTTTGCTGTTAGTTTTTGTAGCAACCATGATTTAATGCAGCACGTAAACACTTAAGCCAAAGCAAGAAGAAGAAGAAGAAGAATGTGCAGAAGCTCGCCAAAAAGAAAGAAGTTGTTGAAGAAGAGGAAGAGTGGAAGGAGGGAGGATGGGGGAGAGATGATGTATGATGAGTGGAAGCGGTAAGCGACGGGGTGGAAAAAGTAGTGGTTGTGGAGAAGGAGGGGAGTCCCATTCATGTGTGTGCAACATGTTTTTATAATGACAGCAACAACTTTATTCGCCTCCAACTAAAATACAACAAAAATACACACACACACACACAATAAGCTTTCTTCTACACCTAAAATTGTACCGCTGAAAACCAGCCCCCTCCTCGCCCCGTTTTGTAGGACTTTCTGGCCAGCTTCCTGTGGTTTCTGTGGCTTCAGATGCTTATTTGGCCACAAGCTTGTCTGCCTGCCTGCCTGCCTGCCACTCTGCCATTCGACACACTTTCTGCAGTCATTCGGCACCTTTGCAATTTGCTGAAATTCATTCCATGTGCAGCACTCTGGCAACACTGCCGCCTTGCAACATGCTCACTTGCACACTCCAGTCACGTAGCGAGTCGGTAGCCGGAATTCTGAGCGAAGGTGCCGCTGTGGACGGATGCACCCGCCTGCTGCAGCGGCCATAAAAGATGCACCCCAGCATCTGCAACCTCGGAGGCGGTTGTAAAGCATATCATTGAACGGCGTTGTTTTCGTTGAAAGACAGTAATTGATGTCACTGCTGTTGATGTTGTTGATGCAGCTGATGTTGCTGCAGTCGATGTTGTTGATGCCGATGTGGCTGTTGTGACGTTGATTGCATCCGTTTCTTTTACATCTTAATGTGCTTCTTCTTCTACTTCGCCTTTGTCTTCTTCTACTTCCTATGAACCCTTTAAAATACCTTTTATATCCATAGTAGACATGAAAATAAGCAAAAACAAGTAAATCATATTTTGAACATTCGAATTTCGTTATTTCGAAGACTCACTCTCAGAAAATGAAGTTCAAAAAGAGACAAAAACCAAAGACTAAAGAAAAAAAGAGGTCCGGTTAACTCACATATCGTTAGGCTAATCATAATAATAAATATCTCATAGACATAATCATTAGACTCATGTACCCCAGACATATGGCCGAAATCATTGGGTCCAAATTCGAATTGCTTCTTCACGCATTCTATTCGCCATATTTTACACCCCTCAGATTATTCTCAAACCAGGTACTCTTCAAAGGATACCGTTTCCATGCCATTACCAACTCTGCAACTCATCAGATTGCAAAATTCATCAATCCTTTTTCTAAAAGTGTTACTAAACACTTTCCGATCGACTAAACGCACCTGCTTACAGAACCCAAAAGAGAAAAGAAGAGGATAGAAGAGAAGACATGAGTAGAGAAGAGGCGAGAAGGGAAGGGAGAGGAAGAGAAGAGAAGGGAAGAGAAGAGAAAAAGATGACAAGATAAGAGAAGCGAAGAGCAGAGAAGAGGAGACCAGAGAGGAGATCCTTACAACTCTCAGTCTTGAACAATGAAACTACGTAAGTGCAACGTGACCATGCGTTGGAGTGCTACCAAGTTGTGCAGTTTTAGCCAGAAGTGCTGCCAGAAGGCGGGGGCTGTCTCGTAGTTGCCGTTATTTAAATTCAGAATCGCTTAGTTTTTCTTTTGGCTCATCAAAAGTTTCACCACAAAACTGATGAGTAACAGCCACCCACACAAAAGTTTCGTCTTACTAACAGAGCGGCACACATCATGGGCTCTCCCTCTCTCCTCTCCTCTCCTCTCCTCTCTCCCCCTCTAACTCTCTCCTTCTCCCTCTCTCTCTCCTTCTCTCTCTCTCTTTCTTTCACAAACACTTTAGCCTCGTGAAAAGGTGCTGCATGGATTCATTACCAGCACTTCTTCTCTTTCTTCTCGCTTCTTTTGCAATCTGGTTGAAATACAGAAATGATTAACCTTGCTTTTCATGGTTTTATTTTGCTTGTTCTTGTTTTCGGTGTTGATGCATTGTTACAGCATCAACAGCAGCAAGTAAAACGTTGGCTGTTGTCGACATGGTTGCAAAACAATTGTTGTTGCTGTAAATAAATGAAAAGCACACCAACAGAATAATAAAATAGCCGAAAATTCACCTCGTTCGAGTTGAGTTCAGGAAGGTGTTTAACGGTACTTGTGGGTGGCCCCGTAGTGCTGATGAAGGGGGTGTTCAAAGTTGCAGATGATTGAAACTTTGCAACAATCAGTTGAAAGTAAACTAATTTTGCGAAGAATCGAAATTTATTTAAATAACTTCAAGTTACCAAAATTTTAACGACGCCAGTACGGAATAAATTATTAAATTAATGTTCGTTATATTTCCCGGTTATAATTCATAAAAACACCGAAATATTACTCTTTAAGAACGCACAATTAAAGCTACAACTTTTACCCCTTCGTGAGTATTGTGTATCATAGAGTATATACGCTGCATTACAATAATAGGAAGATCATAAAATAGAAGGTCCTTTCGTGGTACATCCTCCCTATAATAAGCATGACTTTCCGACTATTCTAAAAGTTGATGCTTAATAAATTGAAATCGAATGAATTGTCTTTTAGTGCCACAGAGAAATGGTCTCCATGTTTCTTTAATAAGTTCTGTAATATAGAGAGAAACAATATAGTACCAATATAGAAAATTCTTTATCTTTATCACGTAGCAGTGATAACGATAGAAGGTTAAATAAAAATAAACTACAAATATGAATAAAACAGCCATTGAAATAAAAATTAATGTCAACATAAAAATGTGAACTAAATAGAAACGAAGACGAATTCCGATAACTGATGATCAACTCTTCGAATTCGATTGAAGAGAATGCGATAAACCGTTTAACCGTCAACTCGACGCAGACGTCAATCGCACGTCCGCCCACACGAAATCACGCACGAACGCACTCCCCGCGTATAGAAGCAAGATGTGTCCTTTTTATATGTATAAAAAATATTAGGGATATTTTTGTTAGGAGAAGCTGAAAACTAGTCTTGTTATTTTAAGTGACAAATTATATCAAATCAAAGGTTGGATGGTTAAAAAAGTGCTTATACTCCCATGAGATAGCAAGAAGTATGATATATCGTATGTTTCTCTCACGATACGGTCTCCTAACACGCCTCCATCATTCGTCACCATGATAATTTATAATTACGATCATTAATACACTTCATCGCCTCCATTAGCACTATCAACACTATTATTATAGCCTCATCTCAGCTTCCTATCATAATCTATCATCAATGATAGACTCATTTTCATTATAATCGGCTGTGTCTATCATGACCAATATAATCACCATAATAATACTCATTTTAGTCACTTGTCTATCGTTGTCATCATAATAATTATGATCATTTCTCTCTGTTATCACTATCATCGTCATCTCACTTATTTACTCGTATATAATAATCGCCATCTTCTTCATCATTTCAATTTCTTCATCTCATCATCGTCATCTCGTCATCATCATCTCGTCATCATCATCTCATCGTCATCATCTCGTCATCATCATCTGATCGTCATGATTTTCATTGCCAACATTAAAAAAAATAAACGATTTTTTCCACTCAATGTACGCAGCTGGCTATCATCGTTGGCATTGCTTACGTACGTAATTTTAATTATCATTGCCATCATTATTCCTATCCTCATCGTCATCATTATCGCTATCATCGCCCTGTTTTTACATTAATAACTATGTACTTATTTTATCTCATGCATAAATATTTGCTCATACATGTTTTAATACGTTTAAAAGACACGCTCGATTGATGATTAAAATTATGCTACTCAGCAGGCAAACGATGAGGACAGACAGACGATGAGGACAGACAGACCACGAGGACAGACAGACGATGCGGATAGACTGGCGTTGCGGTAGGATGGACATCCAAATAACAGCAACAGCAGCAGAAGTATCGCTGGTTGCTACTTCAGCAGTAGCAATAACAATAAACTTCACTCTTGGCTTCGGTTTTAAAAGTTGCGATGTCATTTAAAGGTTGCCATGTGCTTGTGTAACCTTATTTATAGATGTGTGTGTATGCGTGTGTGTTTAAATGGCTGTATGCGTGTAGCTGTTGTCCAATAAACATGTGCTTAATATAGGATAATTTGAATATTTTTGGTTCAAATTGCCATCTGCGTATGTGACTTTGTGAGTTTTTGTGTGCGAGTGTCCGTGTTTGTGTGTGTGTGTATATGTGTATGTGTCTATGACTTTACAAGTAGCGCCTGTGTAGAAATTTAATATTCTACACGTTTTTATGTAATAAAGAGTTGGAGTTCAAATAAAACTGTCCGAATATGCAACACATCGAAATAAGAAAACATAAAATTTTATTCTCTCTCACTCCTTCCCTCTCTCTCTCTCTCTCTCTCTCTCTCTCTCTCTCTCTCTCTCTCTCTCTCTCTCTCTGTCATTCTTTTTGCCAGCAGCTGATCAACAAAGTGAACACGATTATAGCAACAAGCATCGTTACTATTACAATCATCACCATCATCATCATCATCAACATCGTCATCAGCATCATCACCATGAGCATCATCATCATTCACATCATCTTCACAGACTCGTCGTTGGCTCTTTCGTTCTGACTGCCTCGCTTACGTTCAGACTAACAGACAGACAAACAGACTGACAGACAGACGCACAGCCTTAAATTCGAACATAAGTGGACCATTAAACGTGAAGGACGCAACCGATTCGACCCGATTTCGTGAGCGCCGGCCATTCAACAGCTGAACTCAAGATGGATCTCCTGTTTTTGGCCATCTGGTGCCCTTGCATTACAAACGAATGATGATGAATCCCTTCAAATACAACGCGTTGTATTGTAAACGAGGTGATGCGAATGTATGCAGCTGCGTGCGTGTGTAGCTGTGTGTGTGTGCACGACTACGTACCGACTTAAAACAGAATTTTATCGCCACCACTAGAGGGCGCCACCATGCGATATGGGGTGCCTTGAAAAATGTGAGAAAATTATTTATTTACGATATTTTTTACGTGCTCTCAGATGCTGTAAGTTTTGAAATATTAACAACAACAATGAAAGTAATAACAAAAAATACAAAAAGTTGGCAAAAACAAAAAAAAAAACTACGCTCACGAGAAAAAATATCGCAATTAAAAATTGAGGCGTACTTAAAAGCAACAACAACAGCAACGATAACAGAAGCAGCGGCAGCAGCATAAACAATGCCAGCAGCCAACAACAACAACAACAATGACGATAAGTGAGTGCTGTTAAGTGAACATATAGTGTTTGTGTGTGTGTGTGTGTGTGTATGCGCATATGTATTTAAGTGAGTTTGTCTGCTTGGTTGAGTGCGGGTGCAAGTGACCAACAACCGCCAACGGGTCCGAGCCGCAGCAGCAGCAGCTGGCTTCTTTCGTGGCGTCGTTCATTCAGTAGAGTGAAAGTGCTTTAAGGCCATTTTTTGTTGTTTTTGGTGTTGGTGTTGTTGCTGTTGCTGTTGATGTTGTTTTCATAACATTTGCGGCAAACAGCATGCATAAAATAAACCAATAAAAACAACAACCAACAACAGCAACAACAGATAAAACAACAACTGCAACAGATAAACAACAACGAGGATTATTATCACCATTTCCTTCATCATTTCCATGATCATAATCACCATCAAAAGCATCAGCAATCATTTAATCAATCAGTAACAATTTCCGTTTGTGTCATGATCTGGCTTATTATACAACAACGCCATAAACAACAACAACAACGCCATACACAGCAACAACACTGTGAACAACAACAGCATCATAAACAACAACAATCTCATCAGAAGCCACATAATCTGGCTCTGTGGTAACTGAATTTAGAGCTCCAGAAAATCAAACAACAACAACAACAACACGGCAACCGTACAAGAATCGTGATGCCAGATATTCGTAGCGAAGTTCGTAGCATTGCTTAATATTTGTGAACTAAGCAATCATTGATATTCAAGGATATCCTGACGACATCCTGACGGCGACAGATGACATCGCTTCTTTGGCGACCTCGACAATCTGTTGGCGGGGAGAAGAAACAACAAAAAATCACTACAAAAATTGAAATTCAGCCAGCATCAATTTAGGCAGAATATTGACGGTGTTGTTTATTGTCTTACCACAAAATGAATAAAACTAAAAGAGACCCAAAAAAAATTACAAAAACAAGAAAAAACTAAATAGAATCAAATAGAAAGTAAATAAAAAAGAAGAGAATGGAGAAAAAGACAACAAATGGGAAACAAAATAGGATAAAAAGAGGTAGAGAGAAAAATATATTGAGAAAGAGAGAGAGCGATAAATAGAGACAAAGAGAAACCCAGAAAAAAAGGCAGAAAATAGACAAGAAGGAAACAGAGAGACATAAATACAGAATATGTGATGGAGAAAGAGGAAGGAAAGAAAGAAAGAGATGAAAAGAGAGAGATAGAGAGTCAAAAAAGGCAGAGCATCTACATATAGGAAATAAGAGAGAAATAGTGTAAGAACGAGAGAAAAATAGAGAATATAGAGAATATATAGAAATTATTATTTCTCAAGTTCTATAAATGAATTAAGATGTGTTGAGGGTTTCAACAATCTTTTTTTAATAAAAAATTCTATTTTTTAGGTCCTCATGACCTCCAGTCAACGAAAGTCCATCTGGCAACCGGGGCTAATTTAACATCTATCACGACCGTAGACACCAGCCAGGATTCCCCTCCCTCCCCCGATTCCCTCCCCCCTAATTACTTGGGGCTTATTATCGGCATCCGCTATTATCGGGAGGACGGTGATCTTGTGGTCGAAAATGAAATCAAGTCGTTTATAAACATTAAGAAATACAGCAAAGAAATCAGCTGCAAAAAGAAATCTTGAAATATTTACTATATTTTCACTATATTTTCACTTTTTTTTGTATTTTGTTTTCGGTCTCATTTTTCTTCTCTTTTCTTGTATTTTATCGAAATACTGAAATTTCTTCTGGGTTATGAACGAAGGTCAAAAATACTCGGTAATCGAATACGTGACCATAATTTTAATTTTATTCTACTTTATTTATGTGTTTTTGTTGTTGTATTTGTCACGTTGGTTCGTTTACTTTGTTGTATAAATTTTGGTTTTTTATGTTTTTACGTTAACAGAGCGTAAATGTTTCTGTTCTTATTTTTTGTTTCTTCTTTGTTATTCCTCGGACTTCCCTCTCCTTTCTATTCTTATTCCTTTGATTGTAATATTAACTTATATCTTTTCTTTTATATCTTATATCTCTGCTTATATTATCTATAAAGTGGTTTTCAATTTCAACTTTGTGTTTCTTCACATTATTTATTCCATTAAAAGATTATTTAATAATTTTAATACAAGATTATGATCATGGTTTTCTTTATTTTTATTCACGAATAACATTTCAGTAATTTATTTTATTTTATTATAAAGTACAACAACAACAAGATAACCATTCAGTATCCTTGATGACTGCAGAAATGAATTCGAACACGTACAAAATTGAATAATTCTGAAATCTTTAATTAAATTAGAAAGATTAGTTTGTCAGATGAATTTATTACCAGAGATTAAATGAGAGAAATTCTTTTTTCTCACATAAAGAAATGGGAACCAATAACAACAAATATTCTGTGAAAAAGTATCTATTCTGAGAGCAGAGTATTCTCGGTATTCTAAAACTATTTGAGTTTTAGTTAAAATACATGCTTCAACACATGATGGTGTTTCCTGAAAAGGGTAAAAAACAAGAGGAGAAAATTTAAAACAACACAACTTGAAAGAAACACATCAAAGGTAAAAAGTGAGGAGTTGTTGTCGGTGCTTTTTTCTTCATTCTTCTGAACTAAAAACCACTGCTTTGGCTGTTTGGCTTTAAATGAGAAAGCGACGAAGAAGAATCCTTTATAACACACATACAAATAAACACAAATACACACACAGACTAACACTAAAAATCCACATTAGCACAAAATTACTTTTCTTTGCAATTTGCAACATTTTGCTGCAGTTGGCCTAGAACAACAACAACAACGAGGAAAACAACCAACAAATAAACCCATGAAACAAAATCAACATATTGTGTTCTACTACATGAATATCCACACATACACACACAAACCCAGATACTATAAACATTTATTCCACATTTGTACCTGTTCCGAAGCTCAACAAACTGCATTCTACGCTTCTAAGAAAAGCAGCAGGAAACAGGAAACAGATCGGAGTTTCATAGAAAAGTGTTTCCCTTTGAGAGGAAGAAAGAGTCGAAGAGAGAGAGAGAGAGGGAGAAAGAGAAAGAGGAAGAAAAGTAACAACAAAAGGCTCACACAATTTGTGTAGTAAACTAATTATGATGATTAAAATCTTTGATGTTCGCTTCTTGGAGCGTGCGTCTCTTTCTCAATTCAGGAAAATTACTTATAAGGCCCCGGATAGTCCCCGGATAACCCCCCGTGTTATCCAGGGAGGAGGGCAGTATAATGGTGTGCCTTTTGAATTCGTGCCTACAATGATTTCAATTCGAGCAATCATTTTGCATTGTGAGCCAGCAATCATTCTGCGTTTCAAACGTGATGAATCAAGATTGCGCTTGTGTATCGTATGTATTCCTGTATATGCATGTGTTTTAGTATGTGTGTGTGAGTGCCCGACAGTAGCTCACCTTCAGTTGATTAGGTTTATTGAAAAATCAAATAGAGCACAAATAAAAGCAACAACTACAACTGCAAAAAGGATTCAAGTTGAATTTAAATTTACTTTTACACTCTTTGTTGTCTTCTTTTAATTTGATTTTGCAATGAAGAAGAACAAGAAGCGAGTACTTTTATTCACAATTATTATTCAAAGCGAACATTTGAAGCTGAAGAGTTGGTAAAAGCAAAGCTCTTGATTTTAATTTAATGGAAATGAATTTTTATTGAAGTAATGAATAGTTTATAGTTTGCAGTATCAGGTATCATTTTTAATCCAGTTTTGATAGAAACATTTTTATTACAAAACTGTTTTTTTTAAGAGGATCAATCAATGAATTGAAAAATGTCATCAACGCCCTGAAGCTTGATTGTTTTTTAAGGTGTGTAAGCAACTAGAATTAAGAAAAGAATTAAAAAAGGGGGTGTGTTTGTATGTGACGAATCTATCCTAGATTTAGCTGGACTCTGGTTAATAAACTTGGCGAATTATTGTTCTAAATAATGGCTGTCTTTATTCTTACACTTCTCTTAACCTGTGTGTTGCTCCTCTGTATATTTTTTTGTTTGTGTTGTAGATAGTAATGGTCCGTATTGCTGAGAACCGTATCTTTACTTTGTGAGTGTGTGTATGTGTGTCTGTTCTTTTGTTCGTTTCTTGCTCTTATGTTAGCTGATTTTCATTTAAAGCAATAAATTCTAGCAGCTTGGCAACTACTACTAAAGCAAGAGCACTAGTGTAGTTGTTTTGCTTGTTTCATACACCTGAGCACATTTAAAACACACACACACACACACATCGTGTGTGTATATGTGTCTATGTATATACACGCCTCGATACAGAGATAGTGCCATAAACCGCCATGTTTTGTGGTGAGCAACATTGTATCCGAAAATTGTTTCATTAACTGAATATACGCCGATTTTCTTGGTTCAGTTGTTTTGTTGTTTTCTTGTTGTTGCGGCTGCTGATTGTACTGTTGTTGTTGTTGTTGTTGCTGTTGTTGTTGTTGTGTGTTAGCTTGTAATTCTGCTGTTCTTGTGGTTGATAGCAAGGTTGCCAAATTAATCAGTCCACCGCTGAATCGCACCGGATTGATAAAAAGCCGAATTTGGTTGTTTGTCGTGTTGTTGGGTTGTTGCTGTTATTCTATCCACCCCCTTTCTCTCTGTCTCTCTTGCCTTCTATCTTTCTCTCTCTTATTTCCGACACTCAACTGTAAAGATTACAGACAACATAAGAAACACAAAAACCAGGAGAATTGCAATTTTTTGTAAAGAAAAAAAATTAATGAACATTAGAAGGAGTAGATTACAGGAGAGGAGAGCAGAGGAGAGGAAATGAGAACTCAGGAGAAGACAGAAGCCGGTTTTTGTAACCCATTTGTTCGAAAAATACTCGATATGCTCAGAATAATGAGCATAGTATCTCAGTATAGTGTCTCATAGTGTCTCAGTAGTGAAGATTAGATTAGGTACACCTTTTTTAAGGTTAGCTTTTTGAGGCTACAACATTTTTAATACTTCTTTGTTTCGAAAAGAATGTTTTTCTTTTTGATAAACGACATTCAAGCGAAAGTATTTCGTTATCTCTTCGTAACCATTCTTCATTATATTCTTTTGTTTTGTCCAGTAGTTTAACTCTCTCAAACTGGATCATTAATTTTGTTTCCATAACTAAAAATTTAATTTAACTAAATCAGCTTTGTATAGCTTATGAGGGAGTACGGTGTTTTTTCAGGAGGAGTTGAAGAGGAGCTTCGAGGTACAGGAGCTTCGGCCAGACCAAAGATGGCACTCTTCCTGGTTTTTCTTTTAGCTGCTTTGTGATTGTATTGACGCAAAAATAACAACGATAAAAACTATTGTATACAAAACAACAATAAATAAATAAACAACCAACAACAGTAAAAACAACAATAAATAAATAAACAACACTAAAAACAACAACAAATACAACAAAATGTTTATTTTGCAGACGATTGTGAAAAGTTTTCATTGCATTGTTTTTGTTAGGATGCTGCGAACGATGGTAGACGGTATTCTGTCCCTTTACAACTACACAGCATTATTTTGTGTTAGTTTTTGTTGGTTCTCCTTTCATTTTTTTGTTGTTTAATACAACAATTAAAAGTTTGTGCACAAGAAATACAAAGAAATTTTCGACTTACAAAATTTTAGAATTGCCCAAAATAAACTAAAACAAGAGACAATATAAACAGAAGAGACGAACCTTGGATATTTCGCTTGAATGGTTGAAGAAGCATTGTTCTCTTGTTAGCTGATTCAATGGTCTACACTTTGTTGTTGTTTAACAGCAGCAACACAACAATTCGAGGGACATCTTTTCTTACCTTCAACTGTTTTATTGCCAACGTGAAAACGACTCTGCAATCTACGAAAGGAGTAGTAATAACAACAACAGCAACGACAATAATAACAATAACAACAGCAACATCAGCAGCAGCAGCTGCAACAATTGCAACATTGAAATTAACGATAAATGAAATTAATTGAAGAACTTTACGATTCCCGCTTCGCTCGTTAAACTTAAAATATGTACTTTAAAAAGCTTTTTTTGTAGTTTATCTCATGCTACTTTTTTGCGCTCCTCTCCGCTGCTTATTGTCAATCGTTTCATGTTGCTGCCTCTTTTTTCCAATATTTTATTGTGTTTCTGTCGTTTGCTGCCCTCCTCTTGCTGTTGGTCTTCCAGGCTCGCGGGTCAGGCCAGGTGACACTCGGTTAGCAGGAGCCAAGAACGTCACCAGCAGAACGCTCGCGAGTTGTGCGCGTGCAGTTTTTATGCTATGCGATTAAAATCACTTTTAATTACATGCGAGCGAACAAGAACACAAAAAGCGAACAAGTAGAGACAGAAACAGAGAACATACTGAAACTCTAAGAATATTCAGTATCGAAGAATTGAAAACCAAAGTTTTTTCAGAAGTTTTATTGTTCTGTTCTTCATATTGTTATCCTTTACTTTCCCTATCTTCTTTCCTTGATATTTTTCCTCCTTTTCTTCCTCTTCTTCTTCTATTTTTCTCAGTCGTTTCTTTCTTTTCCTTTAAGCACTCATGTCAAAGAACAACCAACAAGCCTGAATAATTATAGATTCCTTTAAAAATAATCAATCGCTTTAATTGAATGGCTCTCAAAGACTCTCGAGTTCGTGGAGGGAAGGAAGAAGAGGGGGAGGTGGGGCCATATTTCCAATACGTAGGCGTAGGCGTGACATCACGGCATCCGTTCTACGCTGCGTATACGCAATTTTAATTTGAATTCACTTCAAAGAAAACGAAAACTTGTCGCTTTTTCTGTTTCGAGTTACAAAGGAAATTGAATTTCCTCCACTCTGGTGTACACGTAGTGCATTACACAGGATTGCCACTGAAGGTACGCACACACACACACACACATACGTACATGTGTATGCACGCACACTTAGGCACATTCATGGACTTGTCACTACTCTTGTCGCTTGTGTTTTATGCTTGAGTCTGTCAGATTCTTGTTTTTATAGTCGAAATGTACATGTACTTCTATAAGTGTGTGTGTACGTGTATGTGTGTGTGTGTGTGAAATCTGTTTGTCTTCAAAGAAATTGTGTTAAGCAATTTTCAGGGTTTTTTTTTTTTATTTATGTACTTGTATGTAGTTTCTGTTTCTTGCTCTGTTTGTCGAGGAAAAGCGCAGAAAAACTACAGAACTTTATTCTTGGCAACACTTCTCAGGGATTTTTTCATCACTTGGCAACACTGTATTCCTTTTAGCCTGTTTTCTTTTGCTTTTCTTTTTTGGTTGCTTGTTAGCTTTGCTTTTGTTGTCACCTGATGAAGTGAAAATTCAATTACAGATCTGCTTCTCCTTAAAACAAGTGCTACTTTTGTGCTGCTTCGTATATGTGTGTGTGAGTGTATGTGTGTGTGTGTGTGTATTTGTAAGTATGTGAATATTTGTGGTGTTTTCCTTGCAGTACCTTGACTGATACAGGTTACACTTCTAAGTGAAAAGAACCTACAAGAAACTCAATTTTATTAGTTTTCTTTGTAAACACATTATTTTTGCAAGTGAATTCTGCAAATTGAATCGAATGTAGGGTGCAAATTGTATACTAATGAACTACAATGGTTTGAAAGTAGATTAAGCACAAAAGAATTAGTTAGAACAGTTAGAAGAACAGTTAGAGTCTTAAAATGCTTAAATACACGAAATTTACGAATCCAATACAATAGAGTACTAAACTAAAATGTAGATCGAATTCTTCGATGCTTCTTCATCTTCTTCTTGTGGTAGACTATATATTATTTTCTATATAATGAGCGCGAATATCGAACATGTTTATGAAGTTTCTTCTACGGTTTTTAATACTAGAAATAAAAGAGATTTCTTAACCTTATCGTGATTTCCTAGTAAACACAGTTTTTCCTGTATTATTCATAAAAACAATATCATTAAATCCATTCGTATCGAATCAGGCATCAAACAAAAACTAAAAACAAGGAAAAGAAAAGAAAAGAAAAAATTCAGCATCAAATTCGAACGTATTTCAAATGTAATTTTCAAGATTTTCGATAAACAAAGAAGCGGTAAATAAGAAAACGTGTTCAAAATAAAGATTAAACATAGACAAGGAATAGGAAGACAAGGAAGAAGAAGACTACGGGATAAAAACAGTATAACAAGGATAGAATAAGGAACATCCGATGATATCATTAGTTTGTCTATCATTAGTTTGACTTTTCAGAAAAGTAACGAGAAGGAGAGAGAGTGAGTGAGATGGAGAGACACTGAAAGACGAAAGTAGTGAGTGTTAAACGGGGAGAGAGAGAGATAGAAATAAGATCCTTTATGCTGTTTTTGATCCGAAAAACGTCAAAGATTGATGTTGATATCTAAATTTTTCAGAAGCGTGTTGATGGGATTACATAAAAATTGGAATCGCAGGCTGATTTATTGTCAATTATTAATTGCCTCATCCGGAAACCGCTACACGAAGCTGAACTGTAGTTTTAAAGTTATTTTGAGCAAAGTAAATATTTAAAATATGTTTTTTATTTTATTAAATGAAAAAACTCTTTTATTTTAGTTAATAATTTCGATTAATATTATGTGTGTAACGATTTTTTATCTTCATTTTACACTTCATCAGATAAGATATGATAAATGAACAGATTATTTTTTTATTTAATCATTTGTATAAACGGCATTTAATTGAATTAAAGATATCCGGTTATAATAACAACGAAAGCAACAACAAGCCACCAGAACCGAATTAAAAATTCCACAAAAAACCATGTACAAATATTTGCAGAAAATTAAATCAAAAGCCAAAAAAGAGTGGCCAGAAAACATTAAATCATGCGATGGGTTGGAAATAAACACACATTAATTAACATGAAGCCAAAATAAATACGCTCAAACACATGACCAGCCATACACAAGCACACACACACACATCGCACTCACACAGCAACACTCACTCACCCACACTCACACAGACATACACTACATATACAACACCTAAAAAAACAACTTAAAATAAACACGTTCGTTCAAGTAACATGAAAGCAAAGAAATGTTGCAATTTTTCCATGATTCAACTATTTTCAGCAATAATTTTTGACAGGCTAAAAATTTATAATTGTAGGTGCAAAAAATGAGTAAAAAAACAGAGTTCCACATTGCCAAGCGGGTTCATGGCTTAGATTGAAAGGACCAACTGATTGGGTGACTATTGAAAGCTTCGAAGGAGTCAAGGTTTAAGCAATCACTTTGTAGCCGAAATCCTCCAATAATTTAATTACAAAGGGCATCGCATCCACTTTCAATATTTTTCTTTCCGTTCAAGGATTTCATGGCAAGATTTTTTGTAAAAAAATGATAAATGAATTCTTAATCGAACAGCAGAAGCCACAAAATCGATGGCGAATCCAAACCTAAATATTTAGGTAGAATCCAACAAAGAATAAAAAACGATCAGTCAAAAATAACGAAAAGAAGAACACAAAAAATAATAAAATAAAAAAACAGCGAAAAAAAGATGAGCTGAGCCAGGAAAAAACAGTTGAGAAAAACAAACTGATGCTAAATTGAGAGCCAACGGAAATCGAATGAGAAATGGTCAAATAAATGGCGCTGTCAGCGGAAACGGAAGTGGTCCACAAGCCAGGAGAACTTCAGACCGCTGTAAAGGCAACTAAGTATGAAGCACAAAGACAAACTTCAACTTTTAACACAGTGCAAAGCCAGGGCAAGCGAAAACTTGGTCCTTGGGACACTAAACGAAGAAAAGAAGAAAAAGAAGAACGAAAAAACAAATCAAAAGTAGAAGAAACGAGGAAGGAGAAAAAATATTCAAGCGCGAAATAAAAGCGAAGCTCCTTGAAAAATCCGACGAAGCCAAAAAGAGGACTCAATTGAATAGAGAAGAATATGCTACGGCCAAAAGCATTCAAGCCACACAATAATACACACACACACACAGATACACAAATACAAACACTCACAATTACAATTCTTTGCTCTTCATAGCTGTTTCCAAATCAATGAACTACTTAATTTGTTTTTAATAAAAAAATCAGAGCGCAAAAAGAAGAGAAGCGAAATAAAAACAAATAAATTAAAGAAAACTATATAAAAAAATTGAGAATGAAAGAAAATAAAAGAGAAACCGCCGCAGTTGACTGAATACTGAATTCGTGAAGATGCGTCGCTTTAGATACCATGAAGAAGCTCCGTCCGATGCAGCAACTTCTTTAACCTACTTCTACTTCTTCTTCTTCTTCTAATTCTTCCTTTTATTCTTCTTCCTCTTCTTCTTTCCAGTCATCCAGCAGAGCGTGCCTGTCATCTGCAGCGAGTTTTACTTTAGTCGCCACACAGTTTGTCGTTATGAATTCTGTGTCATTGTCGAATTCTGTGCATTTTCGAAACGGTAGCAACTCTGCCGCTGCGCTCCTTACACCACCAAACCCATGAATCCCACCATGAATCCTCCGATACTGCACCCGCTACAACAGCAGCTACTCACTGACCAAATCGACGGACCTCTCCTATGCACTTCGTTCTCACTGCACTTGAAATGGAACCCTAACGATTTGAAGCATCAATACGTCAATCAATCAATTAATCAAGAAGTTAAGAGAAGAGAGGAGAAAAGAAAAGCAAACAGGATCACCGAAAATAAGTAATAATATTGTAACAAAATAAAAATACTAAAAATCATATAGAAGCAGGACCTTCACAGAATTAACGAATGAATGCATTTCGATGATTACGAGTAGCTGAGGAGGATGAAAGCGATGGATGAGTGACCATGGTGGCCACTGTTTATTTGTTCGAAATTTAATCGCATTATCCGACGTATCCTTCGGACGGACTGTGAATGTTTTCTGTTTATCTTGAGTCTTTTCATTTCATTTCATATTTGCTCTAGTTTCGTTCTTTGGATCAGTCGTTTGAATATCATGAATCTTAATGCTACATCCATCAGCAGAGGAGAGAGAGAACAAAATTTATTTCATCACCCGGACATGAGCTGCTTTTCAGAGATACACATACATATGGATATCTATGGCTATGGCTATGTACCTATGAGTATAGTTTAGTTTTCAGCTAAAGGAACCTCTTCGCTCTTCCCGTCTTCGAAACCACTCCCAGAACATGCCCAGTTGCAATCTAATCGAAGAAGTACAAATATGTGTCTGTGTGGCCTTTTTACTCTTTTTAACATGTGATATCTTATAGATTTCTATAATGTTTTCTCACAAGAATCCATAAATTTTGCTTCTTAAGCATTGAAAATAATATACAATTTATTAAAAACCATTCCCATTGCAATTCATTCCGTTGTTAATGCATATCATCTGCAGTCTTCAAAGAGTACGAATTTTTTAGCTTCTCAGAGGATCGCCGGAAGACTTGCAATGATAGTGAATTATACGGAAATTCGGGCGGAAAAAAAAATTAGTGATGGACACAGAAGTGGAATTTAAATGCTTAAAGATACCTTAAAATCGTTCTATCCTTGTGAACAATTTTTGATCTACGAGTAGAATTATCATTATCAACTCCTCTCTCAGCTTACTATTTAGTTAATTTCAAGTGCAGCATGTTGCATAGCTTTCAGGTGCAAACATAACCATAATTGTCTTTAGGGTGCACAAATACATAATTCCCACTCTGTTTATTAATAAACACATGGATAAAACCTAATTTTCTTAACACAGTAGCTTGAAATTAGAAAACTTAACTAGAAACTTAACCCAACACACTGAACGCATACCATCCCTGCAAAACACGGCACTCCCTCTTGAAATATAAGAAATAATATTATTTTGGAAATCAGAAATCCTACCAAACATCTAAAACTAAGAGAATGATTTGATTTATAAGCTTCTGTAACAGGAAACCTGCACATCCGGAAAGATTTATATACCTAAACTAAGGAACGAAATCCGGAGCATCGTTACAAACATCAAATCAAATTAAATCAAATCAAATCAACGAATTTAGGTTCTAATTTCCTATGCTACGTAAAATCAAAAACCACTCAGATCAAAGTCGAAAGTGGTTTAGAATTAAAAATTGAATTTTTCAATTTTAAGCTTTATTTATTAAAGCCAATTTTGGGTGTTTTTATTCCACTCCGCAGCTGCTTGCTTTAAAATCTATTGCTCTTTATTTTTTCTTTATTTATTCCAATCTTTATTCCATTCTTTATTCCATTCTTTATTCCATTCTTTATTTCTTTCTTTATTGCTTTTTATAAATGCATTAAAATACAAAACTAAAGTGAATACGAAGCAGAATAAAGAAAGTAAAACAAATAAAAGTAGCTTTCAAGTTATCCTTGTGTATATGAGTGTGTTTATAGGACGAAGCTGAAGAGAGAGAAAGAGAGAGAAAGAGAGAGAGTATGGGTATGTGACATCCAACATATGGTAAAGTATGCAGCCGCAGTAGCAACAACACATGCTATCGTCAGCAACGCATTCGTGTGCTGTTGCTTCGTAATCGTAAACGTAATCGCTACAGTATTTGGTCAGTTAAATTGTTGTTGCTTGCGCTGTTCTTCTTCTCCTTGAATCCTGCATCCTCGGCATTGCGATGAGAGAAGATTTATGCGGTTCAGTTTGGTTTGTTTTCGTTTTGGCCGGTTGCTTGATGGCAAGGAAACGCTTTGCGTAGACGGAAGCGGTGAATAAAGCGGGTGAGCGGGGGGAGGGGGGAGGTGGTGCAGTGGCGTAGGTCACTTGTTGGAATATGCGAGCCGCCACTCTCAATACAAGCTTCCTTTGGAGATAAACGACACAAAACCGACAGACAGACAGACAGACAGACAGATAAACAGACTGATACGCAGTCAAGCAGCCAGGCAGAAGCGGACACAGTTTAAGCGTAAAGTGGACACAGACACAGACACAGACACAATGACGACGACAACAAGTTGGCCGGAATTCACTGTGCCACAAGAATGAGCCACATAAAG
>OX451347.1:44964394-45195053 GCA_949629155.1 Myopa testacea
AAGCCGTTGGTTGAGATGGTCAAATATTTCTCATGGATGATTGATGTGGGTGGAGGTCACAATCGCCGTCATGGTCACTTCTTCCTCTATCTCTCTGGGCCTCTCCCACTCCTCCTCTCCCAAAGGAAGTACGATTATTTTAGTCCCTACATCATCCTCAGGAAACCAACCCATTTCCGGGCGGGCGGTTTGTCTCTCTGTTAGTTTTCAAGTGTCTGTGGATGTGTCGGAGATTTTGTCCGGCAAACTTTTCTCAGTTACAGTGGAATTATGGAATACTTTGCACTCAAGGAAGCTGGGAAGCAGCCAGCCTCAGCGGAGGACGAAGCGGTTTCACGTGATGAAGACGAATGCCAAGAATTTTCAGAAACTTTGAGAAATTATTCAATTTAAATACGGTTGCTGTTGTTTGTGCGCAAGTGTGTGTGTGTGTGGGAACATTTATTTGTCTTGTCAAGCGCTCAGCTCAGTTTTGAAAACTATGAGAACTTTTTTAATCCTTAAAATAATCAAAATCTACAAGAATTAAATAATCGGTGCTTAAACTCGAGCGAGCAAAAAATGACCACAACCAAAGTGTGAGCGTGGTCCAAAAGAATCGAAAGGGTGCTACTCGGGGTGTACGATGACTCTCTATAGTATAAAGCTACAGATTTTGGACTTTTTCTTTAGTAAAAAAACTGTCAAATATAATATAAATGACATAGTTTTAGGATATACTGAGAAAATATAAAGTTAGAAGTATAAATAACACCGATGCTCATAATTAACAGTGAGTTTGTCGAAATATGAGCTAATAAGTTCGAAGCGATGACACTATCATCATTAGAGTCCATCATCATTAAAGAAAATGCGAAAGAAAGAGACGTCTATACCACCTCCTAGGATTTTGGCTGAAATCCGTTCTCAGTTTTGTTGAGAGACTTTCAACTCCAACTAAATTAAAACCTCCACTGAAAAATAAATCTTCCAAATAAACTCTATCTGTGGATCATTTCTGTGGCAAAGAACTCAGTAAGTGTTGAGTTATTCCGGGACATCCGATGAGCTCACCACAATAATTAGACAGCTGAAGAAATTATCTCATAATTTCGAACGCAGTATCATCGTGTATGAAGTGTAAAAAGTTTACATTGTCTGATGAACGAAGAAGCGCCCTCAAATGTTCGAAAATAATTCTCAGAAATTATTTCCTAAGCGACACCCTTGTGTCCATCCCTCGAAACCACTCCGCAGATTCAGTTAAGATGCGATGGCGATTTTCAACTCCGCAATTTTATTAGGTAATGAAAACTTTACGCTTTGTGGCAACACAAACACGCTGCGAACAGTTCTGTGGTGCTGAGGATGCGGATGTTCTTCGCTACTCGCTGTGCTCTGGTTGGCTTGGTTTGATCCGACTCAACTCTACTCGGCTTGGCTTGGCTTGGCTTGGCTTGGGTCGGTTTCATTTCGTTTTGTTTTGCAGCCGGAAGTTATTTCAACAAATTACGATATTCTGCGAAACGTTTGCGGAACACTCGAGAAAAGACTCCATGAAACTTAGCGCCGCACGCCAGCCACTGACAAGGAAGCAGTTCAGGAAGACGCTGGCGGTGGCCGAATGCTGGTCGACGTGGGTGGCTGCCGCTGCTGCTACTGCTACTGATGGCGGTATGATGGCGTAACCCAGCAGATAAGCATCGCTTAACATGTAATTTAGTTTGGAATCCGTAATTATAAAATGTTAAAGTTTTCGAACGAAGTTCAGGGAACGGAAACACGGAGAATTTATGAAACAATTTCTATTTTCGTTAAATATTTCGACGATGAGAGGGGTGTCGTGGGGGCCGAGATGATGACAACGTCGGTCAGAAGCCTGGAAGGGGCGGTGGAAGTGCGGAATGAGAGACAAACCAAGATTTGTTGTGTTTAAAGGAATAACTTTTAATGCCCTCCACATAAATTTTGATTCTCAGAAACGATCTTCTAGTAAATGGAGAAAAAAATCTGACGATGCGAAATATTTTCTTGCAAACAGAAATACAGAGAAATACATAGAAGTGAGTAAAACAGTGATCACAAAGGAAAGGGAGGGTTGCACGAGGGAAGGAGGGGTACCACGGTTAAATATCAAAGTACAGTCAAACCTTGGAACATTGTTGGATTGAATATTCACCAGAAAAATAATGAACACAAAATAATAAACGCTATATCATCATGTAACACCTTCGAAATTCAGTCTAACTCCCTGTTTAACAAGCAAATTGAAAATAACTCTATTTTATAGCTGATGAATACCCCCCCCCCCCCCCCCCCTCGTCACTCCTTCCCTCACCTCTTCTTCCTTTCTTTCATCACTCGCCTTCTCGCTGAATAAAACAATCAAGCTTTTGTTCATGGTCGGTGTTTTCTACTGAAATTCTTAAAAGGCATATAAAAGTGGCATACTTTTAGGGGCAACAAATAATTACTCCATTTCCAGGAAATGCACTGAAAAAATAAGTGCAACCCTGCAATGAAAATGAAAGCGAAGCTATAATTTAAATACAGGTTCACGTTATGAATGATGTTGGTTGGTGGTAAAAGAAGAAAAAGAAAAATCAGAGTAAGAAAAAATAGAAGAAGATGAAAAACAATCGGAAATGCCAAAGAAATGCAGATGGCAACATTAAATAAAACATTGCAATGCTATTCAAGCAGAATGTTAGGCAAAATGAACTAGAAGAACGTCGAAATACGAGAACAGAAGAAGAGGAAGAAAAAATAAACAATAAAAAAGTAGAACGCATCGATTTTAGAATTAGAATGAAATTAGGTTAGATTGGAATAAATTAATGAAACCTGAATCAATTTCTACTTATTTTTCAAATCAATGCAAATTTAAGCTTCGAATTTAGTTTAAACATGGAAGAAGAAGATATAAAAGAGCTAACAACCAACACACACACACACACATACACACACACGTTTACATAAGCAAAGCCACAGACACTTTAAAGTGCGGTTAAGTTTTAAGTGACCATCATAAATGCAAGCAGCAAGTGTTTGAGCGTCAGCATCAACGGCAAACAGCACAGAGCACAGAGTAGTACAACAACAACAATGACAACAACAACAAAAATCAACAGTAGCAACAGCAACAACATCAACAGCAGCAACAGCAACAACAACAACAACAACATCAACAGTAGCAACATCAACTGTTTCGTCTACTCAATGATGGAAACAGAGTTAAAGGAAAGTCAGCGATGACCAAATGAACGATATACATACGAGTATATAGTCGTGTATGTATGTGTGTGTGTGTGTGTGTGTGTTTGTGTGAGTACGAAGCCTGTGCTTGTGTTTGTGCCATTTGTGTGTCACTATTGAACAAACTTTGATGGCATACGAAGGATGTAGCGTATCTTCAAGTGGTTTTTATAAAGTGGACAACGTATATCAGTGATGATATCATAGAATTGTTGTTGCTGTTGCTGTTGCTGTTGTTGTTAATGCTAGCTACAATGTTACATTGTCAACAGTGTTGGTACAGTAACAATAGTTGTTGTATTTGTTGTTGAACTTGTTGCTGTTGTTTGTGTTTTCTGCTAAAATGTGGTTTGTTGAAACTTTTGATTTTTATTGTGACAACTCTCATGCACTCGTTGTCTGTCGTCAGTGATGCTCGTTTAATAAAAGTACATCATCATGAACACAAAACCATCCACAACAACATCATCTACATCAGGAGCACCACCATCAACATTGCCATCATCATCTTCACCATCATCATCAGCAGCAGCAACAAGAGAAGTCTCAATATTTTCATCATCCTTTTCTTTATTATTATTGTTATTCTCTTTTTTATCCTTCTTATGATATCATCAACTTTATTGGCAACTTAAACTTTATTGTACTATTTTAGAGACATTTTATAGAAGCTATCGTTTAAATAGCATCAAACTTATACTCAATATATTCTAAATGATGATGTTTTTTGTAAAAGAGTATCATTCTATGCAGTATTACACTCTATTTTATAGAGTAACATATTTTGTGTTATTATTGATAAATCTAAATTTCGTGATATATTTTTTAAGTTTTTTCAGATAAGCTCACAGTTTCACTAAAAAATACTATCGAGCGAAGGAGGGAAGGAAGATTGAAGGAGGAAAGAAGGGATGAAGAAAGACAGGAAGCATGAAGAAAGGAAGGAAGGTCACTCAATTCTAATAAAGCGCTTAAAAGACTATTGAAACCGTCAAGAGGCAGGTACACCATCATCGAGGACAACAACAACGAGAATTCGATCCGAATCTCATTGAAATCGAGTTCAAATTAAGCAACACTTAAGACTGCCATCGTTGTTGCTGTCAACCAGACTGGAAGCTGCAACAGCAACACTTAATTTACGCAATGAGTTAAGTCAAGCGATATGAACAACAAAACACACACACAGGAGAACACAAGCACGCGCAATATGGACTTAAGTATGCAAGCTCTCACTTACACACACACACACACACACACACACATGCACACACACACACATACACACACACTTCTGTAGATGACCAACCAACGAAGCGTTGTTATCTCTGCGATGCTACTGGCAACATGATGCTATACTCTTCTATGAGGTGCTTCAGGCCAAAAGCAGTGATGATCACAGCGGCTGTTGGCTGTAAACTACTGCGGGTTATTAAAGCTGTGTTGTTGTCGATGTTTTGTTGTTGTTATAGTAGTGATACCACTCTATTCACTACCCTGTTAGTAGCAACATCAGCAACAGCAGCAATTTTGCACGTTGACTTCTCTACGATGCGAACGTTTCTCGTATGTTTATGTTGGTGTTGTTGTTTTTGTTAGGGTTCTTGTTTATGTTGTTGTTAAATCTATTATAGTTCATATTAACAATAATAAGGCCGAAGCTGTTGTTGTTGTTGCTTTAAAGTGTTTAAAAAGCATTGAGGTCGCTGCTGCTTTCTGTTGCTGGTGTCGCTGCTGCTTCTGTTCTTGTTGCTACTACTTTTAACCCCACTGATTGGAGCAGAGTGACTTATGTCCTAAAAAGTGCACTTTATTTTCATGTTTTATGATTTGATTTAAAAACTTTTTAGTGTATGTGGTAAAAAAGCAAAACAAAACAACAAAAAAACTATTAAGTTCAAAAGTTTACTCTATACTCGTGATACTTTCTGCTAAAATATGTTGCTGAATAAAGTAAATGCTCAAAATTGAATTAAAATTTAATTAAAAATGGTGTTTAAACGTATTCGAAACTCTTTTGTAACATTTTCACCCAATATAATGTATAAAGTAGAGAGTAAATAATTATTACAATGATTATTTTATTGATTATCGTTATTATTACTATCATTCATAGCAGTTTTAGCATTTCGACACACACACAATTCAGATTAAAAAATAATTGAGATGCATCGTTTCAGCATCTAGCGATGGGAGTCTCTTCAAGCAGGATTCACATCCATTTGGCCCTCGTGGATGCCATAATATTACTGTGCAAATCGACGTCCTCGTACGTACATTTATTTTAATCCTAATTTGACAGTAATGCATGCATTATTTTCTCGCCCGAGCTGATGTCACACCAGGCAAACTGCGAAGCCAGGAGAAGGATGATGATGATGAAAGGATGAGGGATGGATGCGGAGGGGGGGATAAAACGGGATCCAGTTCGCGCAAAGGAATTTCGCTCCATCGACGAAAATACATCAGCAGCAACAGCAGAGTATTGAACACGAACACGGAAGCAAGAGCAACAGCAAAAAAGGCAGCAACAATAACAAAAACAACATAAGCAACAACAGCAACAATAACAAAAACAACTTAAGCAAAAACAACAACTAAAGCAACAACAACAACAAAAACAAAAACAACAACTGAAACAGCAGCTGCATCTGACGCACTCGAATTGCATATCAAGAACACGGCTGCAACGTGACTGTGACAAAATAAGCAACGACAACATGAGCAAAAATAAAATAGAGGAAAAAAACCGCAACAACAACGACCACAAAAGCAACAACAACAACAACGGCAACAGCAACAATAACAACAACAACCGCAACAACGAAAATAAGCACGAAATAGCAAAAAAAAACAGGCTAACAACGTTTTATTTCTTTCGTTGAATGCATGCGCTCTGTGAAGTCGCTTGTGTAAACAGCGCTGAGTGCAAGGATAGCTCAAGGATATCAGCAACGAAGGATGCCGAGTTGCAGATATCGACGCTGTGCAGTCAGAACAGATTCAGATGTTCCTATACAATGTAAATGTGTGTGTCTGTGTGTGTGTGTGTGTGTGTACACTGTACAGATGAACCCAGCTACTGACAGACGCTGTGTTTCAGTCTATAAAATTTTTAAAATATCGATAAATTGACAATCGCTTGAAATGCGAGTTGATGTTGTTAGTGATGCTGGATGCTGCTTAATGTTGTCGTTGTTGTTGTTGTTGTGGCTGTTGAGGATGTTGTTGAATATAGTGTTGTTGTTGTTGTTGTTGCTACTGTTTTACTTTTCTTATCTTTTGTGGTGCTCGTGAATTCGATATTGATTCGGTTTCGATTATTCAGTTGTGTGCAACGAGTTTCTTTCAACAAGGAGATGATGTTGTTGTTGCATATACAAGTTCTCCATACTTGGCTTTGATGGGGATGAGGGTCCCCTCCACGCATCCTGATCCTCCCCCCCACCCCCTTCCCGCTTCTCATCCCACAACGCTGCCTGAATTACTTTTCACTGGAGTTCAGCGTACGTTTCAATAATTTATATAATGATTATGATGATCAAAATGTTGTTGTTGTTGTGGTTACCACTTCTATTGATATTATTTTCGTTGATGTCGCCACTTTTAATACTGTTGCTGATAAACAATTTTTGTTACCACTCGACGAGTTTTTCTCCTTTTCTACTCAAACCAATATTCATACATACAGACACACCCCGACACACTCATACACAGACACACACATACACATGCATATGCACTTAAATATGGCACATGTTCTGTTCGATGACTTCTATAAGCTGCAACAACGCCTGCTTCACTGTCAACGCCTGAAAGGATAATAATAATGGTAACAACAACAGTAAAAACAACAACAACAACAGTGGAAAACAAAATACAAATATATTAAAAATAATAAAAATAATAATATAGTAATAATAACAATAATAGTATAATAATTAAACACAATAATAATAGCAATAAAAATTAAATCTTTTCTGTTTGTAATCCTTTTGTTGACTCCTGCATAATATTGGCAATAATATTGATTAAAAAAACATTCATTTCGATGTGATGATGTGATGAAAATTCATTAATCTACGTTGACAACATGCGATGAACGTGGCTCTGCTGAAATCAGCCAAAATTTATGCATGCGTATAAATTTGTGTTTCGTTTATTAATGTACATAAATAAATGTTGTTGTTGTTTTAGTCTACATCATCACGGGATAAACAATTGATTTTTAATTATTTCTCATTAAGTAGAAGCTTCAGTTGCATTATTGACCATTCTGCTGTCCATTCGAATGTCCGATTTATTATTTATACGCAATTTAGATTAAATCCGCTTTCGCCGGAATGATTATTTGTCAACAATAACCGTAAAATATTAATAATAATAATCGTAGACTAATAATAATGAACTCGGAACGATGAATCATCATCATCAGCGTCATGTTCAATTGAATTCTGGCTTTATTATTATTGGTTACTAACAATTAAACCGCTAGTAGCTAATAGTACTCTTTTAATTTGACTTTATTTAGCAGTTTATCTCCCCGCGAATCTCTTCGTACGACTCAAAAAAGTACTGCTATTTTTTTAGGAGTTGTTTCCCACAACAACATCACTGCTCCGAACTGCTGTGTGAAGTTACGCTTGCCTACTTATGCGACTTTTTGCATGAACTGAGTGTGAATTGTATGCACATGAGTTGTGTGGTCGAAAGAAAAACAAGAGTTGTGAGTAAGACTGAAGCATTTCAATATTTTTTTTTTACCCTAATTGTTCAGCATACAGTTTTTTAAGAAATTCATAATTCTTATACATATTTTTATTGTTGTATTTTCATTGTAGAACTTGTGTTCTTCACCTAGGAATGCATTTGAAATTCCTATAGATTTCATCAACAACATAAATGAAATAAATAAAACGCAATCAACATCCGGCTTCCGGAAATGTACACAACGGATCTGAAATGAAATGAAGCACACAAAAATAAATAATAAACGAAATCCAAAAGAAAATAAGAAAAGAGTCATAAAGAGAGAGAATGAAAGAGAGAGGCAGAAGCAGAGGGTGTGAGTGGATGTGACGAGAATTTAGTTTTGTACAGCGTTGGTTACGTCGGTGCATAAAAATGCAACACGATTTTTTGAAAAAAAAAACACAAACACTAAATATTAAAAAAGTCAGTTCAAATCCAACAACAACAAAAACAAGAATACGTACATATACACTACAATACATGCACAATATACAATAGAAATGCGCGTTCCAATAGAGTAACTCATGCATATGTAAATCTAACTTAATAATGTATATAAATGCATGTCAAGGAATACAGACACACACACACACCCACATAAACGCTGTGGGATCCACACACTCACATTCAACACTCATGAAGATTTCGCTTCCTGTCAAATTCAATAAACTTGTGATTCAGTTTTCCACACAAATGCGATGCATTCATTCAGTTGTTGTTCTGCTGTTGTTGTTGTTATTTCTACTATTGTTGTTGTTGTTTTGCGCACAAGCAACGTCATTGTGTGAGCTCAGTTGTGGCTAAAATGCCAGCACTTCCGTTTCCGTTTCTTTGCCATTTCGATTTTCGCCGTGTTGATTTTTAGATTTTTAGAAAAATATTCGCTAAATAAACGAAAATAAGAATGAGCAGAAAAATCAAAATATATACAAATAGCAACAACAACAACAACACGAACAGCAACAAAAAATGAAAAACAAATATAATCAAATCGAAAAAATGCACAAATTTGAAAAGCATTCACTTGGAATATCTACTGTAGATTTATGTAAATCATTCATGGAGAAAAAGGGAGGGGCAAAGAGAGGGAGGGAGATAGAGAAAGTGAGCGAATGTTGTACATGTTGTCTGTGTGTATTTTTATGCTGACTTCTACTAAATCGATGGCGTTACAAGCAAACAAACAAAAAATCCATCAAATGAATTCGTCGCAGCGTCACAAGCGACTGAGCGAGAAGGAGAGAGCAAAAGAGAGAGCGAGGGAGCGAGGGAGACAATGAAATAAGTAAACAAATCAACCCGGAACGCGTAGGCTATAAAAACCCAAAATAATAACGACAAAAAGAACGTCAACTACGAGTGACTGTAAAAAATAGCTAACAAACTTGAAGCTTTGAATGCTTTTGCAACTGTTTGCATTTTATTATCTGTTGTCATAACAGACAATGAACACCAGAGTGACACACATAAGCACACACATACACTAACATATATTCACCCATATGATATCACAAACAATAAAAATTCCCAAAAATAGTCACTTAAAAAATTTTTGATTTCTTCTCCTTTTTGTACTTTTATGAAGTTTCTATTGAAATCTCTCTTTACGCCTTCTTTTATCTGCATCTTGGCAGTTTACACACTTGTTTGCAGCTGTGGTTGTTGTCTTTGCTTTTATCTTTTGTTGATTTGTCTTTGATTTGAGTGTAAAAAAAGACTCCTGATGAAAAATCTTAATACACAACTTTATATTAACTTCGGTCTTAATCCCCTTTTCAACCTTCTATTAAACCCCTCATTAACCCCCTTCTTAACCTTCTTTTGAGGTTACTTTTTCCATCGTTAAAAACACAAGGAGACATAATATAGAGTTCATGGAATCCTGAGAAGGAATGACGACGATTTCACTGCTTTTATTCTTAGTTAATTCAAACTGGATTTATTATCACACCAAAAAAAGTGTAATTGAATAGTTTTTGCATTTAACGGTTTTCGTTTGAACCGATTTTTTTAATTATTTCAACTTTAATGGGATTTTTTCACTCTATCGTCTGTCATCAGCTTCGATGACTGAGTTTACTTTAATTTATTGCATTTCACGTTATTTCTGTTAACTGGCGGCATACAATTTCTCACACCAACAAAGCAAACAAGCCAACAACAAAGCAAACAAACCAACAACAATCCCAACGAAAGAAAAGAACAAAAAAGTATCCCTCCACATCGATAACAATCGCAACAAAACGAATGCTCCACTCAAACAGACGACTGGCAAAAAACTTGTTTCCATTCGCGCAAAAAAGCGACCGCACAAAACTAAGTTTATTCGGAGCAAACCGGAAAAAAGGGTGGCAACATCGCAATGCAAATGCGATCGCTTGCTTTGTCCGGCGTCAATCGCAGCACAAACAAAAGTCACTGCATGCCGCCATGATTGCCAACCGTTCGCGATTTTTTGCAAAACTGTTGATTGCTCGTCTGCAATTTGCGCGGTTTTCATGAATGAAGCAGCGAAAAATCGAAAATAAAAATCGTGTATTGTACATTAAAAAAGCAAAACAATTGTTGCATTTTCCGCGAACAATTTTACTGGCAACTTTTTGTTGTATTTGCAACGTGAAATGGAAATCTTTAATGCATGATGAAATCTTATGAAATTCAGTGGAAAAATGCATGAAAAAGAAAGAGAGAGAGAGAGAGAGACAGGGAGAGAGATGAAGTAACAGTTAAGGTTAAATGCTGAAATGCTAACGAAAGACTTCTCTTGGTGAGCGATTCCATCGGCATTTCTTTGCTCTCTCCGGGAGCGAGAGACAAGCGACTAGCAACATATGAGGACAACAACAACAACAGAGCCCGTAACTGATAGCATCCAATCGTATGCAGATGGATGTTTTTATCGCTTTGAACTGATTGAAGCAACGCAAACAAGCGAATTTATAAACACTTCTTTATTCCAGCTGCATCACGTGACGCAACGCATTTGCAGCTGTCGCAGCGACACTTTAGAACGACAATCGCACTATCAACGAGCAGCATGCAACAATATTGCTCACTATTCACGCATCATTTATTGCTTTTACAGCTGCACCTGATCGGCAGCAGTCTTCGATTTACATCGCTAATAAATCGTGCAGCCAATCGCAACACTGACAATCGGCAGCTGGTTGTCGTCCTTGCCGTCTTTTGTTGTTGGCAGCAGCAGCAGCAGCGACACTTCGCACGTGCAATAAAAGCGCTCTGATTTACGAGCGACGAACTGCATTCTGGCAGCAATATTCACATCCTACAAAGTTATTTCATGCGATGCTTCTTAGCGGATCATTTTACGACTCAGTAACGACAACAGAAACACCACTGAACAACAACAAAAACACTGCAACAACAACACCACTGAATAACAACAAAGCTGAAGTAATGTTTAACTTCACAAATAAATGTAGCAGTATTTTTTAGCACTTTGCGTGTGAATGAGACACTAGAGGAATATTTTATTTGACGCCAACGACAAAGTAAACAGCACAGCGAAACAATTCATTGTGTCACTTTATTGATTCTCAACTGTCACCGTTGTTGCCATCAGAGTGTTGTCAACATTTGTGTCAAATCTGGTTGCTTGCCTCCAATCCACGCCCACAGCAGGAAGTATCACGCTATCATGCAAGAAAAGCAAAGAGAATTCGAATATCATTTTTTGGTAACACTATTTTTCGGTCAACCGACGGTAAAAAAAAATTATATCCCTCAAAATAAAGAAACTGAATTTCAATCGAAGCATTTGTCTAAAAATCCGAAAAAACTATAGAATTGATAAAAATACAATTACTAGCAAAAAAAGAAGAAGAAAGGAAGTAACAACAACAACAACATTTGTTATTTTATGTTAAACAGGCACACAACAAAAAAATTCCGAATTTATTTCGTTATTTTATGCAAACCTGAAGAAATGAATTTCAAATCAATTCCTTGTTTTTTTTAAGTTCAAATAATCCGTGATTTTCTTTTTTATTACATGCAATTCGAGGAAAAAAGAAGGGTGGGATGCGGGGGCGCGGAGGGGAGAAAGAAAACAGAGGACGATGTTACATGAATGGAGTCAGTTTGTTTAAATTATTATTACGATGTTATGGACTATATTCGTGACATGATCTTATGCAGGAAAGCAATTTATGATGTCTAAATTTAAATTCTATTTTTGCACCCTACTCTCGAAGTTTAAATACCCGAAAAATGTATTAAATTCGGTTTTATACTCATTTAAAACTAGAAGGAAATCTTAATAAATATGATATTTGATATGATAGAATGTCAAACATCTTAAAACACATTCAATAATGTTCATGTTCCACTTAAAATCTTACACTTTCATTTATTTTTTGTCCTTCTCATCAACACTTTCTAAAGCAACATGAGGCTAACAATTTAAGCAACACACGGCAATCGTTTTGTATATCGCTGTAATTATTTTGCCTCTTCTGTTCTGATGCAGTTTCTACTCCTGCTGCTGCTCCTTCTTCTGTGGTCGGTGTTGCGGCTTCTGCTCGTCAGCATGTCAGCCGCTTTCATCGTTCATTCGCATCATGTGGCAAAATCATTTCATCAAAAGATGAGAGGCGTTGAAGCGAGGGCTGTTCGAAGGATGGTAGGGGGTGTGGGGGTCCATTGATTGTTTGCTTTGGATGACTTGAAGGGAGGAGGGGGTGGATTTCGGATGAACAGAGATGATTAACTATTAACTCACATTTCACTCTGCTGCTTAATTCGATGACGAAATGAATACTGCTGCTCATGTTGCTCATGCTGAATTGTTGCTCATACCCGCTGTTGTTGTTATTATTGTTTTCTGTGTTGCTTCTGTTGTTGTTGTTGAGTATTTGTGCTTGCGAAAAACTAGTAGAGCAACAACAATAACAACAATCGCACGAATCGGCAACATTATGAATTTTTGTATATTCACCGTATTTTGTTGATTCTGTTGTTGTTGCTGCTGCTGCTGCTGCTACATTTGAAAATTATTAATGATGGCTTCCGAGTAACCTGACATTCAACGTATTCGCATTGTTGTTGCCATTTTTGTATTATTATTGGTGTTGTTGTTGTTGTCCTTTTGTTGTTCTTGTCATGTTCTATTTGCACTTTTGCCCCATAATCGTTGCGTTGTTGTTGTTGTTGTAGCGTAGTTTCTGGTTACTCGTCGTTATCATCTCCTTGTTAGCGATGTTGTTGTTGTTGTTGTTGTTGTTGCTACAGTAATAATGATCAAGTCATACAAAAACAGATACACACACACACACACACACACACACACACAACCATAGAAAAGACAGAATGAAAGCGCAGCATCAGCATAACAATGTTAGCAACCAGCAGCATCAGTGAGCACTATGACAAGAACAACAACAACAACAGCAACAACAACACTAACAACAACAACACTCAAGTATTGTTGAATGCTGCAAAACCACATCGTAAACATGAATGCGTCATGCAGCGCAAGAAAATTCGCGGAAATTTGCATAAAATCCCGTGACATGGCTGCGTTTCCTTATCCATCTCTCGCTCTCTTATCGACGCACCATCCCCTCACCATCCCCCGCCCCACTCACCAGGAACCACAACAACACGTCGCTTGTTTTCGTCATCCTTCGTTTTTGTTGCTTGCGGCTCCAGCGACGTGCTGCGGTTTTGTTGGCTAAGAAACAGTTTGTCGCTTGCTTCCTCCCGGAATCCTGAGCATCCCGGAATCTTGACAGGCGCTTCATTAGGTTGATGCTTCGGTGTTGTGGCGGGGAGCGGGTGCTGGTAGTGGCATAGAGAATACTTACGGTAGACGTTATCAAGATGAAGGAGATGAGATGAAAAAATGAATGAAAAAGCGAGCAGCAGCAGCAGCAGCAGGAGCAGCTGCAGTTGGTGCCACATCACCGCATGTGAGAGCGCGTTCATTAATTTGCATATGTTGACATTTTCATTAAAGTTGCAAAGTATAGAAAATAGCAACAAAAACAAAGGACGAAGCGACGAACAGTCACATTAAAGCGACGAACGGCCGGGAGATGGAAAGCCTACGAAAGTGAAGAGTGAGAAGAGAAGAGAAGAGTGAGGAGTGAACTGTAATCAATTAAGTTGGCGTATTAAAATTCTGTCACTTTTGTTAGTCTTTCTAAAAACTGAAAGAAATTCAAGTCGTTTAATGAAAGGTACAAATTTAGCGTGCATGCGAGGTAGGACAGACCTATCATAGCACCCTTCCTGGGGTTTTTATATAAATTTTTGGGGAACACAATTTTTTTAGCTTAATTTTGTCAACTCCAGCAGCGTGTGAAGAAAGAAACATGCACAATATATTCATAAATGACACGCACAATAAACCACACACACACACACACACATACACACCCACATACATGCATCTAAAATCTTACACGCTCCGTGTTGGCAACATTTTCTTGGCACAGCGAAGTGATTCCGTCGCGATTTCATGTCATAAATCTTCATTAAGTCGCAAATGAAATCGCACGAAATCTCTACGGTTGCCTTGATTTTTAAAAGGGGGCGAGGGGGGAGGGAGGAGCGGGTTGAGTCCCGCAGATGTCTCCAAACCAAGGTAAATAATTCAATTTAACGCAAGCAACAAGCAGCAACATGTTGCTGTGAGCTTCTTTCTGTCAGATGTGTCAGAAATGCGAATATTTTGAAAGATCAACAATGAGGACGAAATGAATGACTGATCCCCTTCCTCTCCCCACTCTCTTACCCCCTCTTACCCTCTTCCACTTGGATCCCCGCTCTACAACTGAAGTTCATCTGCATGATTCTTTAGCTTATCAGTGGTAACACGTCCTCTGCAGTTCTTCTTCACCTCCTCCCCCCTTCCACCCCTCCCACTCCTTGGATTACTCCGTACCTGGTCGTTGATTCTGCCGCAATCAAAAACTTTTATCAATTATTACTCCTCGGTGAGAATATCGTATTTTTCACTTGCTAATTTAATTTATCGCCGTTCTGTGCTCCTCGACGTCCCCTAATAAGTCGTCGTTTTCTACAAAATGTCGTTATTAAGCTTATCACACAAGTTGCAGTCTTTAATCCCCATCCCCCCCCCCCCCCCCCTCCAGCCACCCTCTATCACTCTATCTCTCTGTCCTTCCACTCCACCCCACGAATGGCGACACTCGTCGAGGTGACGATTGTCTTTAATTCACTTGGAAGCTACTCCTTGCTATACTCTCTATACTCCTCTTTCTATGCCTCAACTTTTGTTCCTTCTTCTCCGGGTTCTTCTGCTAGTTGTTGTTGTTCTTCTTCTTCTTCTTCTTCTCATGTTTCTTCTCCCTCTTCTCCTTGATTTTGAAGCCGAAGATTGGACCACAGAATAAAACTTTGTGCATTAAATTATATTCAGCCATCGGAGTGGAATGCGTTCATCATGTTTATTTGAGTGTGTGTATGTATGTGTGTCTGTCTGTGTGTGTTTCTGTGTGTGTCTGTGTGTATGTTGTGCTCTCGTTTAAGTGTGTCAAAACGACATCCTGTCGCTGTACAGTCAACGGATTTGCATACCTCAAACATATCCAATTAGAATATTATCGGTCTCTTTATAGGCGATTATATTAACAACAACAACAACAACAACCAGAGGACCTCAGCCCACCCCCTCTCCCCTGTCCCCCTCCGAACACCATCTACCATTTCTACCCCTTCAGCAGTGAATCAGTTGCTACTCAAGTGTTTTGTGCTTCAGTTTATCGCTGTGCTTAAATTCGCAGCGTAGTTTAATTCGCAGCTGCTGTCGTTATCACGTGGAATCACGCGAAATCACGCGACATGGCGACGCTCGTAAAACCCGCCAGCTTCGTGTGCCACTCCGCGAGTTGGTAGTCGCGGTTCATCTGGCGGCGGTGGTCTTCTAGCAGCGTCTCGTTTCATTAGCTTGTAGATTTGGCCATAAACGATTCCGCGAACTGAGCGAGAAAACCGTTCATTTTAGTTGCTGGTTTTTGTTTTGTTGTTTATTTTCTTTGCTTCTTGTTTGTTTGTTGCTGCTTCTTTTCTTGTTCTTCCTCTTCTTTTGGCTTCTATTTTTGTTTTTCCTTTTATGGTTCCTTCTGTTGCTGTTATTTCTGTTGTTGTTGTTGTTATTACGTTGTTGCGTTCACCAGTTTTCAATAGATTCCTTTTGTGCATTATAATTTAATTTTATTTAAATATTGAGACTATTTTAAAGTTTTCTCTGGATTTTGTTCTTCTCCTTAGAAAAACGGAAAAAAAGGCAAAAACTAAACTGAAAAATCGTACAACAACCAACAACAGCAGGCGAAAATCAGAAACCAAACTTAAAAAATGTCCTTTCTAGAAACGCAAAGAAAAACAGAGAAGAAAGCGGAAGAAAACGCATCTAAAAAAGTTTTCCTTCCAAAGCATTACCGTGAATAAACAAGTTAGTCTTCCATGAATAATTTAAACATAGCTTTGGCATTTCTTACTGCCATCGCTGTCTGTCCATCTATCTATCTGTCCGTCCATCTGTCTATCTATCTGTCCCTCTGTCTGTCCATCTGTATGGCTGTCCTGCTCACGCACTCTAATGTTGTTATTCACTTAAAAGCCAAAGTTTTTGCTTTTGATGCTTATTTCTAGTTTTTCTTTTCTGTTTCCTTATTCTATTTCTGCTTTTTCTTCTTCTTCTTTCTTCTTCTTTTTCTTCCTTCGTTGCCCTTCATTTTTTTTTCTTATTTTTCATTCTTCTTCTTCTCCACCTTCTCTTCTTCTTTTATAGTATTTTCACAAAGAAAGCACGTTTCGGGTATCGCGTTGCTCTCCTTTTTGTAGTTGTTGTTGTTGTTGTTGTTGCTGGTGTTCTTTTTATTTATTTATTTCCTTCAGTCTTTTATTTAATTTTGTTTTTCTTTCTCTTGGTTTTTTTTTTATACCGCTACTTAAAAGTTTATGCTAAACGAGTTAAAGTAAGACGTCGATGGGAGGGGCGCGGAGTGTTGAGGAACCCAGGGCAATAGAATAAAAGAAACACAACAGACAACAAACGAGAGCGACAACAACAACAACACCTAAAAGCTGACTGCCAACTGTGCAAAAACGCATTTCGGACGTCTGCACAAATTGAATTAAAGCCAAACCGTTTTGTATTCGCATCTCTTCCGATCACAAAGCATCTGATGTGCGCCATCTCATTCTTCGTTCTTCGCGCTTTAATGCTGTTTCACTGTTGCATTTCTTTTCTCTCTCTCTCTCTTGTTTTCCTTCTGTCACTCTCTTTAATCTCTCTGCTGGGCAGCATCTAAGCGCTGTCATGACGTCAAACTTTTTAAATCCAGTGGAACACCCCCGCCCGCTCTCTGCGTTCAGTAATAATGACATTAAATGCGACCAACGACAAACGACGATCAACGATGACGACGTGAACGACGACGACAGTGGAAACAGAAGTGGACTCAACTCTTCAATGGACATTCAGAAGTGATGATGTAACGAAAAGAACAACAACAACAACAACAGCAGTAGCAGCAGCACCAAAGAACTGCTGCCACTTTTCACTGGAGAAGAACCAAGCAATATAATAAACAACAACAACAAAAAGGACACTGCGAAGGTGGCTGTTGTTGCTGCTGGGGTGTTCAACGCTACTTGAAGTCCTTCTACTAAACTTAAACTTAACACCGAAAGCAGCGGCTTTTCACGCCAGCCTCAGTTCAGTTGCGCTGACGCAGACGCCGACACAAGGACGACCTCTGAAAAGTCGACTGCCGGAGACGCGAAAAAATACTAAGAATCAAAACTAAGTTATTCTATCTACAAAAGAAGAACAAGTTCGAAGAAGAACAAGAAGAAAGTGGAGTCTGAAAGGGAAGGGAAGAGAGGCGAAACGACAAGGTTAGAAAATGCAATGCAAGTCAAGCCGACGATGAGACGAGGGTTCATTTAAATGCGAGGCGACGCTTTCGGGTCGTTGTTGTTATTATTTTAGTTGCTGTTCTTTGTTCTTCTCGTTGTTCGTTGTTGTTGTTGTTGTTGTTGTTGTTGTTGTTGTTGTTGTTGTTCTTGTTCTTGTTCTTGTTTTTCTTGCAGTCGTTGTTGTTGCAGCTGCTTCATCGTCCCTCAGATTCGGTTTTTCGACTGCATTTGAAAATATTTCAAATTAGTTAGTTGCTCATTTTTATTTCTGTTTTTCTGAACTCCACAAACTTTTGCTCTTGTAAAAAACTGTAATCAAATTAATTTTGAATGATGCTAAAATTAAATGAAAGGAAATTAAATAAAATTGAATTATTTTTATATACTTTTTATTAAACTACAATATTTTTAATATTATATAACAACAGGGTTTCGTGAAATTATTCACTTAATTGAAATAAAACCAAGCGTTTTTATGACGCCATAAAAACTTCTCCACTCCGAACATTCAAACAGTCGCTCTCCTCATTCGGTGCGCATCTGAATCAAGATCAAGCTTCCGAAATTAATGCTGCTTCATTTTTGCTTCTAATTAAATTCGAAATTAAAACCACTGCGAATTCACAGCGTACAGAATCGAAGAAGCCAACAAGCAGCAACGTTTTGCTGCCGTATTTGAAGCCGTTATTTAAAAAGCATTCGCTGATGCTGATTTCGGGTTTAGGCCACAACTAAATGCAGTGGTTTCAACTCTGCTGCGTCTGTGTAGGTATCTGTTTGTGTGTGTGTGTGTGCGACTGTAGTTAGCTTGTTCCATTTCCATCTCATTTCATCGCAATTCATTTCATTTAATTTGTCAGACGAACGTCGAGTAACATATACAGTAAACTATACAATAAGCAGCTGGGAGTTTTTCCCATCCCACTTCACCCCTTCACCATCCTGCAGCAGCAGCTTTTTAACGTCACTTTTGCTTAGCATCGGATCTAAACAACTTTAATGGACTTCTGGTCAGATGAGGAGACGATCAGAGAGAACAGAAAGAGACGGATAGAGAGAAAGAATGAGAAAGAGTGAGTGTAAGAGAGAAACAGCCACCTAAAAAGCCAACTTAGAGGAATGACGCCCGTTGAAAGGGCAAAAAAACGAAGCACAGTTTTTGTGGTTTAAAATGGAGTACAATGAAATTATGTGGCAACACTGGCCACAATGCAATTCGGTGAAAATCCGCTTTCGGAAAAAGCAGAAATGCTGAAAAATAAACAAACCACAACGAATATCGCTCGCAGGACGATGCGATGAAAACGAAAGAAAGGGAAACTGTTTTAAATATTCTTTCGCTCTCTAAAAATAATCTAAATTATTGGGAATTATTTATTAAACGTGAATTTAGACTCTTTTCTTTGTTCGTTTTAGTTTTGAACAAACGAAAAACAAAAAAAAACACCTTGAACAACATATTTTATTTATGTATATCGAATTTATGCAAAATACTAAGAAAAAATACTAAGAATCAAAACTAAGTTATTTTATGTAAATATTTATGCAGAATATTGGAAGCAACAAAATACATGCAACAATACAAAATCTGCAGCATGCCTCTCTTTGTTCCCCTCCCTTCCTGCCAGCACTCTGACTCCCCCCCTTCCTGACAACACTCTGACTCCCTCCCCCCCCCCTCAACTCAGTGCAGCAGCGGCAACAGCTTAACAACAATTGACGCATACTAGCAGCAGTTGCTGACATTAATTCGATCAGCAACGACTTCTCAGATATTCGAGAGTTAGAGTGAAAGAGAGAGAGGGAGAGAGAGAGAGAGATATCGAGGTATAAAGCTCCATACAAATCAGAAAGAAACAATCACCAGCAAAAAGAATGCGAAAGCGAAAACCGCTGCAGTAGATTGAAATGCAGCAGCAACAACAACAGCCAGCAACAACCAGAGTTCATGCTAATTGTCACATTCACGGTTGTCAGCAGTTATTTGCACCAACGAGCCAACAACAACAACAACAACAAGAATGCAAAAAATACAACCAGAAAGCATACCAGAATGATTATCAACAGCAACGACATCAACAGCAGCGACATCAACAGCAACAGCAACAACATGAACAACAAGTAAACAGCGAACGTGCCAACGCAAGAGTTGATGATGATGACTATAATGATGACGATGACTATAATGATGACAATGGTGATGCGGAAGATGGTAAAGATGATGATGATAATGATGACGATGATGCTGGCTGGGCAAAAAACAACACAGGCCACTATAATGATATGTAACACAGCAGTCGCAGCTGCTTCTTTGTTGTTTGCAGTTGTTGTTGTTGTTGTCCTTCTTATTGCTATTCCTGTGATTCCCTGGAGATGTTTTCACGTCATTACGTATTCACGTGGGTACGGTGCCACATCCGGTCCCAGAATTTGTGCCTACTTCACTTGAGTTGCTTTACAGTTCTTTGCTGATGCTCGCCAGCAACAACGACAACAAAAACAACCTAGCAACAAACACAACCTACAAAAACAACACATATTAACGATGACGACGACGACGATGACGACGACGATGATGATGATGGTTATGATCGTTATGACGATGATGATGATGATGGTTATGACTTTCTGGAGTTCTTCTCCGACATCTGTGACAGCGGAAAACCTTCACTTATGTTTTATTTTGTTGTCAACATCAGTGAACAACATCAGTGAACAACAATAAAGCAACAACAATAAATAATGCCAAGAATGCTTCTAGAATCTGGATTCACTTCTCAACTCATCACTCAAAACTAATAATCCGAAACACTCTCTAAATATTAATTTATATCGTTGATTATTTGGCTTAATAGATTACTGATTATGATTATTTGAATTAATAGGTTATTATGATGGTTATTTGATGATTGAACCAAATCGTCTAACAACGAAAGCGAAAGTTTATGAAATCGAGACTGTAATGCGGCGGCATGGATCGATATAAATGTACTATAAGTCTGTAGAATCCTTCAGAAGAAAGCTCAAAGAAACCATCGAAAGGTACCTCCTACCTGCCTATGCACCCTTCACCTCTCCCCCTCCCCACACCCACTCTTACTTACTTAAGAGTACTATCATGAGTATCATTTAAAGGCAAAAACAATAGAATATAATAGAAAATTCGCTCATTTTGTCAAGTTAACCATTTGAAATGCGCACTCGAAACACAAAGCGCATTCGATGTTAAATGATCACATAAAAAGAAACACTCTAAAAATTAAGTGAACTCCATGGAAAGACAAACAGACACTTGAGCTGCATCGGAGCAGAGACGACAAACCGAGCAATAAAAGGCGAACAAGTGCAATTCTTTGGCTTGACACATTAGAGAGAACATCCACGAAGAAGAGGAAGAAAAGGAGAACACGAAAAGCAGAACAACAGAACGAGAACAAAAGGAAAACAAAAACAAGAACTAAGAAATACAAAAAACAAGATGGAAAAGAATAAAAAAGCAACCAGGATAAGAATACGAGTGGCAAGAAGAAGAAGAAAACCGAAGAGAAGAAACTGAAAAGAGTAAGTACTCGAAGAAGAAGAAGAAGAAGCACACTAATGGTTCCATAATTGGTATATATAAAAGCTCACCGAATCTTTACACTTGAAAGCATGCGTTTCTGGCAATTTTAAGTGCTTCATTTGGAGAAGCAACAACAGCAGCAATAACAAAAGTAACAGCAACATATACATGCAAACATTATCAAGTGTGTGTGTGTGTGTGTATGGGTCCGTATGCTTGCCTTTGTTGTTGGCGCTCAGAAGACACCACAACATAAGCTGCTTTCAAGAGCCACAAGTGTGCTTAGAAACTACTTTTCTTGGATTTTTCACTACTTAATTTTCACAGTTGCTACTCATTGCTTTGGAGTGTTGAAGCAGCAACGACATCGGCAACAGCAGCAGCAATTTTAGTCTGAATCTCTGTCTTTCTCTTTTGTTTTGTGTGTGTTTTCGTCCTCGTTGCGTAATGGTGTTGATTTTAATACTCTATAAAATCGAGCCACACACACACACACACACACTTCCAATACACACACAGATACACTTACAATACACACACATATACTATATTTTGTGCTCTCTCTTTCTTTCTTTCCTGTACTTCTACGATACTCTTTCAGCTACTCAGCTTTCATTTCGTAGATGATACCACAGCAATGCTTGAAATTGTCATTTCAAAGACTAAGAATAAGAAAAAGAAAGGGAAAAATAAAAAGAAAAGAGAAAGAATTGAAATTGAATTAATTTTGTGAAATGTTTGCATACAAAAAGCTATCAACAGCAGTAGCAAGAGCAACATCAGCAGCAACTTCGTATTCTGTGTTGGCCACAAACGTGTTCCTTCTGGTTTCCTTCTGATCCTGCCAATTGTTAGTCTCTAATAGTTTCTGACGTGGCCACTTGGCCATTTCAGCGCTGTGAGTGGATAATCGTTGGGTCAAATGGACCATAACGGGGCAATAAAACTGTGTACATCTTCAAATAGAAGCGTGATTCTATTCGATCTGTGGAATGTTTGCCGATACGAGTACCAACATCGTTGATTTCCTCTCCTTTCATCAGACCTCTCAAACTTCTTCCACCCCCACCCGCCCCCCTCGCCTTCTTCCTTGAATTGTTTGCCTGCTCAGACCCACATTAAAAACTTTCCATGGGAGAGGTGAGTACGAGAGGGGGCTCACCCAATGCCCCACGGGTGGGCCATATATTATGAGTGATATGGATATCCTTTCACTTTGAGGAACCTGAAATTTTTATTTAATTTACTTTCAATTAATTAAAAAAAAGAAGAAAACAACAAAAGAAACAAAAGAAAAATGAGAAACCAAGCAAACTTTTCACAACTTTTCTGGTGCCAAGCAAACCAGTAACAACAACAACAGCAATTCTTGAACTTTATAACTTCATGTATTTTTCATGACAAAGTAAATCAAAATCCAGCAGTTGGCTCCAACGAGATCCTGACATTACGAAATGCCAATTCGTATCAACCGCACTCAACTTTCGAAAGCAGCAGCAGCCGAACCGAACGGCGAAAAAACTCTCTCTGAAGGGGTACACAGCAAGCAGAGAGCACGCCAGAGGGTATACAGTCACCATACAGTATTCGAGAAGGAAGAAACACGTAAGGACGGAATGCTTTTGGTTTTGCATATTTAATGGGTTAAAAATGATGACTTGCTGCAGCTGATGTCGTGCATGTGGAGGACGGGTGTGTATGACAGAGGCGTTGGGGGGGGGGGGGGGGGGCGAAAGAGAGAACGAGAGAAGAAGAGAAGAAGAAGTGGATGAGGTTTTATAGAAGAAAGAAGCTTTGGATATGGATATATTATACAATATTGGATACAGTATGGACACATGGACTTAGATGAGTATAGATGATTAGTTATTTTAATGGGGGTGTAACGACAATTTAATAAATAAAATTATGTTACATAACAAAGCCAGTTCACGGTATATACACACGGTTCATAACAGGGCCAGTTCACGGTACATACACATATGATGTTCACTCGCAGTAGCGTACGATTGTCGCAGTACTGCTGTCTCTTTCGGTCACACGGGTTTGCACAGCGGTGTACACGTGAACATCAGAAACAGTCTGAGAACGCGGTATATATAAAAGAAAGCATCACACGCAGAACATGGATTCAGTTCCGGACCACGAAGCTGGGAGCATCAAACTGGTAAGTAACCTCTGCCTAGCAATACTGAGCAGCAAGACAACAGCGACAGCGAGGGCAACCGTCAACTTCAGCAGAGCCGCGGTAATACAGTGTAAAGTGTTTTCTGCCGGGTGGGTTTCGACTCCACGGCCATCCTAAGATATTCTGCCGCGAGTGCTCGACGACGCAACCAGTGACGCGTTCTGCCGGGTGGGTTTCGACTCCACGGCCAGCATAAACTCGTTCTGCCGGGTGGGTTTCGACTCCACGGCCATCCTAAGATCATCTGCCGCGCGTGCTCAACGACGCAACCAGTGACGTGTTCTGCCGGGTGGGTTTCGACTCCACGGCCATCATAAACTCGTTCTGCCGGGTGGGTTTCGACTCCACGGTCATCATAAGATCTTCTGCCGCGCATGATCAACGGCCCAACCAGTGTCGACAAGTTTTCCAGCCGCGCGGGTTACAACCCCACCGATGTAGACAACCCCACCACAACGAGATCGAAGCAACGACATCATAGGCGACGCCCACGATACACAAGGATACAAGGCACCAGGAACCTAACCAAATTTTCAGAACTTCTATTATTGTATTTTAAGTATTAATAAATTCAACATTTGTCTCAAATCAGAAGTACCAAAAATAAAGTATAAATAGCAATAAAACAAAATAAAAGTGTGCACTTGGTTCAATAAAAACAAATAACTGAACGAACCTTGGACGCGACTGAGAGATATCCCAGCTACTAAGAAAGGTCGTTACAGTGGCGCCCGAGCAGGGACCTTGCACACTTTTATTCCGCTAAATCGACTCAAGCTAAGAAATAAAGTCAGCCGCAATGACGAAGACATCCTGGATTTATACTTTGCACAAAGAAGAGCTTCAAGAATACGCCCACGAGTTCACTTTCGACGAGTCAGGAACAACAGAGGACCTCCGAAGAAGATTTGTGAACTTCGTTCGATCTTGCGAAGGGGAAGAAGGAGTCATGGCGCGTTTACAGGAACTCGAAACACTACACTCAGCAGCACGTGCAAACTCGCCACGCCGATCCCTAGAACCCACTAGCGCAGAGCCACAAACCTCCGCAGAGCTACTACGTCGACATCAGCAGAGCCAGAACCTCGGCAGAGCTACTACGTCGACATCAGCAGAGCCACAACCTCGGCAGAGCTACTACGTCGACATCAGCAGAGCCACAATCTGGGCAGAGCTACTACGTCGACATCAGCAGAGCCACAACCTCGGCAGAGCTACTACGTCGACATCAGCAGAGCCACAACCTCGGCAGAGCTACTACGTCGACATCAGCAGAGCCACAACCTGGGCAGAGCTACTACGTCGACATCAGCAGAGCCACAACCTCGGCAGAGATACTACGTCGACATCAGCAGAGCCACAACCTCGGCAGAGCTACTACGTCGACATCAGCAGAGCCACAACCTCGGCAGAGCTACCGCGGTCAGCACTTGCATGCAAAATCAACAAGTCCCGTTAGGCCGATCATAGACAATAAGTAGCAGTTCAAGCAGAATAATTATAAATCAAGATCAGAAAGAGCTCGGCCGTGATGAAGTGCAGATCATCTAACAGAGAAATGCAGAAGAGAAGAGCAGCGGCTTATAAAACCCAACAAAGGCAAGAAGCATCGTAGCAGCGACGTCGTCGCATTCATCATCATGGTTGACACCGCGCCAGCAGCCTATGCCCTATGTCAGGGCAACATCCACGCTAAAACTTTGCCCCGTAAAGTGGGGGGGTAATGTAACGACAATTTAATAAATAAAATTATGTTACATAACAAAGCCAGTTCACGGTATATACACACGGTTCATAACAGGGCCAGTTCACTGTACATACACATATGATGTTCACTCGCAGTAGCGTACGATTGTCGCAGTACTGCTGTCTCTTTCGGTCACACGGGTTTGCACAGCGGTGAACACGTGAACATCAGAAACAGTCTGAGAACGCGGTATATATAAAAGAAAGCATCACACGCAGAACATGGATTCGGATCCGGACCAGCAACAAGGAAACATTTAACTGGTAAGTACACTGTGACTAGTAACACCGAGCAGCAACACCCGCAGCGACAGCGAAGACGACCGTCAGAGCAGCAGAGGTATCAGTGAAGCATAAAGTCGTTCTGCCGCGAGTGCTCGACGACGCAACCAGTGACGCGTTCTGCCGGGTGGGTTTCGACTCCACGGCCATCCTAAGACCTTCTGCCGCGCTTGCTCGACGACGCAACCAGTGACGCGTTCTGCCGGATGGGTTTCGACTCCACGGCCATCCTAAGATCTTCTGCCGCGCGTGCTCGACGACGCAGTCAGTGACGTGTTCTGCCGGGTGGGTTTCGACTCCACGGCCATCCTAAGATCTTCTGCCGCGCGTGCTCGACGACGCAACCAGTGACGCGTTCTGCCGGGTGGGTTTCGACTCCACGGCCATCCTAAGATATTCTGCCGCGCGTGCTCGACGACGCAACCAGTGACGCGTTCTGCCGGGTGGGTTTCGACTCCACGGCCATCCTAAGATATTCTGCCGCGCGTGCTCGACGACGCAACCAGTGACTTGTTCTGCCGGGTGGGTTTCGACTCCACGGCCATCATAAGATCTTCTGCCGCGCATGACCGATGTAGACAACCCCACCACAACGAGATCGAAGCAGCGACATCACAGGCGACGCCCACGATACACAAGGATACAAGGCACCAGGAACCTAAGCAAATTTTCAGAACATTTATTATTGTATTTTAAGTATTAATAAATTCAACATTTGTCTCAAATCAGAAGTGACAAAAATAAAGTATAGATCAACAAAATAAAAGTGTGCATTCGGTTCAATAAATAAATAACTGGACGAACCTTGGACGCGACTGAGAGATATCCCAGCTATAAAGAAAGGTCGTTACAGGGGATTACGTTAGAACGACCTGTACGAGTGTCCCTCTCTCCCTAATGGACGATACTCCTTGCGAATTTTATGACCGAGCACTGTTATCCTTGAGCTGCTCCTAATACGCACGTTTAACTTCTGTGGAAGGACCTTAAATGCTACTATGACAATACTGAGCGATGTAACATCTGCGAAATTGAGTGCCGAATAGAGGACACTTTCTAAGAAGGAATACTCTGGTACACTTCATCTCTCCCCCTCCACCTCCTGCGCTCTACCTCTCTCTCGCTTACACTATCTTTATTTATGTCGCTTTCTTTCTTGTACGGTTTTTACGAGTAAAGCACACTAACGGTGAAAATGAAATCTTGCGCCACGCATGCCATTAATAATGATGCAATGTTTATTGTTGTCATTCCAACAACAACAACAACATTTCGCTTTCTTGTCCCTGACTGTATTACATTGTAACGTAGAGGAAAGTGTCGCAGATAAACACACAGACACACATACATACACAGATACATACATACATACGTACACTCATACATACACACACATTCACCGCCCAAAAAAGCTCTAAAAACACGATATGACTACACTTTAAAAGTCGATGGTTTTATTTTGTTTCTTCTTTGCTCCTGCTAGTGCCCCTTTCTTCTCCCTTCCACTGCAGCCTCTGCTACTGCTGCCTCTGTTGATGCTGCTTCTTCTTCTCCAACGTTTAGCCACCGCGGGCGCTCAACTTGACTCGTCGCCGCCTTCAAAGTGAGTCTTTAGTGGATCTCGATGTTTGTGTGTGCTCACTACTTGTGCATGTGTGTGTGTTTGTATTCGTGTGTGTGTCTGTATGTGCGTCTGTGTGTGTTAAGTACTCGCGCTGCATTTTTTTACTTTGAGGCTTGCGGCGCGGCTCCGGATGCTGCTTCTTTACGCCTGGAAACAATTTCGTTAGTTTTTCTTGCCTTCTTTTGAGTATCCGCCGTTTTTGTGGTTTGTGTCTGCGGTTGAAATTCGTTTTTTAATTTTTGCTTTTTTTTATTTCGTAGATTCTCATATTTCTTTGCTCCCAACAACATCTGCAGTGTTGCTGCTGCTGAATCCAGTCGCACAGAGCAACAAAATCGCCATCACACAACGCGTTCATTTTTTCAACCTGCTGCAGCGGCTGCCTCGCCGACCGACTGCCTGCTCGCTTGCCGTTTGTCTTCCTTCTGCTGCGATGGAGACCGCAGCGTGTCATCATGCGGCTAGCTGAGGTTGCCGACGGTGGACTGCTTGATGAGAGAGTACGGTGAAGAGAGGCGTAGAGCAGCGTGAGAGGGGCGTTGTTCGGTGGTGAATATTGCGCTCATTTGTGTCTTCATTAACTGTCCCTAAATTGTGTGTGTGTGTGTGTGTGGGCGAGTGAGCATGAATGTTTGCTGGTGTGTGCTTGTTTATTTGGCTCCGAGTCTCATTCTGTATAATTATAGTATGTGTGTGTGTTCGTCGGTATATGTATGTACATGAATGTGTATGTGTGCCTCTGCTTGTGCGAAATCCTGCATTTAAAATTCCTTCTGCATCAACACAATTTAAGCTGAAAAAGGCTTAAAATTTCTCTGCATTAGAATATTTATATTTTTATCTCTACCATTCTTTGCTCTTTTCATATATAATTAAAATAATTATTTTTTAATTCCTTGCTTTATGTTGCAGATTACGAAAGTGTTAACGTTTTTAAAACGAAAGCGTGACGTTTGTTTTTAAGACCAAAATAAGCTTTAAGAGAGAGAGAGAGAGAGAAACGATTAGAAAAAATTAAATGCAGCGTATCGAAATCGTTGCAAAATATTGAAATATTGACGGAAGGTGAACGGAAGAAGAGTCTAACGAATGAACGATGGCATGTCGACAGCGCACATGTTTTAATTGTGTACTCTTATTACAACAACAAGCAGCTCGATAGTAATAAATCACGAACGCGATATTCGTGGGGAGTCGAACGAACGAACGAAGGCGTGCCGCATGTGTTGTTAATTTTTTACGGTTTTACAACAACAAAGTAAGCGATAATAATAAACGACGAAAAGTTTGCGCGAAGAGTTTAACGATTTAATGATTGTATGCCAGCGCATATGTTATAATTTTACAACAAACATACGAGTGAATACGATGTGCATGTGTTTCGCATTGTTGTTGCCTTCATACCACTTGTGATGTATGCTTTTAAAATTTAAAGTAAAACGCAAAATGGTGGACGAAAATTACTCAAAACAAACACAATTCATATTAAATTCCTGTGAGTGAAAAAGCAAAAAAATTGAAACAAAAGAAAACTTTCTGGCTCTGCATAACGAACTGCATGTGGATCTCTGCACGTCGTACGAGTTCTTCAATAGTGTCGTTCGTTTTTGTCCTCGTCGACTTTCTTGCATTCAAGAAACAACAACAATCGAAATGCAATCGAACTGGTTTCGTGACTCGTGATTTCTCGTTGTTGTCTTCGTTAGTTTTCGTGAATTCAAGAATGACGACGGCCATGCTTTGTTGCTAGTTGAAAATGGAGTTAATAAAATTAAATTACATTACAAAACTAATCTAGGGAAATTATTCATCATCTTCAGTGATTGTTTAACAAACGATGTTAAATTATCACGCGCTTTAAATACTACGCTTCAAGCTATCGTTTATTTGAAAAACTTTTCACTTGTAAAGAACTGAAAACCAGCAAAGGATCTCCCCAATCAACCAAACCAACTGAACTCTCAGCGCTTCGCGAACTTAATATTTGGTCAAAAGATTGTTTGCATTCAGCTGCAAATTTGCAGCTATTAATACAAAATGCGATTTTTTCTTTAATCTAATTTATTCAAGCTCTTCGCTGAGTATCAAGCTATTTATCAACTTTCAAGCTAACGCAATAATTTGCCATTTTCTCCACTCCGCCCCGCTCATAATCTCGTGCATCAACTTTTTCTACTTTTTCAACAAATTGTACACGCAGCAGCAGCGACAACAGCAATAACAACAACAACAAAAACAACAATAACAGCAACAACAACAACTACAGCAATAACAACAACAACAACAGCAGCACGAACTCAGCTGAAGCGTGAGCGTCACCCGTTCGGCGTTCGTTATTCAAGGAAACGATGGAGCCGAGCCGTCTTTTGTGGGGCTGTCGTAAATAAATTCTATTTCAATTTTAATATTTGTTGTTGTTCTTGTTGTTATTATTGTTGTTGGTTGTACTTGGCTTTGCTGTGTTCTTAGTTGTTGTTGTTGCTGTTGATTTCTCAGAACCTTGTTCTTTTATTCCGTGCTTTGTTGTTGCTCTATTCTTGCTTTGTTTGTTGTTTTCAAAGTAAAAGTTTTCCTATCGGAATTACAATGAAACAACAAAAGGGAAGCACAATGAAAAAGAAGCCACAAAAAGCGCAATCAAAGGAGGTGCAGCAGGTACTTGAGAACAAGAGGAACAACAACAACAAACACAAGACTAACAATAATGAAACAAAACTTTTGCTTTAAACTCTGCAACACAGCGACGCATCCACCGCTAAATATCTGCAAACATACACACCAACACACACACACATCCTTGTCATCCCCCCTCCCCCCCCCTTGCTGTAAAGAAAACCCCAGAAAATACTCGGTGCTTAAATTAAAAGTATGTATTTCAGTTGTGAAAAAAAGTCGGTACTCGTAGAAAAACTCGCGCTACTTCGAAAACTCGCTGTTCTACTCGCTGCTTGTTACTCGTTTTTTCAACAAATTTCGTAAAATCAACGCTGCAAAAGTTTTCTTTGTAGTTCTGTTTTCAGAACTCGTGCGAGATTCTTCTAAGATTCGCATTAAAAATTCGTTTTAAAGCACTTTTCTAAGAATCTCGGTGATGCTTCATAGTTCTTGTAGTATAGAAGGATCTCATTCCTGCTCAGGCCCAGCATAGACACGGCCATCTTCTTGCCCTGGAAATTCAACACAATTTGATTCATTCTTATAGTCGAAGCAGGTTCCATTCCGGAGCAAAAAACCATCCCAAAAGCATTCCGCTGCAGCAAGTGAAGCCAAGCGCAGTACACTGGGAGTGAAGACTTTAAAATCGCTACCCATCCTAACCGATTCAACTCAATTGGGAACAATTACACGCGTGACAAAGCAGCTCACATCTACGACGACACATATACACATACACTCACCAACACACACACACACACACACACACACACACATAAATACACCAGAGCGACATACTGACAAAGCCACATGCCCCACTTCAACTACTGGGAATCGATAAGAATTGCCTCCTGCTTCAGTTGATGCTGCTGCTGCTGATGCTGCTGCTGCCAGGACGAAACATTTAAATCCCGTAACAATGCCTTGGTTCATCTGACAGACACAACCACATCTACACCATGCAACTGTGCACAAATGCTTACTGTAGCTTTAAAATACATACAAGCGATCGATGTGGTCGATGAGGACGACGATGACGATGATGAAGCGGCTGAGGGTTAAGGTTGGCCCGCTCTGGCGAAGGGGCGGGGGTGGGGGCAAATAAATCCAGGCTAAGTCGCTGGACAATCAAGAACCAATACAGACGGTCAGGAGACCGAATCGATGTAGACTTTGAGTGGATTTCAATGTACTCAAGGATGTCAGCGAGGGCGGCGTAAGAGGGGAAGAGAGGAGAAGAGAGAAGAAGGGGCCGCACACCGCAACAGCAGGTTTTGTTCTCAACTGGGCTGTAATTGCTTTGGTTTCACTTGCCAGCTTTCGAGTTCGATTTGCGGTTTGCTGACCCTTGTTTCCACCTTCCAATATTCGTCGTTCTCTTCCGCTCTCCCTTTCTTACACACGCACAGCGAGTGCACTCTCTCTTCTCTCTCTCTCTCTCTCTCTTTTATTGATCTACATGCTCCTTTTCTCTGGGGAACTATTATATTTCGCTTGTATACTACGAGCAATGATTCTGTATTTATGCCAGCCTACAAAAAACCAGCCTACAGAATTCATTGCAGCACAAATTTAAATTCTTTCCATTGGCACTTAAATCGCTTCGCATTTCTCATCATTACCCTGGCACAATGGATGGTTTCGGTGCCCGTGCGAGAGTCTCGAAATGCATTCATTGTTGCGCGATTCATGTCGGGCTGCAACGACCTGCATTCTGTTGTATGTGTATATGTATGCATCTCTGTGTGTGCGTGCGTGAGTGTAAGTATGTGTGTGTATGCATGCGTGCGTGAGTGAGTGTGTCTGGTGTCCACTTTTATGCTTCCCCAAAGATGCATAAACAAGCTTCCAACAATTCGACTGCTTCCATGCAGCGTCCTGCGTTGCTTTAGCCACAAATGTTCAACAACGTCGAACCATGGACCACGACTGTGGACCACGGAGCGGAGTATGATTTAGGAACGTCAATCGGGACCCGGTCAATTGGAACGCAATCGTCGACAATTTGTTTGTTCACTTCAGCATTCCAGAGGAAGTCGGTCATTTCTGCTAGTCGATTGTTGTGGTAGTGACCAATGAACCACAGTCCACTCACCTCAGGACTAGAAGTGGGCAGGTTGCGGGTATACTAGCAGCATGGGCACTCAAAATTAGGTCGAAATTTGTAGTTAAATTTAGTCTCTAAATTAAAAAAAGTAAAACTAAAAACATGGTTTTACTTCAAATTCTGACATATCATTTTACAAAATCATTGAAGTGATGCCTAGACAAAACTTGATACAGGACTCGATTAAGGAACTGCTGGATCCTACACTAAACCGCTATAAAACCAAAGCTACAACAACCAAACTGGACTCAGTCTGGAGCAACCTACTGAAGGGGTAGTTTTTTAATATATCAAGTATGATACTACCCACATATCCTATATTAGACCCAGAATATCGACCATTGATCCCAGAACCCATAAAAAGCTAAGAATTGTACCTGAAATAGGCAGGTCCAGAGCATAATTAATACCAAGAAACGCATAATGATTGTATATTGAACCGTTTATATATTGATTGTACGATATACAATATAAACACTAAAGAGAGATACTGAATAACATGTTATATCGTATCAATATCATGTTTGTATATCCTGAACAGTAGATTCACGCCCATGTAACGGGACTTAACCAAATAGTGAACCAATTCGAACAGTCTAAGTAGATAAAGTAGTCGTCTCTCTCGAAATTTTAAACCATCTGCCCATGAGGTTTTAAAGTCCTGATTATAAGATAAAAGATAAGAGAATAATTACTTAGGTTTCATGAACCGAAACCAAGTACCGCAAATTAGAAGGGAAGGTGACTTACCCAGCCCACGGGTCAAATAAACTCGTCCATTCAAATAAAGTCAATAAATTTCCAAAAACTTTTGAAGTTTTTAACTTCTAACTTCTTCTGTAATGTTCCTGTTAGTGGAAATCCTTTCATAAGTTCTCACCCTCTTGGGCAAACTTCTTTGGGTACTTTAATTTAAAAACCATTAGCAAAAAACCGTCATTAAACGTGGTCTTTATGTTAAACAATTCATTGTGTTTGACCAAAATTATAATTAAATATTTCGATTCCGGGATAATAGTTATACGAATTAATAGTAGAGGAATACATTTGCGTCATCACACCCTCACGCCCCACCGAATCTTGTTCCCAGAAAGGATCTGTTTATCGTCCTGTAAATGCAGAAGTATCTCATTGTTCGTAACATGGTAACAATTCTCATCTACCAAAAAAACAACAAGTATTTTCATTTAATTTTGATTTATGGTCAAGCGTAGAGCCCAAAATTGCTCAGAATAACGAAATTTCGGTATCGTTGCTCTACAAACAGAAGCGGTTTCAAACAATTATTTGGAAATTCCTTGCCTCAGATGATTCCATTCACTCATTAATGCATTCATTCATAGAGGTCCATTCGTCACTTCAGGGGCACTTCAAATTCATTCCAGTCTCCAGACACTGACGTCAAACGGTCCAAAGATATACTTGGTCATGCTTGTGTCTCAACCGAGAGTAAACAAAGCATTTTGCTAATGGAATTTTAAAAGGCTGCTCCATGGGAAGCCATTCGATTATTCAGCCCGTGTATAGAAGAGCTTTGGACCGTCTTATCTGAGCAAACGGCCCAAAACAAGCAGCAACACGGGTCCGATACAGTTGATGAAAATCGAAGAACAATGCGAGAACAACGAATTCTCCAACACCAACAATGGGAGCTTGTGTCTATTAAAGAAGGGCGGAGGGTGGGTTGAGGGCAGAGGGGAAAACGGTCATCTTGGTGGTTGTAGCAAAGTGTCGACTCGACCAGTGTTTCGAAAACTTGCGGTTGCTTTAATTATTCCTCGAGCATAATGTATGGACCTCTGAGTGTCTCTCTTTCTCTCTCTCTCTCTCTTTCTGTCTTTCTTTTTCGCTCTTCCTGTGTGTCTCACTGCGAGGAAGCACAAGACTTCTTCGTCTCTGTATATGTATGTAGTCGTATGTGTATGCGTGTATGTGTATGTGTGTGTTCAATGTGCGAGCCAATATTTGCCAAGTTGTGGACCCAGAAGAGAGCTTTTGCCACGACCATGGAAACCAATCTACACAATCTAATGACTCACAATATTCTGAAACCGAAAACAGCAGACGCATGACCGAACCTATCCGTCTACCTGTCTGTCTGTCTGTCTGTCTGTCTGTCCACCTGTTTATGTGTCTATCTGCTTGTCTGTTGACCAGTCTGTGAATTGCTCTATCTGCCCCTATTTTTGTCACTATTTCTGCCTTTCTATCCGTTTGTCTGTTGAGGTTACCTTTTATCTCACTCTCACTCTGCCGGATAACCCATCCGCCTGTTCTGATTCTTGTCTTTGTGACCGTTTGTAGCGCATTCGTTGCGGTCAGTGCGTGTTGTGGCTCTTTCGTTTGAAACTCTTTGATTTCCTTGTGTATTGTTGCTCTTTGGCAGTGTTTTTGGTATTGTTTGCTTTACTTTATGGTCAATGATATGCATGCATGACGTCGCCAAGTCTCAAACGTTGCGTCGTCCAATTAAAATTATCCAATCCGGCAAAAATATTGCTCTCGTCTGTGTGTGTGTGGAAGGTAGTTCTGTTGACCAAGTGTTCCCCATTTCTAATGTCCTCTCCGTACTGCATCTCTTTCTATTCTTTTTTCTTTCTCTGTACATCTTTCCATCTCTCTCCTTCACTCTCCTTCACTCTTTCTCTCTGTCCCTCTCTTTTAGTTTCTTTATCATCTATGCTCAGTAGAGCGTATATTGTCACAAATGGCAATGTCAGTGTTGATGTTGTTGTTGTCATTGTTGCTGCCATCGTTTTCATTGTTGTTGTTGTTGTTGTTGTTGTTGTACCTGTCTCCAATGTCACCATCTGAGTGACTGCTTGCAAGTTTTGCACTTTCCTGGCCATCGATTGCTGTCTCTGCCATTTAAATTACTTTTAATTTATTCATTAACATGTGCACACTCGCCCATCTGCAGACAATCGGTGACACCCTACAACGATGCACCACCCACCCACCCTGCGACATACGATTCATTCGTAAAGACGGCGGCGAACAGACAGGCAGTTCGACAGACAGACAGACAGTCAGAACGGAAGCCATTTTAATTCCGATGACTGCTGTCATATACGCATTAATCGACTTCTTCTAGCTTGTTGATTATTATTATTGTTGTTGTTGTTGTTGTTGTTGTTGTTGCTGCTATTTTTGTTGTTGTTTCTATGATCGTTATTATTTTTGTTGTTGTTGTTGTAGCTTTAGTAATGGTTATGTTCTTATTACTTCTCCTTCACTGGAGCGGAAATGAGAAAGTTGTGTAAATTATAGTTTTTCCAAAGGAGCGAGTTTTTTTTTACAGTGGAACGGAAAACTGAAATCTCATCAAAATGACGACAAATTCATTATATTTACACCTGATATCAGTACTCTATACACTCTATACTCGTGTATCAGTTGATGCCTTGCAGAGTATGAGGGTGTAGGTTACGGAGGGTGTAATGGTACGGACAGGACGAAGGTGATACTGGTTGTTCTTATCTGGTTTATAGACTACACTACCTACTAATATTTTGATATGCGATGGTAGTCCCAGAAGTACCCGAGCCGGTTGTTGAATGAAAACATTCATAATTCCACTTGCATCCATTTTGTCCACAGTGCAAGAGAAGGTGAAATCATTTGTAATAAACACGACCTCTCCTTGGTGACCACTTGCCGCATGGTTCTCTAATAAGGGGAGCATCTGTTTGGGTTCACAGAGTAGAGTTACGAATGGAGACAAACTTTATTGATTGTTTGAGGAAGTGTGAGTGCATGTACTTACATATATTTATGTAGGTGTGTACAATAAGTAAAACAAGAGTGGGTGTGTGTGTTTTCATGTGTTTATTGGTTTACTCTTAAGTGCTGGGGTGTATTTTGTTGTGTCTCCAAATGTCATTATAACGTGATGCAGAACTGGTCAAGTGCAGAGTGTAACAACAACGAACAACAACAATAACAACAACAACATCGACAAGCAACAACTATCGTCCATCAAAGTTACAACTCAGCTCAACGTCAGTGACTGATGATGCATGAGAGACCAAGTTAACAAATGTAACTCCTATACGAGGCTACAAACAACCAACCAACACATACACACACATCCACCCACACACACACACACACTTTATTCATTCATGTCAACTCATTTATATGAGTACAGGACAACAACAAATGCAAGGGATGATGGTTATGGTGAGGAGGTGGTCATGTCGAGCCGAAGAGAAGCAGAGAAGCGTTCGATGTACGTGCGACAACATATGAAATAACAATTTATTAGAAATTTCAACAAATCCATATACAAAATGTGTGTGTGTGTGTAACTTTACTCATGTCCATGTGATGCATGTGGACGTGTGTATGTGCGTTTGTGTTCATGTCTATGCTTGTATATTGAGCGCTTGATATGAAGACCATTTATATGCCAATGAAAGCAAACAATTCAGTACTAATTGATAATTATTAGCAAACATTTCACTAAAGCACTTTATTTAAGTTGCGGCCGGCTAATTGAGAAATTCAACTCCATTCGGAAAAGCAACAAACACATTAATAAAACCTACAACAACGTAGCCATCAATATCAACAATTATAATTAAAAATCATCGGCATTAATTAAATTCACTCTTCTTTTGAACTAACAGCATTAAATACGATGGAAATTCGAATGAAAATCTATAAAAATTTCTATGGATCTGAATACGGTTGAAAATATGAACCTTTTTAAAGTAGTTAAGAAAAAAATTCGCTATTTAAACGAAAAAACTCCGTCTGAATGAAACTTTTTAACTCGCCCTCATTTATTTCAATCCTGAACATATTAAAATGAATCTAGTTTGTATACATTTCAAATTGAATTAAAGCTGAGATCAAATTGAGTGAAGCATATAATTAACTTAAATGAATGTATTCGAATTTAAGTGAATGGTTCACAGTCTTAAATTCGACTCGTAAAAACATAATCGTATTAAATAAACGAACAAACGAAGCAACGAACGAACGAAGCAGCGAACGAATGAAGCAACGAACGAATCCACGAACGAACGAACTCATTCAATAAATCAACTCTGAAGACACTTCAGCTGATTTATTTATCCCACTCGATTTCAAAGTGTTCCGGCGCCTAAGGAAACCCTAATAAATTAGATCTCAAACTGTGGCCAATCAATTAATATTAATATGAAGACTAATGAAAAGCTTAAACACAATACGGAATAAAGACGATGTTGATGAAGATGATGATGACCAAATAATGTCACCCATAATAACGATAATCACGAGGACGACGTGGTTTTGATTGAGGTCGAGTACAAAACAAACCCGAACCAAGTACTGTAAATACCACAAAAAGACATCAAGCAATGGAGATAATAACTCTATGAAACAGCAACAGCAATAACTACAAGAACAAAAACAATAAAACTAACAACATACACTATAAAAACACTTAACTTGTGCGAGAAACTTAAGTGGAACAACAAACAAAACTTTAGGATAATGATTTAAAGATACTACTTTATGGAGAAATGACTGTAGTACATGCAAACAGTTAATTTTTGGTAAATTATATACAAATTAACGATTTAAGAAATGGAAATAATAAAGTTTGAGAAAGGAAAAGAAAGTATAATGCTTTATAATAGCAGTGATTAAATATTAATGTGGATTAAGTTGATAAGGAGAGAAGAACTACATACAAGTCGTAGGTATCTTATATTCTGGTCTGGTTCACTTCAGATCCGAGATCCATCAGGCTAAATGGGACTACCCTGGTACAGGACAATAAAATAAAGTACGACCGAGCTGAATCAGTGGTCAGTGAATTGAGTTGGACCCAACTCAGGATCCGACCGTAAGTATTTCGGTGGCAAACAGGTGTTCTGTGTTTCAGAGTTCTCACCCTCGAAAAAACTTAACTCTGTGACATCTGTGAGGGTCTTACGAGTACCTCAGCTGGAGGCAAAAGCTTTCGTTACATTATTAAAACTAATAAAAGCTAAAAGTAGTAAAGATGCAACAAAGACTCCAAGTACTAGTAAGTAACTTTAGTAACTCGTCCTTTTTTCCTTTCTTTGCTCTTTCGTATTCGTACTCGTATTTTATCACTTTCCGTGATCATGCTGCTTCATATTTTGGTGGCTTAATGGCTGAGACTTCGCTAAGTTTGTTAAGAACTTTTTTACTGATTTAACTGTCTTAGCTACACACACCCACACACATACATATCCTTACGCACATGCATACACACAGATACTATATAAAGAAGTATATTTTATATCCTATATACACGTATTCTTGTTAAGATGTTGCTGTTTTACTCGTAGTTGTTGATTGTTGCATGTTGTTTCTGGTGGATTCTGAAGAAGTTGTCTAGAGTTGTCTTTGTTTAGAGTTTGTAGTTGTAGTTACTTTGGCAGTCCCATTGTAGTTGGTTTTTATATGATTTTCTTGCTTTTTGTTTCCTTTTTAACGTCAAATGATAACATGGAACAAGCAAAAGGTGGAAACAAAAGAAGTCCTTAGTGATTGTGTCGACTGCTTACAGCTGTGCTCAAATACACCCGAACACAGACACACACAAAAACACACAAATACGCTTCAACATTCTCAACATTCAAGCTCACATCTGCTTCACTTCTACGAGTAGCTCACACAACGCAAAGCGTAGATTTATTACTGGCAGCAGCAGCAGCAAGAATAAGTTTCCAGCAGAATCTTAAGCACACAAAGTAACCTACGCACCACCTCACAAACACATGCACACAAACACACATACAAACATAGCAATAAACATCCATCGCAAACATAACATCACAAGATAATCAGCTAAGTTATCACTAAACCGAAAGTCGTCTCAGGGTAACGATGCTTCCCACAGATGGCTCTACAGAGAGCATCAAGTTACCTGAGTGGTGGGTGATGGATGGAGAGGGGGAGCGGAGGGGTAGGGGTGCCCCACAGCGAGCAATACAGCTACATGAAATGGGTCTGTTGATTAGCCTGATGTAGGCAAATTAAGGGCGGTCGATCTGCTTCTTTATTTATGCCTCGAAGAAGAAATTCTCAGAACTTATTTATTTATTTATTTTATTTAAGCAAACAAGCAGCGAGCTTAGTTTACTTCCTGGTGGGTGTGCGATAAGCGTGCTGTGGCTCTGGAGAACGCTTACAGCGAGTACTGATTAAAGGCGGACTCGCACGTTCCTTCGTGGAAGCAGATTTCCATTGCGTCCCTCCACATTTCTTTAGACAAAATGAGTGCTTGTAACGCCCACAGCACATAAATAATTGCCTCTTGAAATTCATTAGATTTATTTTCATTTTTTATACAAAATAATTGAAATTCTAGATATTTTAAATGAATACAAACATAGCATACTTTCAGGCTTTACTCTTGGCATTGTAAATTTGCTTTTCCACCACATAATTCCCAATTAGTTTATATACATAAATATATAAATAATATAAGAGAGCCTCTCTTCAATTAGAAAATATATTGTTTACTCTCTGTTATATTTACGCTGTTTTCCTCACAACCATGTTACACGATTATTCTCACGATTATTTCGCCGCGTCTAATCTTATTTTTAAATTTCCTAAATCAACATTTTCAACATTTCCCCCGTAGAACTCTGTAGAAAGTTTTGACACCGCTTTCACATCCACTCTTCTCTCCACCGTTTCATCGTCCGCCCCAAAGTCATCTCACTCACTCATTCGCCTCAGTTGTTTGAATTTGTGAAAATATCTAGGACGAATTTCGCACATTTTCCGTGGAGTTCGAGATTAATAACTCATTTCAATTTCTACTTACTATACCATTTTTGCTCACAGTAGCTGCAACAACGCAAAAGTCAGCGCCGTCATCTTCAGATACGTCCTTGAGACGTGTATCCTTCTTACGTTGCTGCCAGACTGCGGAGTTCATCTCCTTCGTTGCTGCGGTTTACATTAAAACATTTGAAATTCACTTTAGAATTAACTCAAAGGACCACACAGCGGAAATCAGTGAAGCTTCACTTTGGCAAAAACTCTACAAAATAATGTAGAAGCGATTGATATTCGTGGATTCCTAGAATTGAGTTTCTTCTTGAGCCTTGACTCTTTAATAGTTCTCTAAGCAAATAAGAAAAACTAAGGCTACATTCTTCTGCACTAACTTGGAGCCTTGCTAAAAGTATTCAGTTTTAAATCAATATTAAATATATTACAATAATCTTATCAATATAATGAGTAAATTTGCTCTCATCAGTGATAAACACCAGTTTAACTTATGGTAGTTTAGCTTTATTAGAAAACAAAAGAAAAACTCTACAGTGTCAAGAGACTTTCCACTTCTTCTATCACCAAATCGCTTGCTCTCAGTAGAAAAACGATGACGGGTGGCAGAGGGGAGGCGGTTACAAGGGGCTATAAAGTGAACAGAACCACTAGTCACTAGTTGCTGCTGAGTCAAGTTGAAGCAACCCGACACTTGATAATGTCCTTTGTATGATGCACTGTCAGAGGTTTCCTTTAGCACATGTGTTCCTCGGCCCCCCCCCCCCCCCCCAACCCACACATCCTCCTCCTTTCCGTCTTTGTGAACGCACGACTTCAGCTGCTGTCCTTCACTGTGCCGATGTACGTCCGATGCAATAAAGCGACTTTGAAAAAACCAACAGAGGAGACCATAAAAAAGGACCTGCTGACGATGTAAAGAAACAATATTTACAAAGGACTTCTCGCTCTGCTTGACACTGCTGTGAGAACTACCACACTTGCGACTCTCTCCGAGGTTTTTTCGCCCGCCACATTCGATGCCCTTTCTTGGGTTACTCTTTTGACACTGCAGAGTGTTCTGCTATTTCTCAGCTATTAAAAATTGCGTATCCTTTCCACAAGTTTATCTCTTTTCTTTCTTGTTTCCTTGAGTTTATGATTTTGTTATTGGTTTTTTGTCACTCAATGGTTTTGGTTCCATCGTTTTCTATGTCATCATCAACATTAACGGTTTAAAAACATCATCATCACTCTCAACAGGGTGCTGTTTAAAATACAGCGATCTTAAAAGACAGCTCAAAAAGGATGTTAAACGAAGGACATTCCGGTTTTGATAAACACGAAAGGGGAAAAGTTCAACATACAGCTGTGTAGCTTGTTAATGATAGTGAGAAACTTTGGAATAGTTGTGTGTATATGGAGTTCTTATTGTACTCATGATAAAACCCACAGTCGTCATCGCTGTTAAACTCCACACTATCATCGTTATCATCACCATCATCGTTTTTCTTCCCATCATCCTTCCGTTATCACCATCTCCATTATTCTCAGTCAGTTTATCTGCAATTTCTATGATAATAAAACCATTTGCGTCTTTATATCTACGTATTTATATGTATTTTATATAAGACCCAAGAAAATATCCTTCGACATATCTACGTTGACCCTTTTTTCGGCCATCAGTGGGATATACAATACTTACTCGTAAGTCTGCTGAAATGATGTCATTTCAGTGGGTGTAATTTTTGTCCTTATCATGCGAACTGAATCAACTCTTGCGGCGTTTGGAATCCCTTTAAATGGCTTCATTTAAGCAGGTGGCACCTGTTTGAACTCAGATTCTATACAGAGATTCGGCGAAAGATTGTGAAATTTTGGTTAAGAACTACATAATTTCGAAATAAAATCGACTGGCGTCTTGATGTATCTATAATAAATGTCATTTTTATAAATATTTTACTTTTATTATAAGCTATACAGAATGTATGAGGTGGATCACTCTGTCTCTCCTCAACCTTCTTTTTCTGGTTTAATTGATTGATATCCAAGACAATAAATGACAAAAGTAAATAAAATTCATTCCAAAAAGAATGAAACATGAAATAAAACGAAAACCACCACCGGCCATGAAGAATGGAAGGCGTGAAAAATGGAAGGCCATGAAAAATGAGGCCAATTAGTGTGCAAATCCTTATCATAGGCCAATTGGACAGAATGGTACACGTTGGATAGTAGTGTGGGTTTTTCGGGGCATTAAATAAGGATTACGCAAGTGTTCCAACATACACAAAATCGAACTACAGACAGACAGAACAACAGAAAGAGTATCAGAAGAGAGACGATGTGACGAAGAGGCGTTGGAAGATGGGAGACAGAAGCAGAGACAAGGACGGATACAAGGATGGACGACGGACGGATGTACTTATGCATTAACACAATCATACAACCACTCACTCAACACACTCATAAACACACACACATATACTTATATATTGTAGATGTATATAAATAAACGTAAATGCAAATTTATATGCAAATGTTTTAAAATGCAGTAATTATTACAAAAACAGTCATTAAGCGAGTGTGTGTGTGTGCAAAAACGGTGCAGCTGCGAAAGCTTACACAAACACACACACGCACACGCATTGGGGCACTACAGGTTGTGTGGTAATAAAGGCAAATTGTCGCTCTCCAAAACACACACATTCACACATACACACACAACACTGCAAATTGAAATAGTAAATAAACCGGATATTGATAAATTCACAATCATAAATAAAAGTGATAAATGCCAACGTTAACAGAGTGGATGGCAGAGCGAGAGATAGCGAGAGAGAGAGAAACAGAAAGAGAGCGATATACTGCGATTAACCAGCGATAACGAAGCCGGAAAAACGTCCGCGTTTCTGCAGCGGATGTGACGCCATGTCGTTGACCATAATGGAGATGATGATGCTGATAGTATCGATGATGACGATGGCGGTAATGATAATGATGACAATGCTGATGATGATGTCGATCTGGTTGATGATAACCTACACGCTTGCATAACGGAAAATCGTTTCATCATTTCCTTGAATTTCCTGCAGGATTTTGCAGTTAATTGAGTTTTCATTGTGAAGTAAAACCAACAACAACAAAAACCACAGCCGCTTCACCAACAACAGCAACAACAACTTACAACCAGAAGCCCAACAACAATATTTTGAATGCTTCCTGACTCATTTGTTTTTACACGGCGAACGTAAAAATAGCAGCATTTTAATGGCAGTCTTGTGCGCCTGCTTTCACTCTGGCCGCCTCTGTACACCCCACCATCCATCCATCCATCCATCCGGAGTACCGCAGCTTATCATTAAAACAACCGAATTGCCTACAGGAACGTACAAAGGAATCGAAGCACATGTGTGTGTGTGTGTGTGCATGTGTGTGGGTCCTTGATTGCTTTTATGTGCCTTTTTCGTAGCATGTACCATCATCATAAAATCGGATTCCTTGAGAGAATTTTTTATGATCCTTATTAAAGCATTTTAAGTTCTTTATTTCCACCACTCTCACCCTCACTTACTTTGTCTCTCTATCGCTCTCACACACTCTTCCTCTATCTCTCTATCTCTTTCCACCACTCTCTATCTCTCTCTTCTCTCTCTCTCTCTCTCTGTCACATATAAACTTTTGCTTGAATGATATTCTGTACTATCCAGTGTACATCGTTTTTTCTGATCTACTGTACAGTGATTTCTCTCATGCTTGCTCTCTTCCTTTCATGCTCATTCTCTCATCCTCTTCCTCTGCACTCTCCTTCTCTCTTCAAGTCCTCCCTTGTTTTGGTTCTTTCAGGTCAGCCGCCTCTTTTTTCCCCTCGTTTTCTTCCCCTGTCACTTGTTTTAATCAACTTATCATTATGAGTGGCAATTAAAATTACAAAAACAGCAACCATTTTGCACTGTACTTCACCCGATATGAAGAAGAAAGACAAAAGAGGTAAAAAAATAAAAAGCTCTTAAAATAAAATAAATTTAAACATCATTCATGGCATCATTCTTTGGTTCTCCATCTCCGTCATTGATAAATGTTAAAAAAATAATTTTCCACGTTTACTGATGGAGCTGTTGTTGTTGTTGTTGTGGATATTGTTGTTGTTGTTGTCCTTGCTGCAATTGTCCTTTTTGTTATTATTGTTATTGTTATTATTCTGATATATCTTCTTATATTAATCAATGCCGCATTAAATGATTTAATGCAATATAAACTGGTTATTTATTTTAATTCTTTCTTCATTATAGCGATAAATTTCATCTTAAAATACGCTCGAACAAATCTGAAAAAATCTGAATGAGTAACGATATGAATTTATTTATTATACGCAAAAGTGTCCGATTACACGTTATTAAGTAGTAGCAATGAATGAAAGAGATCAAAGTTTAAAGAGAGCGAACTTTAAAGAGGCCACTACACAGAGTGAGAGACCTATATACGTATACATACATGTCTGTATGTGTATTTAAGACCCTTTTACGGTTGAAGTGAGTCTACTTGCATTATGGGCTCATTGCAAAATAAACCTAAACTACTATAATAATGATTCGTTTCATTTTCCCAAAGCTTGTGTTCGAATAGGCGCCCATGAAAGGCCTAAGGACCTCAATAAAGTTATAGAGATTAAAAAAGACGTTCCAAACAACCACAACTCGAAGGTAACAAGGACACGCTTAATACAAACAAACTTCTTTACCGTAGTAAAACAGAAATAAAAGGTTCCTATATAGAATCTAACCAAATCTAATGATTTCATAAATAATACACACAAAAAACAGGTAAAAAAGATTAACTTCAAGTAGTAAATTAAGCGAAAAACTTCCCTAATTTCTATCCACGTTAAGATAAGTTAAGATAAGGACATTCATAAAAGTCCTCATAGAGCAGGAACAACACTTTTATTGTTTGCAATTAATTTGAACTTGAAAACAGCAGCAGCAGCTTATTAAAAAATTAAGACCACAAACAATTATCAAGAAATATAGTAAAAAAAACCAACCCAACCTTCATTCAACACTGAAATCGTAGTCGTCACATGGATCTAGTAAAAACTAATCACCAACAGAGCATAATTATACTCATGTTCCATGGCAGCTGGAGAAAGCTGTTAAAAATAGCGTCCATTAGAAGATAACAAAAATCAAAAGCAAAAAAGAGGAAAATAAAACATTATAAGGAAGCATAAAATTTTGAAAATTTTACATATTCACCGAAGCAACTGTTTTCAAGGAATATAAATAATTTCTATATAATAATTACAATAACAATAATAATAATCTATTAAAAATATTAAAGGTTGCATTTTATGCCATGCTTTGGATGGGTGCTGATAAGACGAGGAACGAAGCACATGAAGAAGAAGAATCATTTATTTAGCTCCAGGCGGGCCACAAAAAGTTAGTTCGTAATTCTAAGCTACTTTAATAGTGTTTCCAAATCAAGCAGATAACCTTATTTAAATATTAGATGACATTCGGGTTGTGGGTGAATGAAACACGTATACTCACGCCCACTCACACACACAATCACACACTTCCATACAAACCCATATGAAGCGAAACTTAAACACACCACATCACACGCCCGTTCTTCCTCACTCGCTTACCAGCCGCTGCCTCAGGCTCTCTCTATCTCTCTCTCTCTCTCTTTCTTTCCTTCTTCATTCTGCACTCATAAACCGTTATATTTTCATTTCTTTATTATTCTGTCTCTTTCTCTTTGATAAAATGCTGTAAAACTGAAGGTGCTAAAAAGTTCAAAATAATTACAGAACTTTGCTTCATTAAATGCGACGCATAAACCTTTGATCGCAAGAAAAGCAGAAGAAAAAAGAAAAAAAAATAAATAAAAGTATGTATGCAAAGAGGAGAAGATTGTAGAGAAGAAGATTAGAAAAAACCACGAGCAAAGCAAAGCAAAACAGCAACTAAAACTACATTCAAACGTACGAGTAAGTAGAAAACACTTGAAATTGTTCTGAATTTTTTGAAAACCTTTTTTACAAATCTTCTTTCATTTCTCAACTGCCATAAAATACATTCTCTCGTCTGTCGTTTGTCCCCTATTATTTCTTTGATTCCTTTTTCAGTTCAAATATTAAAATCTTTTTTAAGAGAAGCTTAGAAATATTTTCCTACGCTGTGTGAATATTCGAGCGATTGTACTCAAGTGCTTATGAGTTAGAGTGAACATCAGAAATGTGACCCTGATGCTGCTACTGATGATGATGATAATGATAATATTGATGATGATAGTGATGATTATGATAATGATGACGATGATAATGTTGATGATGATTACTTGACTGGCTTAAAAGATTTGCATACTTTCTGAATCTTATAAAAATAATTAAAAAGCTGTCTTTACTTTGTTGCTCGCTGTTGCCACCTCGAATTTTTGGTGACATTTTTAGGGTTAGTAGAATTTTTAAGGTGAGTTCCACCATCGCCGAGTAGAGGGCGCTTTTATATGTTCTCATGGCTGAAATCTCTCTGAATTAAAAACTTGGCTGCTTTTAATACGCTGCTGCACACCCACACAGCGTCTTCACTACACTCACTCTCACGACACGCCGCCGAACTTCCTTCCTCCCTCCCACTAAAGCTCAATTTTATGATTTCGCATAATCCAGGGAGGTAGGAGGGGGCGTAGGGGGGCCCAAATTAAATCTATTTGTGCATGCAAACGCTGCATGCAGCTTGTATTGAATTATTAACGTCCACTAGCAAAGGCCACAAAAAGGATTTCGTTCCCAAAATAATGAAAAATAATCCCTCAATTTATGGATTTCGTCGTCGTTGTTGTTGCTGTTGTTGAAATTTCATTTCTTTCTCCTGGCTCATTTTTTATTGCAGTTTATTTGTGAGTCTTTTCGAACTGCACCACGTTCATGCATGCAACAAGCTGCCGCAGCATACAAACGGGACTCAACAGCAACATTATTGCGATCGCTCACGAGTAGGAATACTATTGAAAGTGGGCTCTGAATGAGGAGCCGTCCGACGGGGAGCCCCAAATAAATGAACGAGTGAATTGACCGACCAGAGTTTTAATTTTTGCTCTGGAACTTTTGTGGTTTTTATTTGTTCTTTTTTGAATTCTGGATTTCATACTTCAGTTCAACAGAAAACGATTTTTATTAAAAGTTGTTGACATTTTCGCATTTCTATCACTGTTTGCTTTCCTTGCATACATAATGTAAGTAACGAACATCGTATGTGTGTGTGTGTGTGTCGTCACTGCAAAATGTACTTCTGTCGCTGTCACGCACTTCATTTTTCCAGCTACTCTTCACGCAGCTCTGCCTGAATTGATCACAATCCGATGATGCAGTTTAATGCAATTTTTATGACGTGTTTTTAATAAATAATAAATTGCGAACAACGACAGCCAGGTTTCGTCTGTGTGCGAATGTGTACCGGTGTGTGTATTCGTATTTACAAGTGTGTGTATAAACATATAAGCATGTTTTTATGCATTTGTTGCATTTGTTGTTTGTGTTGATTTTAAATGTCATTTTTCGGCAACACTGAAATTTATTCAATATTTACATTTGAAGCATTAAAAACGCGCAGCGCAACTTGACACGTGATCAAGCATCATCAACGAGTGCAAATATGACACGAAAAGACACACACAAACACGCATCAATACAAACGAGTATGTGTATGTATGTGTCTCTGTACCTCTCTCTCCTTCTCTCTCGCTCTCTGACCCACTCTTTAGAACCAAGTGTCAAAATGACACTCGCTTCGAAGTGCTGTGCTTCCTGTGTAAACATTTTGTCACGCATTAAAATATTCTTCGATCCGTTGCTTTTGATATCTCATTCATTTTAGAGCAAAATATCCATAATATATATTCTATAAGTTCATAGTTTGTACAGAGTTGCATTTGTATGCAGCAGCATTTCTCTCTCTCGCTCTCTCTCTTTCTTTTTTCGTGTGTAACGTAAACATCAGCAACAGAATACGAAGCGCTGTGTACATCGAAACATGCATTAAATTTGAGTGCTCTCAGCGGATGCTACGTTGGAAAAAAATAACATCTAAAAAAAACATGCACACCTACAAATAATAAAGTTTTAAAATTCTTTCAAATATTTGTAGACATTTTGTGACATTTGTTGATGTTTCACTGTGGGACGTTGCTGAGAGAGGAGCGAGTTCAGTGCTGAGAGATGTGCAAATCATATCACTTCGCTCCCTTCGACATTTTTTTTTAAATTCATATCGAAATGGATGCTTAAGGAACGCTGGCTTAGACCATAAGAAAGCAATTAAAAGCAGATGGACAACGAAAAACACATTAAAACGGTTGTTAAAACAAACGGCGAACGAAAAGAGAACAGTTTCAATCAAGACTGAGAGAGAGAAAAAGAGAGAGAGTGAAAGAGACACTTGAACTAAGTGTGGATTCGTTTCTCTTCGGTTTACTTTTGTATTAAATGAAGACCTACAGGGGACCCGACTTGGGTTTTCGATGGACCGTGTTGAGGTGAATTCATCCGTTCGATCTGCAGTACAATCATTCATTTCGGGTCCAGTCAAGCATTCAGTGGAACAACCAACACACGTTGTTTGGCAATAAAGAACGAAATACGAAAGACACAAAAATGAAAACACGAACGTAAACAGAAATAAAGCCAGAGAAGAAGAAGAAGAAGAAAGAAGAAGACGAACCAAAATGAACCTGTTACAGAAGAACACAAAATGAACCTAATTGCTGACATGGTACATCACCGTCTGGACGTAATCATTATTGGCATTGGAAGTGTTCTTGTCGATGGTTGCTGTTGTTGTTGTTATTGTAGTTTGAACAACTCCACACAAGGAGCTTTTATATCCTGATCATTTTCTATCCAGTAACTTCAATCCTTGCACTCATTACAGTTTTATTATAATCATCATCTAATAATATTTATAAAATAATAAAAAGATTTCTCTAATCCAGTGAAAAGCGCACTTTTTATGTGTATGGATGTGTTATTCGCCATTTGCTTTTATTCCACAATAATCCACTTACATCGGTTCCACGTAATCAGGTTCCATACAATTTTCCGCGCTCCTTGCGCACTCTTCTCCTCCTCTTCCTTGGCATCGACCGCCGCTGTTACAAGGAAGCCACGACGTACATGTTACTTCTCGCTGTGACTCTTTCCCACTCAGCATGTCCTCGTCTTCTGGCCTCCTTTCTCACTCATACATTGTATGTGTGTAGCTCTTCCTTTGTGAGGCAGTGATGCTTTCTGCTGCGCTGTACACTCAGCAGAATGGAATCTTTGTATTTGCCATGGAGAAGAAGAGCAAGCATTGAAAACATACCACTGCACTGCATTCAGAAGGAAGTCATATCCGAATGAATGAGAAAATATTTAGTTTTGTACTCGAACAAACAAGAAGCATTGCAAATTAATTGGAAAATTGCGAACACGCCGCTAGAGAGGAGGAAAAAAGGAAAAAAGGAACAAAGAGACAAACAAATAGGCAAACAGAACCGAAAATAAGTCAGTCATTGTCATTAATTATAGCAGCTCTGTGAAAGGTGAGAAAAGGCAATGAGCGAATGACATGACATGAGATCTGATGACATATCAGATGCTGCTGTGATTGAACGGAAATCAACTCTGCTTAATTATGGAGTATGTGACATGTGAGTTTTTTATGTTTTCAATTCGGATGCAAAAGTATATATTTTCAATCTTAATTAAAGACTGACATTTAGGATTCCATCAGTTGTCTATGATGTGGACTGGGATCGACTTGGAACTGGCTTAGAATTGACTTAAAACTGACCTGGACTTGAGTGAGACTTGAACTTGATTTGGACTTCACTGGGACTTGAGTGGGACTTTGACTGCGACTTCATTATTTGAATTACTTCCCACATGTGTTCTTATCCTTCATTTGAATTCCACGATTGTACTTTTATTTGAATACAGAAATTTTTACATTCACCACACATAATCACCACCAGTATTAATCTCAATATTCACCACACTTCCTCTCCTCTCCTCGTTGCTAGCGTTGCTCCTGTCAATTTAATTAAATTTGCATCGACTCCGCTTTTCAATTAGAATGCAGAAAAACTCTTCATTAAAAATGCATGCATGTCATAATTACCGTTATGTACGTGTAATTTTCCTTTTCCGTCGCATGGTGGATGCAATTACTTTGTAATAACTTCGCACACTCGGCTTGCAACCCTGTTTAGTGTGTTTCTCCCTTCACCAACACTACGTCAGCCCGCTACAGCCCGCATCTAATAACCATGTCATTAACACACCCGCACATTTCCGCCGAATGGCAACCCTACTCTCGGTAATCCTACTAAATGAAGGTAGCAACTGTTCTCAACGCCGCGGTGTTTGACAAACGCAACACTGGCTGAGTCCTGTTGAGCTCCACAGTGTGTTGAGGTTAACCGGCTGCTAAATTTTTAGTTACCTATATTTTGACTCTGCTTTTTTACCCACATTTTTCGGAGTGTTGGCAACACTGCTCTCGGCCAAGGAGCAGTCGTTTGAGGTTTCAACAGTACGGAGCTGATTTTATGGTGAGTGCGAAAGTGTTGATTAGCAATTAAGACATCATCGCATGGCACAACACTGGTGAATGTGGGGTGGGATCAATGGAGGGGCAGCCAGGTCTAAAATGGAGCATAGAGGCCATTAAGTGGGCGTGGGCGAGTGGACGATGGACTCGCTCATCCACTCGATAGCCGGCTGTATTGCAAATAATTGCGCTCAAGTATCGTGTCATCATTTCCGTTTCCGGTCGGTCCCTCTATCCTCTGTCGACTGTTTCGGTCAAGGATCGTGGGTGGTTGATCTCAGTCGATGGATGGGGGAGGCGCTGAACGGGGCCAAATGCAAGTGTAATTGTGCGAAATTGTTTAGAATTGTGTTTGTTGTTGTTATTTAAAGTGTTATCGTTGTTGTTATTATTATTAGATTAGATGAAACTGATGGTGTTAATGAGAAAAGTAACACGTAATTATTTCAAAGTTTTGCTATAAATTAAGCGAAGCAAATATTGCAGTAAGTTGAAAGAAAGAACTTTTTTTCTCCAGCAAAACTTCCTTTTTTTCAAATTCATTGCTTCAGACTCTCATCTTAAAATGCGTGTAGTTGCCACCCTTTTATTTAAATGCTGTGTGTTGTTTTTCCGTTTACTTCGTATCGAAAGTAATCCCGAAAGTGTACAAAAAGCACTCCCTTTGAATACCCTCTTTTCTTGTGTCCTGCTACAACTCGGCAAATAATAATAATTTTGCGATTTAAAGTGGAAGGAAATTACGTCAGCTAAAAGGACATCATTACACAGCTCACTGTATTTTTTTACATTCGCCCCACTTTGTTTGTTGCGGGTGTTCAAAGGACTTCTACAGCTGCTCAAAGGACATCAAATTGCGCCAAGACGGGTAGACTTCTGGGCCAACAACAACAATGAGGGGGATGTGGGGGTGACATGGTTGCACAGAGCTTTGCCAAGTATTTACATTAAGCTGACAATTGTTTTGAGTCTTAAATCCTGGGACTTACGCAGGATCAGTGTAAGTTTTTATTTTTGCATTTGAAAGTGACGCCATTTTTGATGGCAACATGGTTGGCCGCAATCCTAAGGATGGAATGTGGACAGTGCAGGGGGGAAGAGGGGGACGGGAAGCACTATACACGAATAAAGCGATTACTTAACATACGAAATTAAAAAGAGACTTTTTTGCTACGGAAGCGTTGCCTGAAATTGAAATTTGAAAACGGTTAAAATTCATTTCGCGTTTTTTTATTATCATTTAAAGAGAAGATTTAGTAACTGTGCTAAAGAGACACTTGAAGACTATTAAAGAGAGAGTAAGAGACCTCAAATTTCTCAATAGAAGTCTTTAATAACCTCTCTTAAAGTTTCTGATTCATTTTATCGACAGAAAAAATTGAATAATTGAATTATAGAAGATTTACCATCGTTTTTACATCTCGAAATTACCTCATATTTTTGTTGAATCTTAATTGAAAAAGGTTCCTCCTGTTTTACTGCCTCTCCACTTTAATAGTTATTTTAAAGCTTTACTCAATTAGATGAATTAAAGTAGCTTTTATTTTTATGAACACTTATTTGCTTACGTTCCACTTAACCCTTTAACAACCGACTATACTAAAGTAGTTACTACTACGCAGTCATCGTGACCCAGCAGCAGCAACAACAACAACAATGAAACGTGCTTAACAGTTTTTTACCCTGTACAACCCTGTGAAGTTGCAAGAATGTAAAAAAGGAAAAACAGAACACCATTAAATAGCATAAAGAAATGGCTATAAAAAAGCACCAGCAACAACAACAGTAGATAGACAAGGAAATCCAACCCTTTGACATGTGCTCAAATTACAGTCACTTAAGGACAACAACAACAACAAAAACAGGTCCTGCTTATTGAGGATTTTCCTTAACGTTAGTTTCAACTCTTTCAGGCCAGCGGCTTAAAACCCAGTTAACTTAAAATTTATTTGCTAAAAAAGAGACCAACACGAAAACAACAACCATAAAAAGATCGACAACAATGAAAACGATTTCAGGCCAATTATTGTGATTATCAGGAGCGAAGTTAATTTCAATCCTCTTTTCTGTGGGGGCAAAAAAAAAGGATCATTTAATATACTGAACTCTTCTAGGATACACTGAGTAATAAAATTAACCCATTAGATTAACCTTTAATTTTGTAAAAGAAAGGAACAGAGTATCATAAGAAAAAAGAGACAGAAAGAGACGGAATGCGAGCGAAAGGTCTAGTGATGGAGTGAGAATCAGGCCAAAAGTTAAATGCTCTGTTTTTGTCCTTAAATGTCCTTTGATTTGCTGTGCAATTGAGTCCAGGCCGGCGCGTGTTTTAATGGCACTTCAACTAAATGAGACCTTCGCTGTGGGAAACAATTTTAAGTATTTTTCGTTGTTGTTGTTGCTATTTTTCTTTTGCTTCCATTTTTTATTAAGTCCAGAGGTAAGCAGATCCGTAAAAAGGGATCAAATATCTACAGTAGTTAACTGGTTCGAAGCACAGCTGAAAGTTCTCATAATTACAAAAGGGTTTACAAGGAGTGGGCACAGTTAATGGGTCGTCCATGCCATGGCACAGATGGTAACATCGAGATTAGGTCACTGAAATAGTGAGAGAAGAGCGAGCTAACGGCGGGCAGTAATTTTTAAAGAATTACAGCTAAAAACGCATTACTGCTGGTTTAGGATAAAACACAGCTACTAATACTAATGTGACATTAATATTGTGTGTTTTTGTTGCTGTTCTTTTATGGTTTTCATAATTAAAACTCTTTGTTCAGATTAGATGCATATACTTCTAGGATTTCATTTCTGGATATTTTATTTTCAGGAGCTTCCAGAGAACTACAACGAATACAATAAAACAATGTTTCGAATCAATCACTAAAATACGAAATACTATGTTGGATTTTTAATGAAACATTTAATTATAATTTTAAATATTCGAAATAGATTTTGATTGTCCACATATATTATAATAGTTCATATATCCACACATATTAATTTAGTGCCAATTTCCAATTTTTGTTAAAAATAAAGTCATCTTTCTGTCTGAGTTCCTGCTGTTCCTGGAGGTTCCTATCGGCGGCTGCGTCGGCGTGGACTGCGAGAACGATGCGAGGACGGAGGACTCTTGTCAGGAGGATGCGAGGACGGACGGCTCTTGCCACGCCGTCCTCTTGGCCGACGCCTCGATCGCTCCTCCATCTCGGTCTTTTCGGTCTCTTCGTTTTCGCGGTCGGGTTCACTCTCTGCATCCGACACTCTCTCGTCCGACTTTACAGACTCCAGTTCAAAGTGCGTGGCGAAATATTTTCGGCCTTTGCGCTGAATAAAACCATGAACTAACCCGCCTTCCAACGTTGCTTCGACGCACTCCTGGATATCTTCGGGCTCCACCTACAATGAACAAAATTAGTTGTTCGTTGGGCCCATTTGGCTCCCATTTCAACTCACCCCCGCGGAATCAGCAATATAAGACAGGATTTCGGTAATGGTGGCCGGTTCGTCAAGCTTCACCAGAGTATTGAGAATAAGTTGTCCGTTTTGATTCAAAGCCATGCTCAACAATTTTTATTTTTTATAACAATTCTATAAAATTTATTTTATATTTCAAAAAATAAAAACACGTCCTCGCACAACGAATTTGAATATTTTAATGAAAAATTTTATTGAAATGTCAAAAAAGTCAAATTATTTTGAACAGGTTGCTCGATTCGATAGAGTGGCACAGTAGAAGCAATTGAAGTGTAGAATGTAGTAGAAGCAAATCCATGCCATGTCCGGCTACAGCTGAAGAAGAACCAGACAACTAATGAAAGCTGCATGACAAAATATTAAATAATTGTTCAAAGTACCAGAACATTTAAGAAGGGAACAATTCATGTTACAAACAAAGTGCACCGAAACGTACATATGCGATGATGATGGATGGAGTGGAGTAAAGAAAAGAATGAAGGAGAAGAAAAGAATAAAAATTCAGGGAATCCCAAAGGAACTCGAATTCAGAAAACCAACCTCCCCTGTCACGGTTAAAACCACTTCGTCCCCGTGGGCGTTACAGTATCCGGCACCAGCAAAATCTACTATAGCAACAACAACTACAACTACAACAACAACAACAGTAACTAAAAATAAAAAGCCACTGAAATATTATGCATGTTTAGCTGAACGTTTCCCGTATTTGTTTTGCACTGTAAATTTATGCAGTGAATTAGCATTTTTCTAACGAGGAAAGGAAGAGCAGAGAGAGAGAGAGATGGAGAGCAAGAGAGTGGGATAGAAGAAGGGAGCAAGAGAGGAAGTAGTGGGTAAACGCAGCGAAAACCCAGTTAAAACAGAGCACAGCACTATGTTGACCTTACGAAAGTAAGAAATACATACAAACACACACACATACACCCATACATACACCCATACATACACCCATACATACACACATACATACACGCATACACACATTCATACACTAACAAAAACTGCTCTATAAAAATGCAAATATTAAAAAATAAAAATCACTAAAAGGAGGAGTTGCCAGAGAAACGAAAATCATTACGAAAAAAGGGTCGGTGGGATGAGCGTGGAGAGGAGGAGAGATTGAGCGGTGTACGAGGGGTAGAAGGAGAACCACAAAGAAAAGCTGTGCATAAAAAAGATGCAAAATTTATGCTCTGCTGAAATAATAAAAAATGTGTGTCCCGTAGCGCTGCTGTCAAGTGTGTGTGTGTATGTGTGTCTGTGTGTGTGTGTGTGTGGTGAATATTTGCGCGCTGGGTGTTCTAAATTTACAACAACACAACAATAGAAGCAACTACAATTACAACAACAAACAACTCTCAGAACGCAGTACGTACGTGTTACATAAAGAAATGCATAACACAGTAACAAGCAACTAAAAATAATAAAAATAAAATAGAACCAAAGGAAAATAAAAACAAAAATAAATAAATAAAAAAAATATTATAAATAAATAACAGAGAAAAGAAAACGAAGTGGCAAATGATGCGTTAAAATGGCGAAGAAGTGGCGAGGTCAGCGATGCTTTCACATGGCGGACAACCCAGCGCCGTCCACACGATGTCAGCGTTGCCACTTAAATGCATATGCTACAAGGAAATCTGATCAGAAAGCAAATAAATCTCATAAAAAAGCAACAACGAAAAACCTAAACAGATTAAATAACAACACGATTAACAGCAGAGTAAATAAAACTTTAAATCCGTTTTACTTTAAAATGTTTAATATAAACTTGATAATGAAATTTTAAAAAAAATTATATTATATTCGTATTTATATCAAATTATAACAACAACCTGCTTCACATCAGACCATAAAAAAACTTCCGATAGAAATCAAGCGTTAAAACAAGCAACGCATGGAGCAGTGACTCGTTAGCAGGAGAAGCGGAAGGCGACGCTGGAACTATGAACCATTTAGAAGTGGTAACAGCAGGCGGCTGAAAGGCCGGGACTGCAGGAAGTAATTCAAACCAGGAAAGCGGTTATGATAGCCTTAAGTATCTACATCGATATTAAAGGTTTAGCAAGATGACGAAGTGGTTGTAGGGTTTGAGAGAGAGAGAGAGAGAGCGAGAGAGAGGGATTTCCCTCCGAGGTTCATCCAAATCTCTCTGAATACAGTGGGTTAAAAAGGACTTCAAGTTGTACGTATATTAAGTCTTCTATCATATCCTTACCTTGAAGTTTTGGCACTTGATCATCACTAAGAACACTAGAATAAAACTATTCTTTTAAAGATCACCAACGATTATCGTACAACGATTAGATTTCATTAAAATCATCACTCAAACTGGATCTTTATTCGCTCAGGAAGGAAATTTTAATAAATCTAAAACGGAATCATATTTTTAGATCTCAATCAATCTTAATATAAGTCTATAATCGACGAAAATAAAATAAAAAACCCAATTTATTTGGATTTAAATCAATCTAACCACGAGTTGGATCAACCCATGGATCTATAATGTATGACAATTCCCAATAAATAACTTCTACTAAAATATGTCTTCTATATAAAAATAGATCGTCGGTTTTATAGAATTTTTCCCATATTAAGACAACATTGAACAACACTTTCATTCCACTGTGCATATATGGTACCTAAGTAAATTAAAACCAATACAGACGCACACACACGTATACAGTTGCACGCACACAGATAAGCATGGTTCATGACTGGAGGAAAATGCGTTCAACATCAATTGTTTGTTGTGGGTTGTGGGTTGCGGGCGAATGCAACTACGATGAATGTAGTTCCGCTTCTAAAGCGTGCGGATTCATCCGGTTGTTGTTGTTGCTAACGAGTGTTTGTGTGGGTATTTATAACGCTTCGGTGGCATTGTGAAGAGCAACAGTAATGTAAAAACAACAACAGCTAAAACAAAACTTGTAACACAGGTGAACCTGCTAGATACCAAGTGACTAGCAAGAAACATGAACTAAGAAACCGAATACACTGGGGAAAAAACGGAGCAAGAAAAACAACTAAAAGAAAAACAATAAAGAAAAATTGCAAAAATTTTGAAATACAAAAACCACAAAAACAATGCCACTGAAAACAATAATAAACAAGAATTGAAAAACAATTGGGAAAAAATTAATATTAATAATGACTCAAACGGTCGGTTCTTTTGGACTCCTCTTTCTGCTTTACCCGGAAACATAAAAAATTCATAAAAAACCATAAAGCAACAAGAGTGGTAACCAAAAAGAGAGAAAAGTATTAAAAGGCAAGAAAGAACACTGAAAAAAGTTAAAACTAAACGAGCAGGAAAAATGTTCCGCCAGAAGTGGAACTGCAAAAAGGGCGTGGCATTAATGGTGAAGGGCAGCGGGAGAGAAGAAGAAGAGGCCGGAAGAAATGAGAAAGAGGGAACAAAGAAAGGGGTCAGCGAAGAGCGGAAGGGCGTGAGTGGAAAGGGATGGTGGGCGTTGATGAGGTGTATAAAGAAGAAATGAAACATTAGTGGGAATGAGTGCATGTGTAACGGTTATTATAACGGCACTAAAACTGGAAGAGAACGAAACGCTGCAGTGCAAAGGAACGAACGAGCATCATGAGGTACCTCTATTCGACTGTTGTTGTTGTTGTTACTTTTGCAAGTTGTTGCCAACAACGAGTTGCCAACGACGACGACACGGAAATCATTTAATGCAACAACAGCAACAACAACAACAACATAAAAATAGAATAATAAATACGAGTATTTCAACAGAATGGAAATGGTGCTGGCCAAACTTGTTGTTGTTGTTGATGGATAAAACAGAAGGTGCAACCATCAGCATGTTAAAAAAAGCGCAGAAGAAGAGGAAGCAGTACAAGAACATGGGTGTTGGTGAAGGAGGTCGGTGAAAAGTGCATAAAGCATGGAATACGAAGAATTATGGCAAAATTATGCACAGCAGGTGGTGAACTCAAGCAAAATTGGCTGGCCTCAGGGCTGGCAACCGTGGCAACTGTGCCGTTACAGTTGAAGAGCGAGAGCGTGAACTATTGAGAGGGAGAGAGAGATAGTGATGGAGGAATAAAGTGGAGTTGATGTACTCGTGCTCCAGCGGTCGTCTGCTTGCATTCAGATGCGTTAATGATGTCCTCGGTGAGCGATAAAAAAACCACTGATGATGGGTGAATTATAACCATGGACGCAACTCCATTCACAAGTCGGTGCGGTGAGCCACCGAGCGAGCTGATCTCTGCGTGAATTGGTAAAAATTACCAATTACTCTCTCTCTCTCTCTCTGCCTCCCTCTCTCACTCTCATTAGGGTACTTTGTTTAAATAGAGAATTTAATGTACAATATAATATAATAATATAAAAGAATTGAATATAAAAATAAGCACATTCGCTTGAGGCTTTTATTTGTGATTCTCTTTGAACCAATAATGTACCTTTACTGAAGATAATCAGACAAGATACTCTTCTCGTCATCATCTCGGGTGATTCTGGTGTTTCTGATGATGTAGTTTAAAAGTGTTCTTACTTTTGGAGGATGTGTGGAGCTCCCACATATTGAACTGAGCTGAACTGAATGCGTGTCACGTTTCCTTGCTTCACACATCGTTTATCATCGTCTAGACAGGTTAACAAAAGCCACAATCAGCGTCGTATTTATGTAAATTCTTTTCCCCTCGTCGTCGTCTCTTTCCAGCCTTTTTTCTCACACTTCCTCCATTTCTTTCTTTATTCCTCGCTTCTGTCTTTTCTACCATCACTTCTTTTCTACCATCACCTCTTTTCTATCATTTGTGTGACTTTGTGTTTAAATAACTTTATTTTACTTAATATTTTAATTTAACTGATCGACAAAATAATATTCTTTGATGTTTTCCAGTTTGTAACGACAATTTAATGAATAAAATTATGTTACATAACAAGGCCGGTTCACGGTACATACACACGGTTCATAACAGGTCCAGTTCACGGTATTTTACACGCTACACTCGCATTAACACACGATTGTACCATGGTAACAGCATGCATTTGTCTCTTTCTATCACACGGGTTCGCACAGCGGCGAACACGTGAACATCAGAAACAGACTGAGAACGCGCTGTATATAAAAGAAAGCATCACACGCAGAACATTCATTCAGGTCCGGACCACGAAGCTGGGAGCATTAAACTGGTAAGTAACCTCTGCCTAGCAATACCGAGCAGCAAGACAACAGCGACAGCGAGGGCAACCGTCAACTTCAGCAGAGCCGCGGTAATACAGTGTAAAGTGTTTTCTGCCGGGTGGGTTTCGACTCCACGGCCATCATAAACTCGTTCTGCCGGGTGGGTTTCGACTCCACGGCCATCCTAAGATCTTCTGCCGCGAGTGCTCGACAACGCAACCAGTGACGCGTTCTGCCGGGTGGGTTTCGACTCCACGGCCAGCATAAACTCGTTCTGCCGGGTGGGTTTCGACTCCACGGCCATCCTAAGATATTCTGCCGCGCGTGCTCGACGACGCAACCAGTGACTTGTTCTGCCGGGTGGGTTTCGACTCCACGGCCATCATAAACGTGTTCTGCCGGGTGGGTTTCGACTCCACGGCCATCATAAACTCGTTCTGCCGGGTGGGTTTCGACTCCACGGCCATCCTAAGATCTTCTGCCGCGAGTGCTCGACGACGCAACCAGTGACGCGTTCTGCCGGGTGGGTTTCGACTCCACGGCCAGCATAAACTCGTTCTGCCGGGTGGGTTTCGACTCCACGGCCATCATAAACTCGTTCTGCCGGGTGGGTTTCGACTCCACGGCCATCCTAAGATATTCTGCCGCGCGTGCTCGACGACGCAACCAGTGACTTGTTCTGCCGGGTGGGTTTCGACTCCACGGCCATCATAAACTCGTTCTGCCGGGTGGGTTTCGACTCCACGGCCATCCTAAGATCTTCTGCCGCGCGTGCTCGACGACGCAACCAGTGACGCGTTCTGCCGGGTGGGTTTCGACTCCACGGCCATCATAAACTCGTTCTGCCGGGTGGGTTTCGACTCCACGGCCATCCTAAGATCTTCTACCGCGCGTGCTCGACGACGCAACCAGTGACGCGTTCTGCCGGGGGGGTTTCGACTCCACGGCCATCATAAACTCGTTCTGCCGGGTGGGTTTCGACTCCACGGCCATCCTAAGACCTTCTGCCGCGCGTGCTCGACGACGCAACCAGTGACGCGTTCTGCCGGGTGGGTTTCGACTCCACGGCCATCCTAAGATCTTCTGCCGCGCGTGCTCGACGACGCAGCCAGTGACGTGTTCTGCCGGGTGGGTTTCGACTCCACGGCCATCCTAAGACCTTCTGCCGCGCGTGCTCGACGACGCAACCAGTGACGTGTTCTGCCGGGTGGGTTTCGACTCCACGGCCATCATAAACTCCTTCTGCCGGGTGGGTTTCGACTCCACGGCCATCATAAACTCGTTCTGCCGGGTGGGTTTCGACTCCACGGCCATCCTAAGATCATCTGCCGCGCGTGCTCAACGACGCAACTGACGTGTTCTGCCGGGTGGGTTTCGACTCCACGGCCATCATAAACTCGTTCTGCCGTGTGGGTTTCGACTCCACGGCCATCCTAAGATCTTCTGCCACGCGTGCTCGACGACGCCACCAGTGACGTGTTCTGCCGGGTGGGTTTCGACTCCACGGCCATTCTAAGATCTTCTGCCGCGCGTGCTCGACGACGCAACCAGTGTCGACAAGTTTTCCAGCCGCGCGGGTTACAACCCCACCGATGTAGACAACCCCACCACAACGAGATCGAAGCAACGACATCACAGGCGACGCCCACGATACACAAGGATACAAGGCACCAGGAACCTAACCAAATTTTCAGAACTTTTGTTATTGTATTTTACGTATTAATAAATTCAACATTTGTCTCAAATCAGAAGTACCAAAAATAAAGTATAAATATCAATTTCAACAAAATAAAAGTGTGCACTTGGTTCAATAAAAACAAATAACTGAACGAACCTTGGACGCGACTGAGAGATATCCCAGCTACTAAGAAAGGTCGTTACAGTGGCGCCCGAACAGGGACCTTGCACACTTTTATTCCATTAAATCTACTCGAGCTAAGAAATAAAGTCAGCCGCAATGTCGAAGACATCCTGGATTTATACTTTGCATAAAGAAGAGCTTCAAGAATACGCCCACGAGTTCAGTTTCGACGAGTCGGGAACAACAGAGGACCTCCGAAGAAGATTTGTGAACTTCGTTCGATCTTGCGAAAGGGATGAAGGAGTCACGGCGCGTTTACAGGAACTCGAAACATTACACTCAGCAGCACGTTCAAACTCGCCACACCGATCCCTAGAACCCACTAGCGCAGAGCAGGCACCAGTAGCTTTAACCCCGGCAGAGCCATCACAAGACCAGTTAACAGGACCAGTTTATCGAACAGCAACTACTACTGATCACCACGCTCCCAACTCGCCAGACAAGATTCCAAAGTCACAGGAAGTACACATGGACCAGTCTATGATAATAGACAAAGTAAGAAAATGGAATACCAAGTACGACGGTGGACGAGAGCCGTTGGCATTCATCGAGCGGGTGGAGGAACTGACGAGTGTCTATAGATTACCCATAGACAGCCTCCCCGCCATGATGCCAGAACTACTCCGAGATAAGGCATTGACATGGTTGCGGAACACTCGACGGGAGTGGAAAAATTGGAACGACTTCAAACAGTCATTTTTGAAGTTTTTCCTATCAGCGCGTTACTTCGAGCAGTTGGAGGACCGCATTCGGGCAAGAACACAACAAGACAAGGAAAAGTTCAAGGACTACGTTTTAGAACTATGCGACTTAATGAGACACGCAAACTTCTCTGAGCAAAATAAGTTGGAGCGAGTATTCCGAAATTCACGCCGGGAATACCAACTATATATTAAGCGACGAGACTTCACTGATCTAGACGACCTAGTATCGCTAGCAGAAGACCTGGAAACGATAAACGAGGCCAAACAGGACACGCGCTCTGGGGTTCCCCGACCAAGGGAGGAACGCCACCAGGAAATAATAGAGTATTCTCCCTCGACGATAGATCTCGCAACAGCATGTCGTCGATGCGGGCAAAACGGCCATTGGAGGCAATCCTGCCGGAACAGACCGGTATTATTCTGCTGGACCTGCGGGAAAAGAGGCGTCAGAACAATTGACTGCTGCCGGCAACGACAAACACCAGCTCAGGGAAACGAAGTCGGCCTCCGCCAGGACCGAGGACAGGCGGAACTCAGGGCCGAACCTCGGCAACAACAATAGGAACACTACGATTCCATAAAGGGCACCTCTTGGCCAGCGTCGAAATTAGTGGACGCATGCAGGAGGCAATGATTGATACTGGTGCAACACGTAGCTTCGTCAACCAACGTTTCATTTACAAAACCGATGAAAAAGAAATGGAGTTGGACCAACCAATAAACATCCGTATGGCCGACGGCTCAAAAAAGGTAATATCGCATTCCGTCAAATTGTACATTCGTGTGGGAACGGTGGCAACGAATATCGATTTACTGGTTTTACCAGATGCAATAGAAGATATATTACTAGGCACCGATTTTCTGATGATGACTGGCGCAAGTCTGTCCTGCGGCGGACACACCATAGAGCTGAAGGCGGACACAAACCAGAGCAGCACACCCCCAACTGCCACATGCACAGTGATTTCGGAGGAAGAAGCTACCGCAGAACCACCAGCAAATATTCAATCATTCCTACAAAAAGAGCTCAAGGCATTCGAAAATCTTCAGGGTACCACAACCATCACGAAACATTGCATCCATATGATCGATGACCGCCCTATCAAACAACGCTATATTCCACGGAATCCAGCACAACAAGAAATCATCAGTCGCGAAGTAGACGAACTAATAAGCAAGGGCTGCATTGAACCATCGCACAGCGCGTTCAGTGCCCCAATAGTATTGGTCAAAAAGAAGACAGGTACCTGGCGTCTTTGCGTTGACTACAGACAATTAAACGCTCGGTCTACCCCGGACGCATACCCACTGCCCAGAATCCATTACATTTTAGATCGTCTACGAGACGCCAAATATATTAGTACTCTGGATCTTAAAAATGGATACTGGCAGATACCAATGGACGAGGCAAGCAAGCCATTCACAGCGTTCACCGTCCCGGGACGTGGTCTGTTTCAGTGGCGAGTAATGCCGTTCGGACTGCACTCGGCGCCAGCAACATTTCAACGAGCATTGGACCGTGTAATAGGGCCTGAGCTAGAACCACACGCGTTTGCATATTTAGACGATATCATTGTAACCAGCGCTACCGAGGAGGAACATGTCAAGCACCTTCAAGAAGTATTCCGGAGATTGAGAGCAGCGAATTTAAAGCTCAATGTAGAAAAATGCGATTTCTTTCAAAAGGAAACAAAGTATCTGGGACATGTTGTCAATGAAAATGGAATCCACACAGACCCTGCAAAGATTTCGGCTATACAAGCTCTCGAGCCACCCAAGAATCTGCGAGAGTTAAGGCGCTACCTAGGAATAGCATCTTGGTATCGACGTTTCGTGCCCGAATTCGCAACCCTTGTACACCCTTTAACCAGTCTTCTCAAAAAAGGTAAGCACTGGAAGTGGCAAGCGGAACAACAGTCAGCTTTCGAGAAGCTAAAAACAAGGCTTACCGAGGCACCGATTCTAAGTTGCCCAGATTTTTCAAAACAATTCACTCTACAGACCGACGCCAGCGATGTTGGCCTAGGAGCAGTGTTAACGCAAGAATTCGATGGAGCAGAAAAGGTAATTGCCTATGCTAGCCGACACTTAAACCAGGCGGAACGTAATTATTCAGCAACCGAAAAAGAGTGTTTGGCTATCATCTGGGGAATCCGGAAAATGCGATGTTATTTAGAGGGGTACCGATTCACCGTAATGACAGACCATCTATCCTTAAAATGGCTCAACTCCATCGATAGTCCATCTGGACGAATCGCTAGATGGGCCCTTGAACTCCAGCAGTACAACTTTGATATAAAATATCGTAGGGGAAAATTAAATGTGGTGGCCGATGCACTCTCTCGACAGCCGGAAGAGCTAGTAGTGGGAACTATCAAGGAAATCCCGCCGCCACCTAAATGTTCCTGGCTGGAGAACAGAATTCGCGAGGTAGTACGACTGCCAGATAAATATCCCGACTACCGGCTAGAAGAAGGACAACTCTACAGGCACATCCAAAGGACAGCAGGAGATGACGACAATACACCCTGGAAACTCTGCGTAGCCAAACATCTTCGTAAAAGAGTTCTTGAAGAAAATCACGATCAACCCAGCGCCGGCCACCTCGGGGTAAGAAAGACTACTACTCGCATCATGAACCGTTACTACTGGCCAGGTATGGGCAGGGAGATTAGCCGCTACGTTCGCTGCTGTAAGCTATGCCAGAAATATAAAGTTGACCAGCGACAACAAGCAGGATTCATGCTAACAAAACTCGCCGAAGAACCTTGGGCTACCGTGTGTGCAGATTTTATCGGACCTTTACCACGCTCCAAACGAGGAAACAAATTCCTGTTAGTCTTCTTCGATAAATTTTCCAAATGGACAGAAATAGTACCACTAAGAAGCGCAACCAGCGAACACTTGCTTAAGGGATTTCGGGACAGAATCCTAGCTAGATTTGGAGTTCCGAAAATATTGATCACGGACAATGGGAAGCAGTTTAAAAGCAAAATTTTCAAAGACTATCTACAAGAAGTAGGAACAAAGCAGCAATTCACGGCTCCCTACACACCACAAGAAAATCCGACCGAACGACGAAACAAAACGTTAAAAACAATGATCGCACAATTGGCAAACGGCCAACACCGTGATTGGGACAAATACCTACCAGAGGTAACATTAGCCCTGAACTCCTGCCAAGCAGAACCTGCCGGGTACAGTCCAGCATTTCTAGTTCAAGGAAGGGAACTCCGCTTGCCCAACGCACTGTTTGACGAAGTAACATCCGGCACAGGACAGATATCACGCAATCCAGGAGAGAAGGAAGAAGAACTTCGAGAAATATTTAGGCTGGTAAGAGCAAGACTGGCCCAAGGAACACAGGAACAAGCGCGACATTATAATCTCCGCCGACGCCAGTGGTCACCACAAATAGGGGAAAAGGTCCTGGTAAAGAAACATGTCCTTTCCAAAGCTGCAGACCACTTCGCAGCAAAATTGGCACCTAAATACGAGGGTCCATTCTGCGTAAACTCATTTCTTTCCCCAGTGATTGTGCAAGTCAAGAAAATAGGCGGTACGTCATTACGTACGTCACACATAAGCGAGCTGAAACCATTTCACGAGGAAGACACGCCCAGAAAACCAACTAACAACGAAATGGTTTAGTTATTTCAGGTTAAATCTAACTTATAATAGATATATATTCATATATTCGACTTTACTTACTTATTTTACATTCATCTAAATTTTCTTATGCTTTAATCTAAATTTACTCATATTCAAATTTGGATTACTACCTATTTTACTTTAATATAAACTTAGCTACATATACATACATTTGATTAACTTACTTATGCTCTAATCTAAGTTTACTTATATACATATAAATTCGAATTATTCCTCATTTAATATAAATTTAGTTATATAGATATTTGAATAACTCATTTCACTTTGATTCAAGTTAGTTACATATATAAATTCGAATTACTTACTTCACATTTAACTAACTTACTTATACTTTAACCTAAGTTTACTTTTACATGAACTCGAATTACTTCTTATTTACTTTAATATAAATTTAGTTATAAATTTGAATTATTTACCTATTTTAATCTGAATCTACTTATACATCTAATCAAAAAAAAATATTATAACGATTTTGAAAAGAAAACACAAAAGAAAAAAAAAAAACAAAGAAGGGGGGAAAAAAAAAAACCAACAACACTACGCACAAACTACGTAGTGTAAAAAAAAAAATTACGCACAAGCATTGATATGGACACGCGCTCACAGAAAGAAGGAGTTCCGAGAAGCCGGACGGAAAAATAGAAACATATGCATACAGAGCAGTCAACAGGAGTAAACGCGAGTACTCCTAATAAACACAACAACACTACGCACAAACTACGCAGTGTCAAAGTTATGAGATACAAACACGCGCTTACAGAAAGAAGGAGTTTCGAGAAGCCAGACAGAAAAACAACAATACAACAAGACAATACAAGCAACTACCGCGGTCAGCATTTGTATGCAAAGCCAACAGGTCCCTTTAGGTCAATCATAGACAATAAGTGGCAGTTGAAGTAGAACGATTGCAGATCAAGATCAGAAAGAGCTGGTCCATGATGAAGTGCAGATCAACCTAACAGAGAAATGCAGAAGAGACGAGCAGCGGCTTAGAAAACTCAACAAAGTCAAGAAGCACGCAGCAGCGACGTCATCACATTCACCAACATTGTTGACACCGCGCCAGCAGCCTATGCCCTATGTCAGGCCAACATCCACGCTAAAACTTTGCCCCGTAAAGTGGGGGGGTAATGTAACGACAATTTAATGAATAAAATTATGTTACATAACAAGGCCGGTTCACGGTACATACACACGGTTCATAACAGGTCCAGTTCACGGTATTTTACACGCTACACTCGCATTAACACACGATTGTACCATGGTAACAGCATGCATTTGTCTCTTTCTATCACACGGGTTCGCACAGCGGCGAACACGTGAACATCAGAAACAGACTGAGAACGCGCTGTATATAAAAGAAAGCATCACACGCAGAACATTCATTCAGGTCCGGACCACGAAGCTGGGAGCATTAAACTGGTAAGTAACCTCTGCCTAGCAATACCGAGCAGCAAGACAACAGCGACAGCGAGGGCAACCGTCAACTTCAGCAGAGCCGCGGTAATACAGTGTAAAGTGTTTTCTGCCGGGTGGGTTTCGACTCCACGGCCATCATAAACTCGTTCTGCCGGGTGGGTTTCGACTCCACGGCCATCCTAAGATCTTCTGCCGCGAGTGCTCGACAACGCAACCAGTGACGCGTTCTGCCGGGTGGGTTTCGACTCCACGGCCAGCATAAACTCGTTCTGCCGGGTGGGTTTCGACTCCACGGCCATCCTAAGATATTCTGCCGCGCGTGCTCGACGACGCAACCAGTGACTTGTTCTGCCGGGTGGGTTTCGACTCCACGGCCATCATAAACGTGTTCTGCCGGGTGGGTTTCGACTCCACGGCCATCATAAACTCGTTCTGCCGGGTGGGTTTCGACTCCACGGCCATCCTAAGATCTTCTGCCGCGAGTGCTCGACGACGCAACCAGTGACGCGTTCTGCCGGGTGGGTTTCGACTCCACGGCCAGCATAAACTCGTTCTGCCGGGTGGGTTTCGACTCCACGGCCATCATAAACTCGTTCTGCCGGGTGGGTTTCGACTCCACGGCCATCCTAAGATATTCTGCCGCGCGTGCTCGACGACGCAACCAGTGACTTGTTCTGCCGGGTGGGTTTCGACTCCACGGCCATCATAAACTCGTTCTGCCGGGTGGGTTTCGACTCCACGGCCATCCTAAGATCTTCTGCCGCGCGTGCTCGACGACGCAACCAGTGACGCGTTCTGCCGGGTGGGTTTCGACTCCACGGCCATCATAAACTCGTTCTGCCGGGTGGGTTTCGACTCCACGGCCATCCTAAGATCTTCTGCCGCGCGTGCTCGACGACGCAACCAGTGACGCGTTCTGCCGGGTGGGTTTCGACTCCACGGCCATCATAAACTCGTTCTGCCGTGTGGGTTTCGACTCCACGGCCATCCTAAGATCTTCTGCCACGCGTGCTCGACGACGCCACCAGTGACGTGTTCTGCCGGGTGGGTTTCGACTCCACGGCCATTCTAAGATCTTCTGCCGCGCGTGCTCGACGACGCAACCAGTGTCGACAAGTTTTCCAGCCGCGCGGGTTACAACCCCACCGATGTAGACAACCCCACCACAACGAGATCGAAGCAACGACATCACAGGCGACGCCCACGATACACAAGGATACAAGGCACCAGGAACCTAACCAAATTTTCAGAACTTTTGTTATTGTATTTTACGTATTAATAAATTCAACATTTGTCTCAAATCAGAAGTACCAAAAATAAAGTATAAATATCAATTTCAACAAAATAAAAGTGTGCACTTGGTTCAATAAAAACAAATAACTGAACGAACCTTGGACGCGACTGAGAGATATCCCAGCTACTAAGAAAGGTCGTTACAAGTTGATTGGTTGTATTTTTAAAAAAAAATCCATTTAATCCCCATGAATTCCCTTGTGAACACAAAGTAAAATCACAGTAAAATCTAATCACAATCATGAAACAAAAAGTACTTGTATATATTCTCTGATATAAAAGTAATTGCAGACTTGGTTGAAGAATCGGTTGGTTGATTTCACAGAGAATCGTTTCAATTCGAAGACCATCGATGATTTCGGTCATGAAATATTTGGTAAATGATGGGTTTTAAGATAATATACACACCCCACAATGGAAGATATTCACTCCGATTTCGATGAATCTATGTTGCATATTCAGAAAGTCGCAGAACGCCCGAAAAGGTTACTAAAGAGTGGCTTGATGAGCGGCAGAGAGAGCGATACAGGTGTGTAATAACTCGTTTATTTCATTATCCTTGCAACAGTTGAATAGTTGCACACACTCACCGAACCGAGCATCCTGGCGTTTGCAGCAGCTTTGATATTTTCGCACTTACAACAAACACTTCAATTAAATAAAATTAAAAAATAAATAATTATACCTGAATTAAACGTAAGAGAAAAGAGAAAAGCACTCACAGCTCAGTTGTGAGGGCAACACTTTAAATTCTAAAATAATTATGCAAACAACGAAAGAAGCCACCAAAAAAAAGGGGGACGAAAGGACACGGAGTATTCGAATTCCGTGACACTCTCGAGAGGATAATCACGTTTCTTTATACGAAAGCAGGGATCGAAAGGGAGAGGAAGAGAAGAGGGAGGAACAAAGAACTCAGCTCAACCACCGCCAAAAGAAAGCCACAACAACAACAGCAACAAAACGATGTGTAAAAAAAAAATAATCATAGCCTGCAGTCGAGATTCGTTTTCTTTGAAGCAACACAAATTTTTATAAATTTTCTTATTACAATTACAAGGCGGCATTAAGGATGTTGCATGTGGGATGGAGGAAGGGGATGGACAGAGGGAGGGGGTAAAACGACCGAAATGAGAGAGAACGTAGTTTGTGTTGGCCGTGGATTTAAATAATATGCATAAACAAATTAAATTTAAAAACACCCAAAAAAAACAACATGAAGGACAAAACAAAATAACAAGCAGAAAATAACTGTGAAAAGCAGGCACTCGAAAGGTACACAAAAAGGGGGAAAAAAGGAAGGGAAAACGAACAAAATTAAAGAACAAAAAGCAGAGAAAATGAAAGAAAAAAGATGAAAGTTTTTAATTACAAATTTAAAAACTTAATTCGACTCGAATTACTTTCCTTTTCTTAGAGCATCTCCTTCATTTTCCTTTTATTCTTCTTCTTCTTCTTCTTCTTCATCCTCTTCTTATTCCTCGTTTTACTTACTCTCTGTCAACGCACTTTAATGCACAAAAGGGACAGAAATTATTTTCATAAAAGTACTAGAATTAAATTTCAAAACCAAAAAGAAAAAAAATAACAAAAATGAAAGAAAGAAAAATAAAAGCAAAGAAGAAAAATTAAATGAAATACAAGTTTTTTAGGTGTACAGAGTATGTGTGTGTGTGTGTGTGTGTGCTGGACAGAGAGAGAGGTAGAGAGGGTGTGACAGAGAGGGCGGGAGAGAGAAGAGCTACAAAAAAATATCAAGTCTCTTGCTCGAGGACACTTTTTTCAAGAGTTTCCAGAGTCTCGTGTGGGCCGTAAACTGGAAGGGTGACGAGGGGAAGGGGAAAGAGTGGAAGGAGGTGGGTGATTGTGTATGCGGGTGGATGTGAGTGTGTTTTAGAACATGTAAATATGCGTTCATGTGCTTTTTGTATGGAATTAAATTTAAAAGCTCTTCAAAATTTTCCAAAAACAGATAGAAAAGTAAAAACGAACAACAAAACCACAAAAGATTATCCACAAAAAACCAATTGATATCCTTTCAATTGAAAACTTAATCGGAAAACTTTTCCTTTAGTTTGCGATTATTTTAGGGATTTAAATAATGAAAAGTATTTGAAAATGTGGCCGAAAACAAAAAGAAAGGCGTTTAAAACGTTTGCAATAATAAATAATAAACACTTTTAGTGCTTTCGTGAAACACAACACAAGAATTAAAAAATTCACCTCCCGTCAATTTGAACCTCGTTAATTTAGCGCCATTAAAAATAAATTATTTAACACAAACGGGGGGACACACACACACATACACATACATACACACACACAGGCGTGTACACAAAATTGCTCAAAGCGAAGTGGAAATGCGACCATAAACGACGAGGTCACTTTTATTGCTCTCTGTTGTTGTTGCTGTTGTTGTGCTTCTGTAGAAAAGAACACGTTGACACAATTAACCAGGCCCGATCCGCCCCTGTTGAGGGATGGGCGGAGAATTCATGCTAGAAGATTGCTTTCCGCTTTGTTGCTGTATTTGTGAACAATGGCAGAAAAAAGAACCTCATAAAGGACAGCCACTTAATTAGTTTATTAAAAAAAACGGGGGAAAATACACTGAAAAAATTATAAATTTATTTAAAAAAAGAACTAAGAAATATCATTCTTAACATAATCATCGCTACTAACAACATAATGATTATCATCTTCAAAATTCACAGCACGTCAACATTTAAGTTGGAAATTAATGCAGCTTCAATATTAACAACAACACCAAACAAACAACCAACCAACCAAGCAATCAACCAACCAAGCAACCAACCAAGCAATCAACCAACCAAGCAACCAACCAAGCAATCAACCAGCGCATTAAAACGGAAACCAGAAAAATCCAATCTTCGAATTTGGCATCATGACCACCTGCCGGATGCGCTCTCAAGAAGCGATGACGTTTTCATTTCCACGTCGAACATTCTTCCAAAAATCCGGAAAGAAATCCGCAGAAAAGAAACCAAAAACAACAACCAAAGAAAAACACATCAACAGAAATTCTCGGAAGAGTGACTCTCGACTTCGTTCGCTTTATTTTAGTAGAGCTTTGAAACTGGTGGAATTTCCGCAAATTTTATTATTTTAAGAAATCACATTTATTTGGAAATCAAATAAAAAAATACAACAAATCAAATTATATACGAATGTGTATAGAATAGAAGAGTATTGTACAATATTATCGCATATAAAGGAGTTTCAAGTGTGTAGTTGAAAGTACGCATTAAATAATTATTTCAGTACAAAAATGGATTAAATAAAAAAATACAAGAATCGATGGGACAGCATCGAATAAGAATCCATTATTTTTAGCCAATTTTTTACTTAATTTTCTGTTAGAATTATTTTAGCAAGCAACTACTCAAGGTTTCTTTAATGTTTATTTTTACCTGGTTACTATTTATTAAGGGAATATAATATAAACGCATAAAATAAACAATCAAAGAGAGGAAAATTAATGAAAGCCGAGTTTTTCGTTGGCTTTTAATTGAGCTGGCAGCAAATAAACAGCAACAACAACAACAACGGCCACAACAACAGAATAAATAATCAACATGCAGAATTAAATTTGCTTAAGCTTTAATTAATAACGCATTGGATATCATTACTTTCATGTAACAACGCGTACATGATTGTTAAAGGCGAAATATAAGGAGCGAGTTGAGAGAGTGTGGGAGGGAGGAAGGACAACGCACACCAACTCAGATCGATAGACACGCAGAAAACTCGCAACAACAAATCTCGAAGGACGAATGAAGGAATCCTTCCCATCGCAGCAGCGTCCTCTGGTGAGTAGGTGCCAAGAAATCACGACGAAACCACGTCTGAAGATGAAATCATAATGAGATCAAAATAAATGTACGAAGACGACTTCGACTGCGGCGCGTTTCAGGTGAATTTCGACGGCGAGGGGGGATGGACTTAGAAGAGGGTAGGGAAGGGGAGGGGGTATTCAACGCATGGCTGAATATGAGATTAGGTACTTAAGTATGCTTGTGTGTGTGTTAGTTTAGTTGTGTGGCCCATTTCTGGATCCATGTTTAGCCAATTAAACAGCGCTCTCGGATTTGTTGCTCAATTAGCTTAAATTTGTGGTTATTGGAATTCCACCGAGTCACTAATGACGGTCAGTCGAGCGCCACTACAGCCGGCCAGCAACTAACTGTACATGTACAACAACAACCACAATAACAACAACAAACAATCTGAAAATAAATTAAGTAATTAAGATCGTAAAACAAGATACGTAACAGTTAATTCAACATTAAGAGGCAGACAGACAGACTCAAGCCCCCGAAGCTACCCACAACCAACATGTAGAAGATGGAAATAAAAAACAACAACAACGACGAGAAACCTTCAACGATGCTGGCCGAAGAATGGCCAGAATTAATGTAAATAACGATATAAATAAATAAAGAAAAGTTCACTTCATTAATTTATCGAATTTATTCGAATGATTCCGAAGTCAATTCATGGACTTTAATATGGCTTCAGCTCATTAAACATCTCATTCCATGGGCACCGGCGTATCATTACGAAGCCATTACATCCGGAATTAGTAGCTATTCAATGTCTAAAATGAACTTGAATCGGATTTCAGTAGGATTTCATAACATAAATAATATTTAAATAAGAACAAAGAAAGACGAAGGACTAAAATGTGTGTAATAATGAATGTTGTATATTTTGAGTGATTTCCTTGTTGTTGTTTATTATTTTTTTCATTCATTTAATCCTTTTCTACTTACTTCTTAATGTTGCATTTATTACAATTCATTTTAATTAATTTTATTCTCATTTGAAATGTAGAAACTGCTCATTTTTCTGCTATAACCCACTCTTAAAGTTCTCTCTCTCTTTCTTTCTCTGCTTCTCTCTTTCATTCTCTCTCTTTAAACCTCTTCTGCTGCTGACACTTTTGATGTCCCCTTCTCTCTTTTTTTGTGTATCTTTAGTGTCATTTATAGTGACTTAAGTACGCTCGGTGAGCATTTAAAATATTCATTCGGTTCCTTTGAGTTATTCTACATAATTAAAACAACACTCTTCGGAGGGAGCTCATAGCAATTGCAGGCCCTCCTTCACCTCGGATCCCCTGTAACCACCCACCCTCCCCTTCTAACTGACATAGTCTACACCAACATATTTCACCAGAACGAATGCAACTTTTCTTAAGTTAAGCTTAAGATTTACGCATGGTTTTCGTTACGTTTAAGAAACTTGATAAAGACTGTTCTTTCCTCTTTCATGCCCTCCTTCTTCCCCCTCACCATAACCCTTTTTAATGCAAGATTCTCTTCGTCTTCAAGGATAAATTAACCGAAAATAAAATAAAACGCAAATCCATCCCCTTTTTTAAAACAAGAACAGATTTTCTCGGTTATAAATTCCTCTGAAGGCTTGACAGCGGAGACAGACAACATGTGTATGGGTTTGTGTTTGTGTGTGGGTGTGTGTGTTTCTGTGTGTGTGTGTTTGTGTGCCTGTGTGTGCGTATAAATGGATTAGAATCCAGAAGCGCGAGATTAAAACATGGCGAAGAGTGACAAAGACAAAGAAAGAGGAGAAGTCTTTTAATTTCAATTCTCTTTCATGCCAGCGTTGTTTTCGCAGGAGTTGCCACCTCCCTCTCTCCCTTCCACCGCAAACCATAAACGATGATGATGATTAATGCCAAAGGATTATCCACTCATCCATCATTAGTTTTTATTTAATAAAATCCTTGGTTTTGTTTTCCTTTTTTTTGTTTGTGTCACATAACAACAACAACCACGGTAGCAACCACAATAACAACAACAAGCACAATAACAACAACAACAACGAAAACAACAACAACAATAAAACAACTCGTGCATATTTTAATCTGGCTTTATTACGACATCGTTTTTTATCGCTATTCTTGCGTTGCGATTAAAAATTGCTTAATCTTCTTTTACAAATAAAATATACAAATAAAATAAAACAAGAAGAAAGAGAAGAAGAAGAAAAAGCTGTAGAAGAAGAAGGAAAAACAAGGAGAAGGATTCAAATATAAAGCAAGTCATTCTTCAGAAGCCTCGAGATTTAAGAAGCTTCATTGTTCTCTTTGAAATTTTTTAACCCTTCCTTTTTATTTTATTGATATTTTGATTTAACAATTTTACTATCATATTAAAAAGAATTAACTGCAGATTTTAGACATTTATTAAGTTGAAACATTTAACGCATAATTTATTTATTTTCTTTAAAATTTCATATGAATTTTTACACATTTTTCCTTCACACTACATTGACTATCATTCGAATTCAGATACTGTACAAAATACACTTTCAGCTGCATTTAAATAAATTTTAATTGTTGTATTTTTTTTGCTTTTGCTGTTATTTAAAATTCATGAGTAGTTTATTTTTTACGTGTTGATACCAGAAATGTCAAAAATAATGTTAAAAATAATAATCGAACTGTTTGCGTTGTGCGGAGAGAAGGGTGTAGGAGGGAGGGAGGGAGGAGAAGGAGCATGCAGAATATTGGCTGAGTGTCATTTGCATGAGTTACACTCTAAAAACTTCAACACACGAGCACACTTCAGCGGCAAGTGTGTTCAGCAAACGCTCGCTAAAAGTGTTTACTTTTAACTTAGGAAATTATACCGTAACAACAACAACACCATCAACAACAACAGCAACACCATCAACAGCCATCTGATTCAGCATAGCAAATTGAAATGTTTACTGTTGCTGCTGCGTCTCCTTCAGTGAATCCTTTCAGGCGACTGCTGCGAATGACGGCGTCTGATTTTACGTTTTATTTGTTGTGTGTTTTTGGGCAACCGTTTGTTAGTCTTGATTTCGGTAGAGAAGAGCATCGAGTGGCGGATGCTCGCTGCTGTGTAGCGAAACGTAAGTGAATTCAGCTAAACTTCTGCTAAAGCATTCAATTTCCAGCGATTTTTACACCCGGCTTCGAATATTAATGATTCGGTGGCTAACTGTAGCTAAGTGTAAGGCACAAAATAATCCTAAAAGAGTGAGAACAAACATCACGGGCACACATCCGTCAGAAAGGACCACGTTAAGGAAGCTATCCGGGTGTTCCGGCAATTGATCGGTGTTCCAATGATTGATGACCTCGATTGAGGCTCGATTCAAAGGACCTTCAATTTCAAAAGGAGGTCAAAGAAAAAGAAACCCACCGACCACCAAAGAAGAAATAACACATGCATGTAGATTAAATTATAATTCATTCAAATACATGAAGAAACTTTCCCCAAATCAAAGAGATCACAATTCAAAAAGTCAATTTAAATTCTGACGAAAAATCTCATTAAAATAATTATAATTAAATGTCAACATATGCAAATAGCAGAGTCCCAGGCTGGGATTTCAGTTTTCAAATTAAATACGACACAGATTCTAAAATTTATAACAACAACAACATCTACACATCCGAATTCTTAGACACTCGCATCCGGCGATAGACGAAATCCATGCCAACCGAATTAAATACATACGAACGTCCCAGTAGCACAAACTTTTCATGGACTACAGAAGAGCTACAGAACCAGTGGGGAATTTAAAGAAACAGAGGAGAAGCAGCGAGTTGTAGCTTAACAGAGTAATCGATTAACAGAATATCAGGCAGGAACAGTAACGAGTAACTGAATAAATGATTAGCTAATTAGAGTTTGACGAAGTAGTGGAATCAAAATAATCAGTATAACAGAGCCTAAAAGTGGCAGAATAGCAGATGAAAATAATTGTTATTATTATAGAACAATAAGTAAAGAAAAGAATAATCAACTAACAGAATAAAAATTCAAGGGAACAGTACAGTAATGGAGCTAACATAATGGAACCATTAATTATATGGTAAAAGCACCAGAGCAACCGAGTTCAAGGATAGCAGGATAGAAACAGTAACAGAGCAGGCAGTTAGCATAACTTTAACAGCATTATCTCTGTAACATTAATAGTCAATATTATTAACAGAGAAACTGATTCAAACATTAATAAAAAGTATGGACTGCGAACTGTAGTAATAACAATCGATAAAAATCCTTCACTGTTGATTGATTACTTGTAAAGCACTTCAGAATCGCATCATAATTGCACCTTACACACCACACAATAGTAATGGCTCAAGGTAATCGATGAAGTTTTCCCTGCTGGGTGGTGATTTAATGAGGCTGGGATGCATGCAGATGAATTTAATTTTTCCTGCTATAGTGTTTAAACATTTTCGTAGTATGTGGCTACAAATTGCTGGTGCACACACACTCACACAGAGCCAAATGCACACACTCACTTAATATGCTCATATTAGATGACAACAACAAGAATGCGTGATGGATTTTCGTCAGAAAGGAAAGACGTCACTTTCAACACATCAGCATATCGTCGATGTGCATGTGCATGTGTGTTTCATGCTTTAAAGATATCTGAAATATACTATTAAATCCGTTGTATTTAAAATCACTTTGTATTTAAATCTTGACGTTTTGATTGAAGAACGATTTCGATGATGGTTTGTCCAATCGGCCCCAATATAAAGATTGGTTCCTTTCTGTAATAATTTTAATTTCATGCTTGACCTGAGACACTTGGAATTAAATTGAAAATTAAATACATACTACGTTCTAAGTTACGCTTTCTTATCGCCTGCAGAGTGACTTCCGACACTCTGGATTCCGCATATTTAGTGCATATGTTAAGGACACACACACAAAGCCACACACACACACACTGAATAATGGACTACTAAATAAATCACAAATACAATCTTCTGACAAAAATCCAATTACTAATTGAATCTGAACAAAACTTTATTATTCCATCTCGGAACACGATATGAATCTCTGGGTGACAACAGAGCTGCTTGTGAGAGAGTGTCAGTGTGTGTGTGTGTGTGTGTGTAGTTCAGCTGTCAAGAAAGAGAGAAAGAGAGAGAGACTCTCCACACTCTTATAAACGTGCGTGTGAACAAGTGTGTGTGTGCATGAGTAGTGAGTGCTTGGAAGTGAAGCTAAACTAATGGAAAATATTTAAGAGCAGCATCATCATCAGCAGCAGCAGCATCATCAGCATCACTGAAGAAGGTGTTTCATCCTGACAACTAAAGTTGTATGCAAATTTTTGCATGCTTCTTCTGTAACATCAATTAATTTCGAGCTTCTTCTGAAAGCTACAAGTACCACAACTATATCGTACCTCTATAGTTTCATCCCTATACTCCCGTTCCTCCTCCTGCTCCTTCTCCTCCTTCGGCTCCTCTTCGTCGTCTTTCAAAACCTCTTCGAAATCCTTCGCCATCCTGTTCTATGCTTATCCCAGACATGAATAGGTACATCTTATAGCACAATCTGAGCAAATTATACTCTATTGTGAACTTGTTTGCATGGATTTACGTGTGTGTAATTTATAAAGATTTTAGGGAAAGTCATCAACCAACCCAGTAGGAAATGACACCTGATCATTTTGACTGAACCGAAATCACAGCTAACCAAAGAAGTGGAAGCAACTCCACCTAAGAATTAATAACTTCGTCTTATAATAAGCTAAGCTGATGCGATAGAAAATCAGAGATAAGACGATATTATAATTCATTTTCTAAATAAGTAAAACTTTGTCTCGTTTGAAGTATGAGTGAAATATGAATGAACCAGAAACTGTATGAGTGAAATATGAATGAACCAGAACTTCGGTCTGGCAGAAGTTGAAATACCCTAGATATTCACGCTCTGTATGGTATATTAAAAAGTGGGCGAACCACACCCCTCTTTAAACGAGTTTATATAGTATTGATATCAGGTGTAAATCTATTGAATTTGTACCCTTAACTCGCTGCCAGAACAAAGCTACATATGTTTAAATCTTATATAAGGCTCAATATGTCTAAAAAATTACAGGTTACGCCCACTATAATGTCGGTTAAAGCTTTCGATCGGTGTGCTTCTTCTTTTAAGTTTGATGTTCGATGTTTTGTTATCTTTGTATTTTGTTTGCTTGCAGAATGAAATCCACCTCAAGTGGAGGTTCCTTGAAATGGCATCTCTTGAAACGGGATCAGCTCAGGTGGGGTGTAATTAACCCTTTTAATTAATTACGATTATTTTGTCACTCAGTCGAAAACAAATGATTCAATACACTTCTAATTCGGCCAACATAAATCATCATCAAGCATCCATTTAATCTCACGAAATTATTACTTACGCATGCTCTCATGTAAGTGGTTGTGTGTGTGTGTGTGCATGAGTGTGTCAGAATGTGTGGGAGTCCTGTGGAAAAACTCCTGAAATCCCATTATAATTGAATCATTTGAAACCGCAGAATTTAGCCAACAGCATTGAAAAATTAATTTAAAATTCGTGCTCATAACTTTTCACAACTTTTAATGGAGTGCAAAAATATTTTCGATGCAGGAAAAACAAAACCAAACACAACAAAAACAAAACAAAGCAAAACAAAGTATCAAAGCCAAGCTTATTTTTGCTGTTTGCTTGTTTTTGTCATTGTTTGTCGTTCATTGTTTTGTGTATGTTTGCTGCTGTTGTTGATGTGTGTGTGTGATTTAAGCTGGTGTTTTGTTTGAATGTAAACGTAAAACTTACAAGTGCTCATTATAAAATCGCTCCCTTCAACTCGCACACGCACACACACACACATGCACTCAATAATGCACAGAAATATAAAAAACCAAACAAAAATATTATCATTGGCATATTTAATTTATCAAACATAAAACAAGAAAAAATAAAATAGAATTTTTAAAAACACTAGCATTTTGCTAAATCTTTCCTTTCAAAAATGTTGGTTTTTGCTGAGTTTCGCTCTTGACATAGACACAAACCATGCTGTGAATTTTAGTAAATTGTGCGTAGCATAAAGTTTACCCTCACTTTACCCAAAGTTAGTTTACAACAACAACATATATGTATACACACCTTCACACAGCTGCTCATTATTCTGTTGTTGTTGGTTTTGTAAAAATGTTTGCTTTCGCATGCTTTTTATTTGCATTTGCATCTGTAAACAAACGCCACATGACATGGCTTATAAACATCAACTCTCCGCATGTGGCCAAGCAACACTGTTGCAGCAACATGTTTGTTTTGTTTTCATTTAATGTATGCAAAAATTTTGTAGTTGCTCTGCTGGCTTGTTATTTTCACTTCTTGGTACTGCTTCTTCTTCTTCTTCATACTTCTCAATTTTTTGCACGATTTCTTTTATAGCACTACAAAATGTTTTACAGCAGCTAAAATAACGTAGGGTGCAATTGTTATTTTTATTGCCGCTGTTGTTTGTTTCTTTTGCTGTTGCATGTTGCAAGCCAAAACTGGGAAAATATTCGGTCGTGAGGGGTGTTGAAGAAGCAATAACAACAACAACAACAACATTAATGAGCGCTATAAGCCGACGATAAAGTTTTGAGTTTCGTTTTCGATTTGATGCTAATGTTCGTGTTGTTGTTGTTGTTCCTAATGAAGCAATCATAACTTCAGAACAAAACGGCTCATTTAATTGCTTCATAAACAGGAATACGCACACACACACACACACACACATGTATATAAGAATGAACATGGACACAGCAACAAGTACAACAAGAAACAACAAAGCCAACCGCAACATCAACAATACTAAAGCCACAAAATCAACGTAATAAAGAAAGGAAGGAAGAAAGAAAACAACAAACGATAGGAATGTTGTTTTAAGATGCTTTTTAATCAGTCGTTTGGAAGGAATGACAAAAGAATGTCTTCAATGATGAAGAAAAGAACAGCAGAGAAATCAGCAAGAAATCACAACAAAATAACAAGAGCAGAGAAGCAAGAGAAACAACAACAACGAATTCTTGAATTCTTGTGATTTTTTCTGTTTCTTTTCCTTTCTCTCTCTCTCTCTCTCGCCACCCTCCACCCACTTTAAAACACTCACTTGGAAGAACACAGAAGTGGTTATATGTATGTTCTGGCGCAAGGTAGCGACTGCGCTGCCCGTGAGGTGCTATGACTGCTATGCAGTTGGTTTATTATAACCATTATAATGGTAAAAGTGTGAAAGAAATGACCGAGATGTTTTGTTTATCTAAGAAAACCATTTACAATATAATTAACCGAGCAGAACGTGAAAATCGGCTAGAAAATATTGCGCCAAAAGGTAGGCCAAAAAAGTTATCGGACAGAAATGACCGCTGTTTACTAAGAAAAGTGCGTGAAAACCCTCAAATATCCATTCGAGCTTTGTCCAGAGAAATAAACCAAGAATGTGGTGTACAAGTTTCCCACGAAACTGTAAGGCAAGTGCTGATAAAGAATGAGTACACATCAAGAGTTGCACGGAAAAAACCATTACTTTCGTCTCAAAATGTACAAAAACGCTCATCATTCGCTACAGAATACAGCAAGCAACCGAACGAGTACTGGGATGATGTCATATTTTGTGATGAATCAAAAATAATGTTATATTACAACGAGGGGCCCAATAGAGTGTGGCGCAAACCTTTAAAATCATTGCTTAACAAGAATATCATTCCAACCGTTAAATTTGGTAAGTTATCTGTGATGGTGTGGGGGTGCATATCCAGCAAGGGCGTCGGGCTGCTTTATAACTGCACCAAAGTATTGAAAAAGAAGGTAGCAAGAAGGAGCCCCAAAAATAGAAACCAACTCATACAATAAATCAATGAAGAATGGGCTAACATTCCAAATAATTATGATGTAAAAAAGTTAATTGGATCAATGACAAAGCGGCTAAAGGCGGTTATTGATGCTAAAGGTGGTCACACCAAATACTAACATGCGAATTTTGCAAAATTCATAAGCTTTTGAAACAAGATAAGTTTATAATTAAGTATAGCAGGGATGTTCACCGGAGCTGCCCGTACCAATTCTGGCGGGCTCAGCAATTGCCCGTACGGGCTGGGTGAGGGGGATAAGTTGAGAGGGAAGTGTTGGAGACAGTGGCGTACGCATTAAAATTTTAGGTCTTTTGGGTTTTTGAACCCTCTCTTTAAAACACCAACAATTTCTCATACCATTTGCAATATATCAAACTTTTGACTGAATTCAGCCATTAGAAATTTAGGAAGGTACTTTTTTAGTAAATTATATGGCAATCTTATAATACCATGGTACAAGAAATTGAATAAACCCGAATTAATATCTACGCCCGTGGACATATAGTACAATAGTTATGCACACAACTTTTCTATCAGATACAAACCTAGCCAATCACAAACTGTCAATTATCGAAAATTTTAGACAGCACAGTGGAACAACATCATCAAATAATTGTTTGCAAGTGTTTTTTATAATTAATTAATGCAACATAATTTTCCTTTTGATAATATTAAATAATATTTATTATTCTTATTTAAATAATAATTATTACAATTTGTTTTTTGTTTCCAAATTTATTAATCATCATCATTATCCTTTTGAGAAAGTTTTCTTAAAAAGTTTTAAAGTTTTCAATGTTGGGTTCGATGTCCTTTCAAGAAGAGAGGCACAAAATGGCTGCAGTGTTTACATCAGAAATACGGATTCTTAATGTCTTTTAACATTCATAATGTCATAATGTCTTTTAACATTATAAAATTTACATATAATATATTTTTTGCATATTAGGCACTGAGTTTGTAGCTTCCATTCGGATTTAAAACTGCAGGCTTTGTTTTTTAGCAGCACTCATTTCAAAGTATCCCACTGTATTTATGAAATTCAGCAAGCTTATAATATGAACACCCAACAGGAAATGGCAGTCAATTAATGTTTAATTTTAATTTTAATGTTCAATTTTTTTTATTTATATTTACTATTAATTTTCCAGAATACAATGCATCAGTTCTGTTCACTTTGAAAACACTTTCAATAATGAGCCAATGTAATTTAAAAAACCCACTTATATTATGCATTTTTTATACATTCAATCACTATTCCTGGAATTCAATTTCCTGGAATACGCCTCAGAGTCTAAATTATTTTTGTTGTTGTTGGCCACAGGTAACACTAACAACAGCAATAAAAAATAAGGACGCTTAGGTAGCTGGGCATTATTTGTCATTATAAAGGTCATTTATTTTTAATTTTTGTAAATGTGACAATTCCGGCTGGGTACTCATAAATATATTTTTGCCTATCTGTATCCAACAGCCAATGAGATGCAGAGATTCACTGAGAGAAATTATATATGCTGAACAGTACATTTACGTACTTTCAGCTTGCAAAATCTAGAACATTCATGTGTTTGTGTGTAATTTTTCAATCAGCTTGCAATTAGGGTAACCATATTGCACTTTTTCAAAAAGTTGAACATTTCTATTGCAAGGTGTGGAAATATTTTTTAAAGAAGTTTTAAAAACGCTTCAATATAAATACCCTATTATCTTTATACAATTTATATTCTTCTGCAGTAAAAAATAAAAAATGTTTGCACAAAATGAAACAAATTTTGTATTACCAAGCGAAGATCTTAAGAATTTAACTTTAAACCTGGTCACTCTGCCCTGCAAATTTGTTCTCTTGTTTGTACGCCATTTTGTCAAGTACCCGCGGAGCCCGCGGCGTGCCCGTACGGGCCAACTGCCCGCGAAAGCTAATTTGTGCATCCCAGAAGTATAGTATTAAGATGTGTAAAGACTTTCTTGACAGTTAAATTTTTGTTCCTTTTTGCTTTTTTGTTGTTGTTATTGTTATGATATATGGAGTTTTGTTTATGTTATTTACTTTTTAAAACATGAAGTATGGAAATAAAAAAAAATTGGTGAAATAAAGTTTATAGAAGTGCTTAATATTGAAGCGAGAAAATAGAAATTGCTATTTTTTTACCTAGTGTAAACACTTTCTTGACAAACTGTACATACATATAGACTGACAGACGGACATACATAGCTCGGCGTGCTGACTGTTGCGAGTGTAGTGTCAAAGAATATGTAGTAATATAGAAGACGCTTGACTCAAATTTTGAAATTTTTCAAAACAGTTGCGGTCGGCGCAGGCAGCGGGTGTAAGCAAATGAGTGAAAACAGCTTCACTACTCGCGAAGTTACTCTCTTTGCCATGGCACGGTTTTCTCAGCGCTGATAACAAAGCAAAATTGAATGATCTCCTAATGAGTGATGGGTTCGGAAGATCTTTTTAATGAGTATGAAGGGAGCGGAAGATCAACTATGCTTCTGTTATTTTGCACTAACAATGCAAGCGCATATGCGTAAGAAGAGATCGATCCAGCCACCCGTATGCCAAGTAAAGTGTGAAAGAAGGAAACGATCAATTTCTGGAGTACAGCGGGCGATGAGAAGAACGGTGCGATTCGTCTGGATTTGTTTTAAATTTTGCATTTTAAGGTTTTTGAATGAAATTTTGCTTTTCGTAGCTTTGTTCTGCTTCTTATTCGATGTCCAAGCTATGTAAAGCGCTGGCACGATCTACGTTTCGAGCATAGCGTGCTCTTGAAGAATTAGTATAGGCAGAAGATTTAAGAAGAAGAATACTTTAGTCGGCATATCAAGATATTTAATACCTTATACGAGTAAAAATAAAAAGTTAATGGAAGCAAAAATAAAAAATGAAAGAATGGAAATATTTCAGAGAAAATATTTATATTATGTAGGAATTCGATTGTTTATGAGTATGAAGGAATCGGAAGATCGACTTTGTGCTTGGTATTTTGTAGTAACAACTGAAGTGCTTCTGTCTGACCGTCTATAAATTTACCTTGTTATTGTAGTGTCCAAAATCATTATTAAAATTAAATTAAAGACTAAAATTTTTAAAATTTATGATTTTAGTTCTATTAAAGAAGCATTGCCTATGGGCTGGCAATAAAACGAAATCAACCCTGCATTGAGCTCAATGTATCGAATTACCAATAACACATATTGGTACAACAATTATATTATAATTTTATACTTATAAAATAACAATTACCAATAACCTAATTTAATAATAAACCTAATTTAAAATACTAAACAGTTTATTAAGCCGGCAAAATGTTAGAAAAAACAAAATTCCTTTACTTAATAACTTAACTTCCCTTAATCGAAAAAACATCCAAATCAAAAGACCGACAGACGTAAGCACCTGAATTGTTATTGCAAAGGAACCAAAAAGAAGTCAAATTCCCTTCTTCCCTCAACCGCTGCTTTTAACCACAATTTCATCGTTTCGTTTTTACCTCCTTTGACATACAAGATTCCATTTCTATTTCTCTGCCGAGCTAAATTTTTTTTTTGTTTTACTGGTAAATCTTTGCGGAAATAAGCATCATGAGCAGACGACGCGAAGACCGGTTACAGGGAAAGGGAGCGGCGGAGCTCTCGGGAGCGCCGCGAAAGGGCATCGGTCCGCGCTCCGAGACACTACTACCATAATGATCGGACCGGGCAAAGGTACCCAAGAGAACTTATTAACGAAATGTGTGCAAGAGAACAATTGAGAAGGAACGCAGAAGGAGAAATACCTTGGAGTAAGGGAGAAAAGAATTTCCGTAACGGTTACTACGCTAAGTTAAAACAAGATATGGATAAAATCAAACCAGGTCCTTTCATTGGCTTCATTGTGGAGTGCAACACGTTATTGCAGTGGTACTTGCACGGAATAGAGGAACATGAACCGCTCAACGACCGAGCACCACCGGAGGGTCCGATTGGGGACCGAGCGAACCAGTGATAATGAGGTTCTGCACAGTCCAAAATTTTACCTCTTATATAATTTTCTAAAAAACACATAAATCGTAAAAACTCAATTTTTTCAAAAAAATATCATCTTACATATAATATTTGTAAAGATTAGTGAAATCGTACAAACTTTCTGTTTACGCCAAAGCAAACCGCTCGCCGGGCTGCCTCTCCTGATCGTCCGAAGCCGTGTCCTCTCGGAGCGCGGACTTAGGCCGCCTAAATTAATAATCTCAAAATACTAAGTTAAATATAATTAAAATAAACGATATTGTGGAACACAAATATTGGAAGACTCTTTAACGAAACACTTTCCTTAAAATATCATCTTACATATAATATTTGTAAACATTACTGAAATATTACAAACTTTCATTTCTTATATAATTTTTTAAAAAACACATAAATCGTAAAAACTTCCATTTTTTCAAAAAAATATCATCTTACATATAATATTTGCAAAGATTAGTGAAATCGTACAAACTTTCCTTAAAATATCATCTTACATATAATATTTGTAAACATTACTGAAATCTTACAAACTTTCCGCCGAAAGGGAGCGGCGGAGCTCTCGGGAGCGCCGCGAAAGGGCATCGGTCCGCGCTCCGAGACACTACTACCATAATGATCGGACCGGGCAAAGGTACCCAAGAGAACTTATTAACGAAATGTGTGCAAGCGAACAATTGAGAAGGAACGCAGAAGGAGAAATACCTTGGAGTAAGGGAGAAAAGAATTTCCGTAACGGTTACTACGCTAAGTTAAAACAAGATATGGATAAAATCAAACCAGGTCCTTTCATTGGCTTCATTGTGGAGTGCAACACGTTATTGCAGTGGTACTTGCACGGAATAGAGGAACATGAACCGCTCAACGACCGAGCACCAGCGGAGGGTCCGATTGGGGACCGAGCGAACCAGTGATAATGAGGTTCTGCACAGTCCAAAATTTTACCTCTTATATAATTTTTTAAAAAACACATAAATCGTAAAAACTTCAATTTTTTCAAAAAAATATCATCTTACATATACTATTTGTAAAGATTAGTGAAATCGTACAAACTTTCTGTTTACGCCAAAGCAAACCGCTCGCTGGGCTGCCTCTCCTGATCGTCCGAAGCCGTGTCCTCTCGGAGCGCGGACTTAGGCCGCTTAAAATAATAATCTCAAAATACTAAGTTAAATATAATTAAAATAAACGATATTGTGGAACACAAATATTGGAAGACTCTTTAACGAAACACTTTCCTTAAAATATCATCTTACATATAATATTTGTAAACATTACTGAAATATTACAAACTTTCATTTCTTATATAATTTTTTAAAAAACACATAAATCGTAAAAACTTCCATTTTTTCAAAAAAATATCATCTTACATATAATATTTGCAAAGATTAGTGAAATCGTACAAACTTTCCTTAAAATATCATCTTACATATAATATTTGTAAACATTACTGAAATCTTACAAACTTTCGTTTCTTATATAATTTTTTAAAAAACACATAAATCGTAAAAATTTTCCGCCGAAAGGGAGCGGCGGAGCTCTCGGGAGCGCCGCGAAAGGGCATCGGTCCGCGCTCCGAGACACTACTACCATAATGATCGGACCGGGCAAAGGTACCCAAGAGAACTTATTAACGAAATGTGTGCAAGAGAACAATTGAGAAGGAACGCAGAAGGAGAAATACCTTGGAGTAAGGGAGAAAAGAATTTCCGTAACGGTTACTACGCTAAGTTAAAACAAGATATGGATAAAATCAAACCAGGTCCTTTCATTGGCTTCATTGTGGAGTGCAACACGTTATTGCAGTGGTACTTGCACGGAATAGAGGAACATGAACCGCTCAACGACCGAGCACCAGCGGAGGGTCCGATTGGGGACCGAGCGAACCAGTGATAATGAGGTTCTGCACAGTCCAAAATTTTACCTCTTATATAATTTTTTAAAAAACACATAAATCGTAAAAACTTCAATTTTTTCAAAAAAATATCATCTTACATATAATATTTGTAAAGATTAGTGAAATCGTACAAACTTTCTGTTTACGCCAAAGCAAACCGCTCGCCGGGCTGCCTCTCCTGATCGTCCGAAGCCGTGTCCTCTCGGAGCGCGGACTTAGGCCGCTTAAAATAATAATCTCAAAATACTAAGTTAAATATAATTAAAATAAACGATATTGTGGAACACAAATATTGGAAGACTCTTTAACGAAACACTTTCCTTAAAATATCATCTTACATATAATATTTGTAAACATTACTGAAATATTACAAACTTTCATTTCTTATATAATTTTTTAAAAAACACATAAATCGTAAAAACTTCCATTTTTTCAAAAAAATATCATCTTACATATAATATTTGCAAAGATTAGTGAAATCGTACAAACTTTCCTTAAAATATCATCTTACATATAATATTTGTAAACATTACTGAAATCTTACAAACTTTCGTTTCTTATATAATTTTTTAAAAAACACATAAATCGTAAAAATTTTCCGCCGAAAAGGAGCGGCGGAGCTCTCGGGAGCGCCGCGAAAGGGCATCGGTCCGCGCTCCGAGACACTACTACATAATGATCGGACCGGGCAAAGGTACCCAAGAATTAACGAAATGTGTGCAAGAGAATAATTGAGAAGGAACGCAGAAGGAGAAATACCTTGGAGTAAGGGAGAAAAGAATTTCCGTAACGATTACTACGCTAAGTTAAAACAAGATATGGATAAAATCAAACCAGGTCCTTTCATTGGCTTCATTGTGGAGTGCAACACGTTATTGCAGTGGTACTTGCACGGAATAGAGGAACATGAACCGCTCAACGACCGAGCACCAGCGAAGGGTCCGATTGGGGACCGAGCGAACCAGTGATAATGAGGTTCTGCACAGTCCAAAATTTTACCTCTTATATAATTTTTTAAAAAACACATAAATCGTAAAAACTTCAATTTTTTCAAAAAAATATCATCTTACATATAATATTTGTAAAGATTAGTGAAATCGTACAAACTTTCTGTTTACGCCAAAGCAAACCGCTCGCCGGGCTGCCTCTCCTGATCGTCCGAAGCCGTGTCCTCTCGGAGCGCGGACTTAGGCCGCCTAAATTAATAATCTCAAAATACTAAGTTAAATATAATTAAAATAAACGATATTGTGGAACACAAATATTGGAAGACTCTTTAACGAAACACTTTCCTTAAAATATCATCTTACATATAATATTTGTAAACATTACTGAAATATTACAAACTTTCATTTCTTATATAATTTTTTAAAAAACACATAAATCGTAAAAACTTCCATTTTTTCAAAAAAATATCATCTTACATATAATATTTGCAAAGATTAGTGAAATCGTACAAACTTTCCTTAAAATATCATCTTACATATAATATTTGTAAACATTACTGAAATCTTACAAACTTTCGTTTCTTATATAATTTTTTAAAAAACACATAAATCGTAAAAATTTTCCGCCGAAAGGGAGCGGCGGAGCTCTCGGAAGCGCCGCGAAAGGGCATCGGTCCGCGCTCCGAGACACTACTACCATAATGATCGGACCGGGCAAAGGTACCCAAGAGAACTTATTAACGAAATGTGTGCAAGAGAACAATTGAGAAGGAACGCAGAAGGAGAAATACCTTGGAGTAAGGGAGAAAAGAATTTCCGTAACGGTTACTACGCTAAGTTAAAAGAAGATATGGATAAAATCAAACCAGGTCCTTTCATTGGCTTCATTGTGGAGTGCAACACGTTATTGCAGTGGTACTTGCACGGAATAGAGGAACATGAACCGCTCAACGACCGAGCACCAGCGGAGGGTCCGATTGGGGACCGAGCGAACCAGTGATAATGAGGTTCTGCACAGTCCAAAATTTTACCTCTTATATAATTTTTTAAAAAACACATAAATCGTAAAAACTTCAATTTTTTCAAAAAAATATCATCTTACATATAATATTTGTAAAGATTAGTGAAATCGTACAAACTTTCTGTTTACGCCAAAGCAAACCGCTCGCCGGGCTGCCTCTCCTGATCGTCCGAAACCGTGTCCTCTCGGAGCGCGGACTTAGGCCGCCTAAATTAATAATCTCAAAATACTAAGTTAAATATAATTAAAATAAACGATATTGTGGAACACAAATATTGGAAGACTCTTTAACGAAACACTTTCCTTAAAATATCATCTTACATATAATATTTGTAAACATTACTGAAATATTACAAACTTTCATTTCTTATATAATTTTTTAAAAAACACATAAATCGTAAAAACTTCCATTTTTTCAAAAAAATATCATCTTACATATAATATTTGCAAAGATTAGTGAAATCGTACAAACTTTCCTTAAAATATCATCTTACATATAATATTTGTAAACATTACTGAAATCTTACAAACTTTCGTTTCTTATATAATTTTTTAAAAAACACATAAATCGTAAAAATTTTCCGCCGAAAGGGAGCGGCGGAGCTCTCGGGAGCGCCGCGAAAGGGCATCGGTCCGCGCTCCGAGACACTACTACCATAATGATCGGACCGGGCAAAGGTACCCAAGAGAACTTATTAACGAAATGTGTGCAAGAGAACAATTGAGAAGGAACGCAGAAGGAGAATTACCTTGGAGTAAGGGAGAAAAGAATTTCCGTAACGGTTACTACGCTAAGTTAAAACAAGATATGGATAAAATCAAACCAGGTCCTTTCATTGGCTTCATTGTGGAGTGCAACACGTTATTGCAGTGGTACTTGCACGGAATAGAGGAACATGAACCGCTCAACGACCGAGCACCAGCGGAGGGTCCGATTGGGGACCGAGCGAACCAGTGATAATGAGGTTCTGCACAGTCCAAAATTTTACCTCTTATATAATTTTTTAAAAAACACATAAATCGTAAACACTTCCATTTTTTCAAAAAAATATCATCTTACATATAATATTTGTAAAGATTAGTGAAATCGTACAAACTTTCTGTTTACGCCAAAGCAAACCGCTCGCCGGGCTGCCTCTCCTGATCGTCCGAAGCCGTGTCCTCTCGGAGCGCGGACTTAGGCCGCTTAAAATAATAATCTCAAAATACTAAGTTAAATATAATTGAAATAAACGATATTGTGGAACACAAATATTGGAAGACTCTTTAACGAAACACTTTCCTTAAAATATCATCTTACATATAATATTTGTAAACATTACTGAAATATTACAAACTTTCATTTCTTATATAATTTTTTAAAAAACACATAAATCGTAAAAACTTCAATTTTTTCAAAAAAATATCATCTTACATATAATATTTGCAAAGATTAGTGAAATCGTACAAACTTTCCTTAAAATATCATCTTACATATAATATTTGTAAACATTACTGAAATCTTACAAACTTTCGTTTCTTATATAATTTTTTAAAAAACACATAAATCGTAAAAATTTTCCGCCGAAAAGGAGCGGCGGAGCTCTCGGGAGCGCCGCGAAAGGGCATCGGTCCGCGCTCCGAGACACTACTACATAATGATCGGACCGGGCAAAGGTACCCAAGAATTAACGAAATGTGTGCAAGAGAATAATTGAGAAGGAACGCAGAAGGAGAAATACCTTGGAGTAAGGGAGAAAAGAATTTCCGTAACGATTACTACGCTAAGTTAAAACAAGATATGGATAAAATCAAACCAGGTCCTTTCATTGGCTTCATTGTGGAGTGCAACACGTTATTGCAGTGGTACTTGCACGGAATAGAGGAACATGAACCGCTCAACGACCGAGCACCAGCGGAGGGTCCGATTGGGGACCGAGCGAACCAGTGATAATGAGGTTCTGCACAGTCCAAAATTTTACCTCTTATATAATTTTTTAAAAAACACATAAATCGTAAAAACTTCAATTTTTTCAAAAAAATATCATCTTACATATAATATTTGTAAAGATTAGTGAAATCGTACAAACTTTCTGTTTACGCCAAAGCAAACCGCTCGCCGGGCTGCCTCTCCTGATCGTCCGAAACCGTGTCCTCTCGGAGCGCGGACTTAGGCCGCCTAAATTAATAATCTCAAAATACTAAGTTAAATATAATTAAAATAAACGATATTGTGGAACACAAATATTGGAAGACTCTTTAACGAAACACTTTCCTTAAAATATCATCTTACATATAATATTTGTAAACATTACTGAAATATTACAAACTTTCATTTCTTATATAATTTTTTAAAAAACACATAAATCGTAAAAACTTCCATTTTTTCAAAAAAATATCATCTTACATATAATATTTGCAAAGATTAGTGAAATCGTACAAACTTTCCTTAAAATATCATCTTACATATAATATTTGTAAACATTACTGAAATCTTACAAACTTTCGTTTCTTATATAATTTTTTAAAAAACACATAAATCGTAAAAATTTTCCGCCGAAAGGGAGCGGCGGAGCTCTCGGGAGCGCCGCGAAAGGGCATCGGTCCGCGCTCCGAGACACTACTACCATAATGATCGGACCGGGCAAAGGTACCCAAGAGAACTTATTAACGAAATGTGTGCAAGCGAACAATTGAGAAGGAACGCAGAAGGAGAATTACCTTGGAGTAAGGGAGAAAAGAATTTCCGTAACGGTTACTACGCTAAGTTAAAACAAGATATGGATAAAATCAAACCAGGTCCTTTCATTGGCTTCATTGTGGAGTGCAACACGTTATTGCAGTGGTACTTGCACGGAATAGAGGAACATGAACCGCTCAACGACCGAGCACCAGCGGAGGGTCCGATTGGGGACCGAGCGAACCAGTGATAATGAGGTTCTGCACAGTCCAAAATTTTACCTCTTATATAATTTTTTAAAAAACACATAAATCGTAAACACTTCCATTTTTTCAAAAAAATATCATCTTACATATAATATTTGTAAAGATTAGTGAAATCGTACAAACTTTCTGTTTACGCCAAAGCAAACCGCTCGCCGGGCTGCCTCTCCTGATCGTCCGAAGCCGTGTCCTCTCGGAGCGCGGACTTAGGCCGCTTAAAATAATAATCTCAAAATACTAAGTTAAATATAATTAAAATAAACGATATTGTGGAACACAAATATTGGAAGACTCTTTAACGAAACACTTTCCTTAAAATATCATCTTACATATAATATTTGTAAACATTACTGAAATATTACAAACTTTCATTTCTTATATAATTTTTTAAAAAACACATAAATCGTAAAAACTTCCATTTTTTCAAAAAAATATCATCTTACATATAATATTTGCAAAGATTAGTGAAATCGTACAAACTTTCCTTAAAATATCATCTTACATATAATATTTGTAAACATTACTGAAATCTTACAAACTTTCGTTTCTTATATAATTTTTTAAAAAACACATAAATCGTAAAAATTTTCCGCCGAAAAGGAGCGGCGGAGCTCTCGGGAGCGCCGCGAAAGGGCATCGGTCCGCGCTCCGAGACACTACTACATAATGATCGGACCGGGCAAAGGTACCCAAGAATTAACGAAATGTGTGCAAGAGAATAATTGAGAAGGAACGCAGAAGGAGAAATACCTTGGAGTAAGGGAGAAAAGAATTTCCGTAACGATTACTACGCTAAGTTAAAACAAGATATGGATAAAATCAAACCAGGTCCTTTCATTGGCTTCATTGTGGAGTGCAACACGTTATTGCAGTGGTACTTGCACGGAATAGAGGAACATGAACCGCTCAACGACCGAGCACCAGCGAAGGGTCCGATTGGGGACCGAGCGAACCAGTGATAATGAGGTTCTGCACAGTCCAAAATTTTACCTCTTATATAATTTTTTAAAAAACACATAAATCGTAAAAACTTCAATTTTTTCAAAAAAATATCATCTTACATATAATATTTGTAAAGATTAGTGAAATCGTACAAACTTTCTGTTTACGCCAAAGCAAACCGCTCGCCGGGCTGCCTCTCCTGATCGTCCGAAGCCGTGTCCTCTCGGAGCGCGGACTTAGGCCGCCTAAATTAATAATCTCAAAATACTAAGTTAAATATAATTAAAATAAACGATATTGTGGAACACAAATATTGGAAGACTCTTTAACGAAACACTTTCCTTAAAATATCATCTTACATATAATATTTGTAAACATTACTGAAATATTACAAACTTTCATTTCTTATATAATTTTTTAAAAAACACATAAATCGTAAAAACTTCCATTTTTTCAAAAAAATATCATCTTACATATAATATTTGCAAAGATTAGTGAAATCGTACAAACTTTCCTTAAAATATCATCTTACATATAATATTTGTAAACATTACTGAAATCTTACAAACTTTCGTTTCTTATATAATTTTTTAAAAAACACATAAATCGTAAAAATTTTCCGCCGAAAGGGAGCGGCGGAGCTCTCGGAAGCGCCGCGAAAGGGCATCGGTCCGCGCTCCGAGACACTACTACCATAATGATCGGACCGGGCAAAGGTACCCAAGAGAACTTATTAACGAAATGTGTGCAAGAGAACAATTGAGAAGGAACGCAGAAGGAGAAATACCTTGGAGTAAGGGAGAAAAGAATTTCCGTAACGGTTACTACGCTAAGTTAAAACAAGATATGGATAAAATCAAACCAGGTCCTTTCATTGGCTTCATTGTGGAGTGCAACACGTTATTGCAGTGGTACTTGCACGGAATAGAGGAACATGAACCGCTCAACGACCGAGCACCAGCGGAGGGTCCGATTGGGGACCGAGCGAACCAGTGATAATGAGGTTCTGCACAGTCCAAAATTTTACCTCTTATATAATTTTTTAAAAAACACATAAATCGTAAAAACTTCAATTTTTTCAAAAAAATATCATCTTACATATAATATTTGTAAAGATTAGTGAAATCGTACAAACTTTCTGTTTACGCCAAAGCAAACCGCTCGCCGGGCTGCCTCTCCTGATCGTCCGAAACCGTGTCCTCTCGGAGCGCGGACTTAGGCCGCCTAAATTAATAATCTCAAAATACTAAGTTAAATATAATTAAAATAAACGATATTGTGGAACACAAATATTGGAAGACTCTTTAACGAAACACTTTCCTTAAAATATCATCTTACATATAATATTTGTAAACATTACTGAAATATTACAAACTTTCATTTCTTATATAATTTTTTAAAAAACACATAAATCGTAAAAACTTCCATTTTTTCAAAAAAATATCATCTTACATATAATATTTGCAAAGATTAGTGAAATCGTACAAACTTTCCTTAAAATATCATCTTACATATAATATTTGTAAACATTACTGAAATCTTACAAACTTTCGTTTCTTATATAATTTTTTAAAAAACACATAAATCGTAAAAATTTTCCGCCGAAAGGGAGCGGCGGAGCTCTCGGGAGCGCCGCGAAAGGGCATCGGTCCGCGCTCCGAGACACTACTACCATAATGATCGGACCGGGCAAAGGTACCCAAGAGAACTTATTAACGAAATGTGTGCAAGAGAACAATTGAGAAGGAACGCAGAAGGAGAATTACCTTGGAGTAAGGGAGAAAAGAATTTCCGTAACGGTTACTACGCTAAGTTAAAACAAGATATGGATAAAATCAAACCAGGTCCTTTCATTGGCTTCATTGTGGAGTGCAACACGTTATTGCAGTGGTACTTGCACGGAATAGAGGAACATGAACCGCTCAACGACCGAGCACCAGCGGAGGGTCCGATTGGGGACCGAGCGAACCAGTGATAATGAGGTTCTGCACAGTCCAAAATTTTACCTCTTATATAATTTTTTAAAAAACACATAAATCGTAAACACTTCCATTTTTTCAAAAAAATATCATCTTACATATAATATTTGTAAAGATTAGTGAAATCGTACAAACTTTCTGTTTACGCCAAAGCAAACCGCTCGCCGGGCTGCCTCTCCTGATCGTCCGAAGCCGTGTCCTCTCGGAGCGCGGACTTAGGCCGCTTAAAATAATAATCTCAAAATACTAAGTTAAATATAATTAAAATAAACGATATTGTGGAACACAAATATTGGAAGACTCTTTAACGAAACACTTTCCTTAAAATATCATCTTACATATAATATTTGTAAACATTACTGAAATATTACAAACTTTCATTTCTTATATAATTTTTTAAAAAACACATAAATCGTAAAAACTTCAATTTTTTCAAAAAAATATCATCTTACATATAATATTTGCAAAGATTAGTGAAATCGTACAAACTTTCCTTAAAATATCATCTTACATATAATATTTGTAAACATTACTGAAATCTTACAAACTTTCATTTCTTATATAATTTTTTAAAAAACACATAAATCGTAAAAATTTCCATTTTTTCAAAAAAATATCATCTTACATATAATATTTGTAAAGATTAGTGAAATCGTACAAACTTTCCTTAAAATATCATCTTACATATAATATTTGTAAACATTTTACTTAAATACGAAACATTTAACGAATACATTTTTCCAACTAATTTTATTTTTTTCTTTTGTTACAGATTGCTAAAACATCAAAGCACGAGCCATTGCAGACAACTTTATTTATGCAACAGCTGCCTACAGTACTCTCACAATGAGAGTACTCTACAACAACATAAACTGGGGTGCGGGAGGACGGTAACGGAGATGCCGTCGATGGATAAGGCGGTAATTAATTTTAAAAATTATAACCATAAATTAGACGTACCATTCGTTGTCTATGCAGACTTCGAATGTGTACTAAGTAGCGTAGATTTAGACTTAGCGAGTAATACTAGAAATATAAGTAAGCATTTACCTATAGGTTTTAGTTATTATATTAGTTGTAATTATAATAGTAGCTTAAATAAATTTAAAATTTATTCAGGGGAGGAAATTTGTAGCATATTTAGTTAGTGATGTAAGAGTTATTTATAATAATTATTTAAGTATAGTTAGGCCATTAAACTTTTTGTCTGATGAAGAGGTAAAACTCCAAAAAGACTCCAAATCTTGTCATATTTGCGAACAAGAATTGGGGGCTGATAGAGTGGCAGATGATTGCCATCTTACTGGAAAGTACAGGGGGCCGGCACATAACGAATGCAATTTCAAATTGCAAAGTTTGTGCCTGTATTTTACCATAATTTTTCTGGTTATGACTGTCAACTCTTCATTAAAGTGTGACGCGGTACAAGCACCACGCCACAAACAACAAAAAAAATGATAATAAATTAATAATTAATAATAATAATAATAATTAATAATAATAATTAAGATAATAATGGAAAAAATGAATTTAATACGCCCATGGAGGGAAGATTACGATAAGTCATAGAATAAGTTAAAGATTAAGTGCATTTGAGTTAAATGAATTGAATTAAATTACTGAAGTGAATTAAATGAATTTTGAAAAAAATGAAGGATCGGAAAAACTTAGAAGTAAGGGCAACTCTGGCACAGAAACCGAGCACCTGGCAACCCCGAAACAACAGCTGATCTGAACAAACACAACAACAATGTAAGGCACAAAGTGGCTATAAAAGCAGGCACAGAAGCAGTCAGAAATCAGTTCGTCACCGGCAGCGGTCTGAGCAACATCGTGGAGTCCTGGCTTCAGAAAAACTTTTGGTAAGTTGCAAAGTAGCATCCTCATCCTTCCTCCTCCTCCTCCATCGCTATAGGTGTACGGTAGCATCCACGCCTGCCTACAGCATCCTTCCTCTTCTCCCTCCAACGCTATAAGTGTACGGTAGCATCCACGCCTGCCTACAGCATCCCCCTTCCCTCCTTCATCGCTATAGGTGTACGGTAGCATCCACGCCTGCCTACAGCATCCCCCTATTACCCCCCTTCCTCCACGCTGCTACACGTAACACCGAAATATTCACCGACACAACACCAGCCCAGACCGAAACGCACAGCAGCACACACCGAAGTGTTCATCAGCGCACAGCAGCGCGTCCACCGACGCAACGGCAGCGCACACTGAAGCGCACAGCAGCACACACCGAAGCGTTCACAACAACATTGTCATCGTCGTATGTTGATGGCAAGCCGAGGAATTCCTCCGTTTGTCCGATTCCTATAACCACGGAATCGACCTCTGTCACAGCCGAAGTTGACGCTTTGCCACCACCAGTGGCAAACATATTTTGCCTGTCGGTGGCCAAGTTCTTTTTTGCATTTTTTTTCTTTTCTTATATAATTTTTTAAAAAACACATAAATCGTAAAAACTTCCATTTTTTCAAAAAAATATCATCTTACATATAATATTTGCAAAGATTAGTGAAATCGTACAAACTTTCCTTAAAATATCATCTTACATATAATATTTGTAAACATTACTGAAATCTTACAAACTTTCGTTTCTTATATAATTTTTTAAAAAACACATAAATCGTAAAAATTTTCCGCCGAAAGGGAGCGGCGGAGCTCTCGGGAGCACCGCGAAAGGGCGTCGGTCCGCGCTCCGAGACACTACTACATAATGATCGGACCGGGCAAAGGTACCCAAAAATTAACGAAATGTGTGCAAGAGAATAATTGAGAAGGAACGCAGAAGGAGAAATACCTTGGAGTAAGGGAGAAAAGAATTTCCGTAACGATTACTACGCTAAGTTAAAACAAGATATGGATAAAATCAAACCAGGTCCTTTCATTGGCTTCATTGTGGAGTGCAACACGTTATTGCAGTGGTACTTGCACGGAATAGAGGAACATGAACCGCTCAACGACCGAGCACCAGCGGAGGGTCCGATTGGGGACCGAGCGAACCAGTGATAATGAGGTTCTGCACAGTCCAAAATTTTACCTCTTATATAATTTTTTAAAAAACACATAAATCGTAAAAACTTCCATTTTTTCAAAAAAATATCATCTTACATATAATATTTGTAAAGATTAGTGAAATCGTACAAACTTTCTGTTTACGCCAAAGCAAACCGCTCGCCGGGCTGCCTCTCCTGATCGTCCGAAGCCGTGTCCTCTCGGAGCGCGGACTTAGGCCGCCTAAATTAATAATCTCAAAATACTAAGTTAAATATAATTAAAATAAACGATATTGTGGAACACAAATATTGGAAGACTCTTTAACGAAACACTTTCCTTAAAATATCATCTTACATATAATATTTGTAAACATTACTGAAATATTACAAACTTTCATTTCTTATATAATTTTTTAAAAAACACATAAATCGTAAAAACTTCCATTTTTTCAAAAAAATATCATCTTACATATAATATTTGTAAAGATTAGTGAAATCGTACAAACTTTCCTTAAAATATCATCTTACATATAATATTTGTAAACATTACTGAAATCTTACAAACTTTCATTTCTTATATAATTTTTTAAAAAACACATAAATCGTAAAAATTTCCATTTTTTCAAAAAAATATCATCTTACATATAATATTTGTAAAGATTAGTGAAATCGTACAAACTTTCCTTAAAATATCATCTTACATATAATATTTGTAAACATTTTACTTAAATACGAAACATTTAACGAATACATTTTTCCAACTAATTTTATTTTTTTCTTTTGTTACAGATTGCTAAAACATCAAAGCACGAGCCATTGCAGACAACTTTATTTATGCAACAGCTGCCTACAGTACTCTCACAATGAGAGTACTCTACAACAACATAAACTGGGGTGCGGGAGGACGGTAACGGAGATGCCGTCGATGGATAAGGCGGTAATTAATTTTAAAAATTATAACCATAAATTAGACGTACCATTCGTTGTCTATGCAGACTTCGAATGTGTACTAAGTAGCGTAGATTTAGACTTAGCGAGTAATACTAGAAATATAAGTAAGCATTTACCTATAGGTTTTAGTTATTATATTAGTTGTAATTATAATAGTAGCTTAACCCATTTCAACCCAGTGGGTATTTAACTACCCAAAAAAGGGCTATCCTTTAAAAATGCATTTTTTAAAATTCTTTTAACCTATAGTCTTAAAGTTTATCTAGATCGATTAACGTCAAATAGGCCTTGATTTTATCTATACAAACGAAGACTTCATTTTCACACAAATGTACTTTTTTAATGAACAAAAATGTTAATTTTCACAATTTGAATTTTTTTCACCAGAAGTCAAGTTAAATCCTTAAAAATACAAATTTTGGGAAAAAAATTTTTAAATTAGTTAAATAGGTGTATTCTTTGCTCTAATAAATAAAATCTTATAGCTTAGGTCAACTTAGCTGGATGCAATTGATTATTTCCTGGCGCGGGTACTTAAATACCCAATGGGTTTCCTGATAATAAAAAATGTAAAATTATAAGAAGTTCACCATGAGCTTTTTCATTGAAAAAAATTGTATAAGAAATATACCCAATACACAATACCAAAACTTAATAAAATACATCATTTGTTTTTTTAATTTTTACTTCATCTCTTGGATTAACGGTGATCTATGTATGATCTATGGTATGTCTTGAAACAATTTTTAGGATGAAGATGTACATATATTGGATTTGCTACAAGCAAACGGAGTTTTTCCACCACACTGATAACACCTTGCACGTTTTTCGCTTTGTGTTATCAGATGCTGAATTCCATCCTGACGTGTGCCCTCTGTTAGAGAGTTTAACATAACCCGTCCTCCTGGCCGTCAACATTTAGAAAGCTCCACTAATGCTTCTAGAACATTTATCCTAAAAGCTAGCTGTTACATAGGCTTGATATTATTATTTTTTGAACACAAAACATGTAATTTCCATGCGTTAACTGCTGCATCCAGTGCATTTGTAAAAAGTGGCCAATACCACTTCTTTCCACGCTGTCTGATTCGATAATTATTTATCCCATTGTCAAAAAGATCAACACCACCCATTCGTTGGTTGAATAAGAAGAAGTTGGTCAATTGCTGCAACCTTACGAGTTTTGCGATCATACCTCTTAGCGGTGCATAAAGGTTTATGGCCTAAGAAATTGGACATCACGGTAACGACTGAACTATCATTCCAACGTACCACAACCACATCATTGTTTTTATCAAATCTGAAGTCGTAAGTGTCTCTCGGTTGCTTTTTCATTTTGCTTATCTCTATCAATGGAGCATTATTTATGTGACTATGTCGTACGGTATCTGTTGCAAAATAACCCTCAGTGCTTATGGCTCGTAAAAAAATTCTTAAATGTGACATTGTGTCCTTCTGGATTTTCTAAAAGGTACACCAGATGCAAAAGGCCTTTCTCCAAGGCCATATCCATTGGAATCTTTATCTCTAGAGACTCCTGCATATGGTATAAACTGATAGCAGTAACCTTCAGATGATGCCAAACACCAATACTTATAACCAATACTTATAGCCGCTTCGACATAATTGTTTCACGTATTCACAACTGGAGAGTCAACAAGATAATGAAACATTCAATGGCAATGCTCATTTTCAGCATTCATTGAACTGCTTTGTTTGTTTTTGTTTGATTTTTCATGTTATTTCATGCTTATCTATGTACACACAAACGAACTTATTAAGTGTTGATTAGCAACATGCAACGACCTGTTGGGTATTTAAATACCCATCTCATAACTCACTTTTACTAAAAGTTACAAACTTCAAATTTTGCAAGAAGACTACTCTAACCTATATAAGTATCCTTACGAAATTTCATATCTGTAGAATATCGGGATCCATGCGCGGGTTTTAATGGGTTAAATAAATTTAAAATTTATTCAGGGGAGGAAATTTGTAGCATATTTAGTTAGTGATGTAAGAGTTATTTATAATAATTATTTAAGTATAGTTAGGCCATTAAACTTTTTGTCTGATGAAGAGGTAAAACTCCAAAAAGACTCCAAATCTTGTCATATTTGCGAACAAGAATTGGGGGCTGATAGAGTGGCAGATGATTGCCATCTTACTGGAAAGTACAGGGGGCCGGCACATAACGAATGCAATTTCAAATTGCAAAGTTTGTGCCTGTATTTTACCATAATTTTTCTGGTTATGACTGTCAACTCTTCATTAAAGTGTGACGCGGTACAAGCACCACGCCACAAACAACAAAAAAAATGATAATAAATTAATAATTAATAATAATAATAATAATTAATAATAATAATTAAGATAATAATGGAAAAAATGAATTTAATACGCCCATGGAGGGAAGATTACGATAAGTCATAGAATAAGTTAAAGATTAAGTGCATTTGAGTTAAATGAATTGAATTAAATTACTGAAGTGAATTAAATGAATTTTGAAAAAAATGAAGGATCGGAAAAACTTAGAAGTAAGGGCAACTCTGGCACAGAAACCGAGCACCTGGCAACCCCGAAACAACAGCTGATCTGAACAAACACAACAACAATGTAAGGCACAAAGTGGCTATAAAAGCAGGCACACAAGCAGTCAGAAATCAGTTCGTCACCGGCAGCGGTCTGAGCAACATCGTGGAGTCCTGGCTTCAGAAAAACTTTTGGTAAGTTGCAAAGTAGCATCCTCATCCTTCCTCCTCCTCCTCCATCGCTATAGGTGTACGGTAGCATCCACGCCTGCCTACAGCATCCTTCCTCTTCTCCCTCCAACGCTATAAGTGTACGGTAGCATCCACGCCTGCCTACAGCATCCCCCTTCCCTCCTTCATCGCTATAGGTGTACGGTAGCATCCACGCCTGCCTACAGCATCCCCCTATTACCCCCCTTCCTCCACGCTGCTACACGTAACACCGAAATATTCACCGACACAACACCAGCCCAGACCGAAACGCACAGCAGCACACACCGAAGTGTTCATCAGCGCACAGCAGCGCGTCCACCGACGCAACGGCAGCGCACACTGAAGCGCACAGCAGCACACACCGAAGCGTTCACAACAACATTGTCATCGTCGTATTTTGATGGCAAGCCGAGGAATTCCTCCGTTTGTCCGATTCCTATAACCACGGAATCGACCTCTGTCACAGCCGAAGTTGACGCTTTGCCACCACCAGTGGCAAACATATTTTGCCTGTCGGTGGCCAAGTTCTTTTTTGCATTTTTTTTTACGTTGTCGTATTTCGTCCTCAGCGATTTCATACACCTGTAGGGTCCTACAAACTGAGTTAATTTTAAATATTTCATTTTATATTTACATTTAAATACCTGTAGAATTTGCATTGAATTCCTTTTCCACTATTTTCCAAGTGGCTTCTTTTTCTTCAATGCTCGCCCTGTCCGTGCGTTTGCACTCCAACTTTTCCACACACTTTTGTGTATTTCCACACACTCTAACAGAAAGTTTATTTCTGCTGATGAAAAATTTAGATTTCGCTTAATCGTGGTCATATTTTATTGTTTATTGAATTTTTATTCTTATTTTGCTTATTTGCATCAGAACAGCTGTTCTCTTTGTCAAAAAAGGTTTAGGTATACGCTAAATATTCATTGAATTTAGATAACTTCTGTATGAAATATAGATAAGATACTTTTATTATAGATAAGTTAAACTCGCACTGTAAAACTCAAATCTCAGTTAACTTTTGTTTGGCGTTTAACTAATCTCCGTTTAAACGCCGTTTAAACGAGCACTGAAAAACTGGGCCTAAGAGTTTCCAGATTCTCGCAACCAAATTTTTCCACATTTAATACAGGTTTCCCCAAAATTTCTTCAATTCATTTCGATTTTTCAACTCCCTTCACATATACAAGTTTATGTTTAATATTTAATTTCAAGAAATTCTCAGCGCTATTAAAAGAGATAGATCCATCGTTCCAACGAAATCCATGATGATTGCGATACAGCCAATTCGCCTGCTTTTTATATTTTAAAGATAAGTCTATAAATTCAAATGATGGTTTGATGATAAAGTTTTGATATTCACTAAAGCTGAAGGTTACTGCCAACTCTAACTATAAACTCATTAAAATTTCCTTTGAAGCCCTGCACATCCAATGTTACAAATTTTTGTTGTTCCATTGCACTTAGACAAATTTTTTAATTTCGCCAGTCACTGGAGTGTATTCAATATATAAGTATACAATAAGCTGTATACTTATTGTATACTTATATGTAATCTATGTATTGGCTGGTATAGACTTTGATGTTTTAAATTCAATTCGAATATCAATTGGTCCAGTTTTTATGGCTTCGTTTTGATGAGTTACATCCACTACTATTATCGGAGCTGTATCTTTAAAGTCTTCAGGCAGCAACAGAGGTTGGGAATCGCGCGCAAAGTAATTTTGTTGAAATTTCAAATACATATCATAAAGCAGAGCATAACGATCACGGTCAAAATTCAGATTGAGATCATCATAGGGATATGTATCAGAATTTAAGTGTACTTTTACATCACCATTTACCATTTTGTTGTGGTTGGAATTCTCTCTCTCTCCCTCTCTCTCTCTGTGTGTTCTCTAAATTCCAGTTATAAATTAAAATAAAAATTTAAATACTATTTTCTTCAGTTGCATATATTCAGTTTTAGTTCACCTTTCGATCGGTGCAGTTAAGAGCTCTTCAGTTTTATAGTGCTACCTACCAAGAAAATTGAGAAACAACAAATTCGGAAATGAATCTAAAACAACGTCAAGGATCATCAACTTTTTCCGTCGCTGCTATGGACGACTTCAATCGGAACAACAGTGTCCAAAAAACCATATTAGCAGTTAAAGATATGGAGCCGAACAAATCGTATTCAATTAAAAATGTACGGTTTTAATGGAGTTGGAAGAGAATGTAATTTTTCTACCTCAAAGATTTAACAACATCAGCGATGAGACAATAGAAGAATTCTCAAACGGAGCTTACTATTTGTGTAAAAGAATGAAGGAAGATACTGACGACTTTCGCTTGGAGGTTCTGGTTGATTTTCCTTTAACACAAGCAATGTATTATCAAATGTGAAAACTTTGTATAATAAAATGTTATAAAAATAAAATATAATTTATAATTTAAAAAATAGATTCTTTTTTCAATTTAGAATATAATAGCATTAATTTATTGATTATTACAGGTTGAATTAATTTTAGTCGTGAACCAGTTGCGTTTGTTTACATTCTGTTTGATTTGTGATTTTCCGTTTGTTTATGATTCTGTGCAAAAACAAAAATTTCTAAAAGTACGTCTGCCAGCTGAAGAAAAAGAACAACAACCACATAGCAATGAAATCAGAGCAATAAAAAAAGAAATAAAAGTTCCAACAACAAAGAGTACACCCCAAAACGCAAACAAAAACAAAAAATCTCAAGTACCACAAACGATACGCAATCGGGCAGAGATCAAGGCAAAGGAATACACTACACTCGCAACAGTCAGCACGCCGAGCTATGTATGTACGTCTGTCAGTCTATATGTATGTATGTATGTCCGTCTGTATGTCCGTCTGTCCCTCCCCCTTCTCCCTCACCAACCCTTCCTCTCCCCCCCCTTCCTCCCTCCCCCCTCCTTCAAACTATCGCCCTCTCGCTCACTCTCACATATCCATATCACCTCACGGGCAGCGCAGTCGCTACCATAGCACCTCACGGGCAGCGCAGTCGCTACCATAGCACCTCACGGGCAGCGCCGTCGCTACCTTGCGCCAGAACATATATATAACCACTACTGAACACCAAAATAAGCAATAAAAGTCTATAAAATGACAAAAAACAACCTGACAAAATTAAAGATGAAACTGAAACCGACACTGATACAGAAGGTGCTACAACAACAACGCAAGAACAATGACAACAACAACACAATCACGCTACTTGACTTTGCAACTCTGAGCTTCATTTGATGTCGAAACGTCTGTCGAAATGTTTGTCTTGTTTCCGCGTTGTTCGAATACCGGAAGCACAGAAAATGTTTCTGTGCCCGAAAAAGTTTATTTTTTTTTTTACTTCGACGGTATTCTTGAAGATGCTTTGCATTTCTTTACTTTTTTCACTCTCCTCTCCTCGCCTACTCCTCACCACTCCGCCTGAAGGACATCAATTACAGGTGCAGGATACACATTTTATTATTAATGTTTATTTTGTTTTATGGTATGTTATTTCGCTGTGTTGTTGCCGTTTTTTTTTTTTTGTTGTTGTTTTTTTGAAATTATTTACAGTCCTGTTAATTCGCCCAATTTTATAGCGCTTTACAGCGCTTCATTAAAGAAAACATGCATAAAAATCGTTTGCGGCATAAATTCCACTCAGCAATAAAAATATTAATTGGAAAAGTTTTCTCAGCTTCGTCGTATCAGATTCTGGTTTATGGAAATCTCTCAGTTTTGCATTCTAATTACGTTTTTATTACACTCTTTGCGATGATTGAAGAAGTGAAGAGTAGTGAAGTGAAAACAAGGACGAGGATGAGGGTGGCAATGAAAGGCAAGTAAAAGTGTGTGTTTGTGTGTCTATGAAAAAGCGGAAGAGGGAGAGAGAGAGAGACTTTCTAATCGTAAAGTTTTACATACACACTGCAACACTAAAAACTATCCTTCGTACTTGAGTACTTTGATGATGACAGCGATTCATATTTTAAGTGCGTGTATTAAATTCATTAAGAAATCTTCTCATGCAATCATTTCTATTAGAATAGAAGCAGAAAGTGTAGAAAAATAAATTAAAAAACATTCTTCCATCCTCCTGCTGAAGCACTCACATTTGACAGCATAGAAATGTTGATAAAATTGAAAATGCATCTAATAATGTGTCTAAACATGTATGTATGTCTAAACATCGTAATAGAGAGATGTTGATAAACAGCAATCTTATGCTGATATGATTCATGTTGCACTGTTTATGGTACGCATTTCATTCGCTCACGTGTGTCATATCAAACAGAATCATCGATGTTGCCACCGGTCCTCTCCCTCCTCCTGTCCCCCTCCTCCTCTCCACACCCATCACTCGTCCTCCTTCCTTTGTTGTTTCTTTGTTTTATCAAAATATGTGCATAGAAGATTCTAACACAGAACGTGTTTAATTAATATTTACGTGGCAGCAGTTTTGTCACTCGCACAGAAAAGAAAAACAGATGAGCTGCTGTCATTCATGCTGTGTGTCTTTTTGTAGCTCTTCTTCACACTTGCTTTTGCATCATCCTGCACTTCATTTCATTCCTTTCTTTGTTGTGTCCCACACATTAATAAGCTTTTCTCGCAGCTCAGCTCACAGCTAACAGAGTCCTTTGATTCTGTCAGATGTTGCGTGCTTTTCTAGTAGACTCTGATTTCTATGGATCTCTGTTGTTCTGTTTCTGGTTTCTTTCTCCTTTCTGTTGCTTGTCTTTCTCCTTTTTTCTGGTCTCCATTTTCTAAAAGCAACACAAGAGCAGTTCCATTCATCTGCTTCGGTTTGCAAACTTTACTCATGATGCAAAAAACGAAGAAATCTAAACGAACTCCGGCCTTGCGTTGTACCTGCAACAAAAGATTCACTGCAACGCCTACGATTGCAGCGGCGAACGGGCGACATCAATACTCCGCCTCATCACATTCTGCATCACTTCAGCTTAATTTTCTTTAGCAACATCAACACCCACAACTCATGTTGCAGCGTTTCGATTTTTTTCAAAGTTTTGTGAAGAGTGTCAAAGCCAACGTCGACATCAACGCTTGGGTGTCTATTTTCTGTTCTTTTCTACTCTGTTCTTCCCCCTCGTCCTGTCGTCCCATCCTCCAACCCATCTAAAAGTTAATCCGGCATCATTTTTGAAATGTTGCTGCACTGAAAAACTTGCGAGTGGCTCATAAATACTGATAAATGGCGCAACAGCGGAAATAAATTGGCCAGCAGAGAAAAGAACGGTTGAAGTTGTTGATATTTTGATTTAAAGCAACAACCAGACATCATGTTGTTGTTGTTGTTGTTTCTGTTGTTGTTTTGTTGTATTGGGAACGAGTAGAAACAACGCCGAGTTTATTAAAATTTATGAGTATTTTTAAAAGTTTTCTTCACCGGAAAATAAACAAAGCTTCAAGTTTCTACGAAGTTCGATTTTAGGTCCATTGATCATCTCTTAAAGCTGCCAATCAGAAGATGGAACGAAGAAACGTGCTTCGATTGTGAAGCAGAGAAGAGAGAATAATAATTCGAGTCACTTATGAATCATGAGCTCGCATTCTTTATTAAGTATTAATTTTAATTGTTTAAATTTGTTCAAAGTTCTGCTAAATACTAGAACAAAATAAAGAAATAAAGAAGAACTGAGAGAAACGTGTTAAATCTTTAGAAGGAAAGAAGAGACGCTGATGAAGAGAGAACACAAGAAAGAGTGGGGGGAAGGAAGAGAGACATTCACGCCGACAATGAAATAAAATCCGTTATTAATTACCAGACAAACCCGATCCTTCATCAGACGCCCACTCACAGTCACCGACATCCACACCCACATTCACACTCGCAACACTTTCCACACACACACACATACTTGATCACTCCGCACGCACACACGAGCAAATTGAAACATAAAATATACCCCCACGTAAATCAAATTTTTGAAACCATCAACTGTTTGCACATGAACGCCAAGCAAAAGAGAAACAATAAAAACGACTGCAATAAAGGAGCAAAATAAAAATTGAAAATAATATGAACAACTTTTGCAACAACAAATCAAAGAACAAATCAAATAAATAAAAAAAAACGACTAGAAAGCTAAAAGAGTACTCAGAAGAATAAAACTACGACGTAATAAAAGGAAGTACTCAGGAGTTAATGAAAAGGATGGAAAAAAGGCAGTAAGCAAGGCAGTAGAAATATAAAACGTAAGCGTAGTAGAAGCAACAAATTAAAAACCTTAATAATAATAAAACAGGGCAGAAGGGTCTGAAATCACGTACGTGAAATACGAATGAGATCCGGTGATCCTTTTCTTTCCGGCTTCACCCATCTCTGCTCTTCTTCAGCATCATGCTTTCTTCCTTCCTTTTTTCCTTCATATAGTTTCAACGTTAGTACTTGACATTGATTAGCATTGACATTAACTAAGTAATTAATAATGAGTTAGTGACATGAAATGAAAAAAACCTATAAATTAAAGAACATTAAAGCAAACACATTTAATTAATTACAAGGAAATAAATTTAAATTAGAACATAAAAAGAGAAAAAGGAAAAATTACAAAAATAATTAAAAAGAAGGAAGAAAGAAAAACAGAAGAAACACCAACTACAATGACAAAATAATAACAAAAAACCAAATATAAAAAATGCGAAAAATTTCACTACAGCGCTAGTTAAAAAGCTGTCAAAGGTCGCTCATATATCACATGTAGAGGCATATATCACACATGGCTTTGTTGTTGTTATTGTTGTTGTTATCGTTATTTTATTATTACTGTTGTTTTTTTTTGTTGTTACTCTTTCTCATAGACTGCTATAGCAAGCAACTAAAAAAACTGCGCCTATTGATGGGAGTTACAGTTACCGTTTTTGTTGTTACTGTTGTTGTTGTTCTTGTTGTTGTTCTTGTTGTTGCTGTTGTTGTTACTGTTGTTGCTGCTGCTGTTGTTGCCGTTGTTGTTTCTACTGTTGGACAGTAGCAACGATCAGATTTCCAATAAATCGCTGCTACTTTTACGCCTGACACAGTGACAGCTTCGACAGTTTCCTTTAACATGTTGGCAACACTGACTTCCCATTCTGTCCCCCTCGCCCCCCCCCCTCCCCTTCCCTTTCCAACCAACTGATTGATGCTAGCCATTGATTGTTGTTGTTGTTGTTGTTGCTGTTGCTGATATTTTAAAGGGTATGGAAAATCCAACGAAACCAAAATCAAGCAAGACAAACAACAAACATCAGCACCAACAACACTTCAATGACACCGGAAAAAAGAACAACAACAACAACCAGGAGAAGAAGCAGCAGGGCAACAGCAATATTTATTAGAGCAGAAGAAATCGGAGCTCACTTTTATGGCAGCTGCGTATGGAGAAGCATTCGTATATCCTGCAGCAAGGCTTAAAAAGTTCGAAAAATTACATGTTTTTTTTACAATATATTTTTTCCATTTTTTTTTTATTTTTTGTTTTGCGTAAAAAATGTGAATGCTAAGAAAAGTACTCAGAAAGTTTTTTAATTCGCCATTTTTGTCGCTTGCCAACTCGTATCTTTCGAGTACCTTCGAGTGTCCTTACGAAAAAAAGAGGTATCCTTCCACTTGGATATTGAATTAAAGTTGTAACCTTGTTGTGCTTGGAATCACTGACAGTCGCTGAATGGAACTCAAGAAGATGATGCATTCTGTCGGAGCGACAGTCAGTCGATCCCTCCAACAGCCAATCAAATGAATTGCTCGCTGCTTGGTTAGTTTGTAGGTCGAATTGAAGCTTTTAAAGTAGTTTTGCTGTAGCATTTCAATTGAATTTCGATATAAAATTTTACCGTAGTTCGTGGAAATGGAAAACTTTTCTTTTAGCTATTTTATAATACGTTCGAATGATTTTTAGTCCGTTTTTTACTAAATTTTTTCTACAGATTCCGTGAGTTTCTCATGTGTTCAGTTTTTCTTTTTTTGATTTTATTTTTCTGAAGTTAAATTAGATTAAGATTAACTATAAAGCAAAGTCTGAATGCAGTTCATCGTAAAACTAAAGAAACAGTCAACGAGATCGAAGAGATCGGATAAAATGAAACATAAATTTACTTCTTCCGCAGTTCCGCATCCTTCAACCTCTTTTTTTGGTAAAGATTCTACTTTGCGGCTGCCTTTTAACAAAACTTTGAAAAAATCCATATAAAAAGACAGAAAAATTGTACGAAAATTCATTAACAAAAATAAATAATTTATGAAGTCGTTAACCCATTTATTGGATAATTTTAACCCATGTCGAGTTATGTACTTAAAAATGGATTAAGCCACTTTTTAACCGCATTACCATTTAAGCGGTTTTCGTGTTAATCGTTTTCGATTATCTGGAGCTTTGGTATAACAAATTTTCTTAATCTTGAGTAAGCCGCTTTATCTTTCGCATCGCATCGTTTGCGCTTATTAAAGTCAGAACTAATCATTTAACCTCTGTCCTCGCCACTCTCCATCTCTCTCTCTCTCTCTTTCTCTCTGTCTCTAGAATACTCACTTAGAAGCTCAGATCAGAAGAAAAACACTGCCAGGAGATGCTTCGCCCAAATTAACTATTCTCCGTCCCTGTTCACTCACTCTCTCCGTCATTCTTTCTCCTCATTGCCCTTTCATATATCCAATTCTTTCTCTCTCCCTCTCTTTCGCTCTCTCTCCCTCACTTTAAACACCGTCATCCCTTCTGTAAACTAATCTAAAATGTAAACTGATTCTTGAACTCATCCTTAAAACTGATTCTTCGCATCTCCTCGTTAGAAGTTTCCAAGAAAGGAAAGAAATCCTTTCGCTTATTTTTTCTTAAATCCATTCTCTTTTTTTGGATTTTTGTTTTTTTTTGTATCCTTCATTTTTCTATGCTACACGCTTCGCTGCTTTAGTGCGTATAAAAACGTAGCGTAGCGGAAAAAGTAGCAAAAGTAGCGATGAGTACAGAAACAAAGAAAAAAAAAATAAAGAAAAACCAAATTCGAAACAAAAAATTGAACAAAAAAGAAAAAAAAAACAAAATCAAACAAAAAAACGTAAGAAACGAGGTATGCAAAGAAAATAATTAAAATCTCAACCTTGATGTTGATGATGATAAAAATGAAATGCTTACGAAGCATGGCAAAAGTTACAATGAAGCGAACGGAAAAAGGGTCGAAGCAGTAAGGAGAAGAAGAAAAGGATGACGAAGAAGAAGCAGAACCTGGAAAAAAAGCAGAAAATCATGAGTTTCCTAAGAAAAATAGTAATAAAAAAATTACAATTTCTGGCTCAAGTCATCCACTTGTACGGCAGCCACGGATACGGGTGCGGGGAGCGAGGTGTGGAGTGGGGGAGGGTGGCGGTTCCTAGGCAGGTAAACAAGGATGTGGCGGCGCATAAAGTTTAAAAAGTGCTCTCTCAATGGTTCGTTAAGAAAACAATAGAATTATGACTTTCATCTACTTCAGAGCTCTATAATTCCATTTAATGCGATTAAATGGCAACACTGGCACACTTTACGTGTAAATACCGTAACCGCGATGAACGAAAACTTCGTAGTAATTTTCAACTTTTAAACAAATATCGAATTTCTGTTAGATTTGCTTTAGCTTTTTTGTGGCTTTAGTTTTCAATTTAAACATACATAATAACATTTGAAAACTCTTTAATTTCCGTATAAAATACCCAAAGAAGGATACAATTTAAGCATATCCGGAAGTTCTTAAATATCTCTGAGTATCCGTTCTCTTTCGTATTTTTAAATCATCGTTCTCAGCATCTATTTCGCGATTAGAACATTAAGACTGACTATTGTACATTACTTTTATATACAAAAAATCTTGTTCTGCTCTCTTTATTCCCACAGCTCACGCAATCCCCCCTCTCCCCGTCTTTCAACCATTTAAAACGCTTTATCCTGCTACTTTGAATGCATTCTCTTATTTTCCGCTTCTAATTTTGTCGCTTCAACAAAGACATCGCCAAATCCCAGTTGGAAAAGTTAAGAATATTACAATAATAACAACAACAACAACAACAGAAAGCAAATGAAAATGCAGAATAGTACTTAGAGAGAGAAAGAGAAAAAAGAGGCAAGGAACTTAATAAAAGGATGGCAATCGTTCATTCGTTTCCTTCATCTGGTTTTTTAATTTTTCCCTTCATGATTTCTTGAATACAACGCTTCAGAGATTTCGATTAAATGCAAATGTTTAAAAAATAATCACAAGAAAAGTTATGAAAACAAATTTCAATCCGGTGTGCTTTTTTTCCTAGTTAATATTTAGTTTTTCTCCTTCTGCGATTACGTTATTATTACCATGTTCTCCTTCACTGCTATTATTTTTGTTTTATTTGCTTTAGATTTTCCGGTGCATGTTTCGAGAGGAGTGCAAGTCCTGCGGAGTATCGATTTGAAGCTTCATAAAATTATTAAAATACAGCAAGAAAAAAGGATGAAAATTAAAAATAAGAAGAACCCAAAAAGAAAGTAAGCACAAAGGAAACTACTGTGCCACTCTACGAAATCCAGCAAGCTGCGCAAAATAGTTTTCCTTTTTTTGATATTTCAATAAAATTTTTCATTAAAATATTCAAAATCGTTGTTTCCCATTTTTTTAAATTGTAAAGAACTGTTTTAAGAAAAATAAATTGTTGAGCATAGCAATGAATCAAAACGGACAACTTATTTTGGATACGTTACTTCAAATTCATGAGCCAGCAACATTTGCCGAAATCCTGTCATGTATTGCTGAATCCGCGGGGGTGAGTTAAAATTGGAGCCAAATGGACGCAATACCAAACTAATTCTGTGTATCGTAGGTGGAGCCCGATGATATCCAGGAGTGCGTGGAAGCAACATTGGAGGGCGGTTTAGTTCATGGTTTTATTCAATGCAGAGACAGAAAATATTTCGCCACGCACTTGGAACTGGAGTCATTCTCGCCATTGCAGCCGCCGATAAGAAAGAAGATCCGCAGGAACGCAGCCAAATGAGATTATTTCGAATAATAATTTGTTGAATTAAACTTAGTGAAAAATAGAAAAATTTGAATGTGTGCATTTATTTTATAATGTGGACAATTAAAAAAAATTTAGAAATGTTTAAAATTAAAATTAAAGGTTTCATTAAAGTTCAAACATTCATACATAACAGAGAACTGCAACGAATGATGTAAAACGAAGTTTCGAATCAATCGCTAAAATACGAATGCCGAGCCATTCGTAAACTTAATGCTCGAACCTGATTCGTAATCGTTCTAAAGCGAATCACGTAAATAATCACTACGATTGGCATGGGTTTCTAAAAAACAACAATTTTAGAGGTAAAAATCCAAAACGAAATGCAAACAGCTTAATTAAAAGTCTTCATAATTGCTTTTAAGATATTTAATGAATAATTTTTAATTCCACAGATTATTATGTGTATCTATAATTTATATATGTATTTTGTATTATATTGGAAAATATTTAAACATACTAGAAAAATATATACAATATACTAATGTAAAATTTTTGGTAAAAACATAACGGAAAAAATCATACAATAGAATAAATTTAACTGCAAAATATTTGGCTAATTACAAATAACTTAAATTTAAATTAAATACCATCGATAAACTCGATTATCTTTTGAGTATTAATGAGCGACCGATGGAACAGTTCCTGATTTAATAAAAATATTATACCTCAAAAAGCAAGGATTTCACATGAATACACATAAAGCACAGTTCGATAATGCACACGATTCATAATGGATGTTACTTTAAACTAACTATTGCAAACTATAACAGCTAAACTTATTAACATTTTAACTTAATATGTAACTCGTATAATAATATATATAGTATAATAATATTGATATATTATTATTAATTAGACGACTTTGCTTTGGTCGTTGACGTTGTCGATGGCGACGCTTCTACTTTGTTCTCTCGCACCATCGTCAACAGCTGCAGCATCATGAGAGCCTGTACCTTATCCAACGGGTCCATGAAACCACGCTGAAGCCACTTGGGAATGGTGGTGCGAGCGTGACTAAAGCCAAGCTTGTTTAATATGTAATCGATGCCATATGGTTCAATGGACTTGCCGGCCCAAGACAACAGCCGTACAGTCGGCTCCAGATGCCAGGTTTGGCAATCAAAATGACGCCAATCACGCACAAATGACTCCAAATCGATAGTATTTTGTGTTGTGGTGTTGGCGGCGATTGTATCGGAATTCGTGGCTGTGGTACTGGTGGTTGCTAAGGTCGGCGTAATGGAGCTGGATGAACCCAGGTTCTTAGCTTCTTTATTTATAACGCCTGCTGCTGGTGCTGCTGCCAGTGAGCCGTTGACATCTTTCTTTTCATCGATTGAAGACTGTGCGCTCGATGCATGTGATAACTTTGTGTGTGTGATTGGGTTTGTACCATTTATAGACAATGAAGCAGCGGATGAGGCATGCTGTGGGTGAGAGTTTGTTATGGTTGCGGCTTTCGAGTTGTTAGTGATGATATTGGAAGATGAGTCTAAGGAGGAGTTCATTTGTTTTTCTTTGAGTATTTCCTCGGAAACGAATGGCTTCAAGTGATGGTGTTTCAAATTTTGCGAAAGATTAGGTGAGGCAGCACGCATTGACTGAGCGCCAATCTATGTGGAGGAAAAGCTCACATTAGATGCATGGAAAAAGATACATGTTATTTTCAAAAAACTAACCACTTTTTCTTTTTCTTTGACGTAGGAAGTGATGAGGTCATGAAGGAAAAAGAACGCATCTGCATCGACGGTTACAAAAATGTGGTCATCGAATTCGGTAATAAAGCTGCAGATAACCTCAGGTTTAGAGTCTATAAATATTGAAAAGTTTAATCATTCAAAAGCTACATCAAGAGTGACTAAGACAATCGAAGAATTCTAGTTACCCGCTGGCTCTGGCGTCGCCGGGCCCTGTTTGTGTTCAGTCTTGAATTGCAGCTGCAAACTGGGCAGAGCAAAAATAACCTCCCGATTGTGATTATGTTCCTTGGCCGAACTGCTGCTGCTATTCACAGATGCACCTGCAGCTCGCATGCGCTCAATTGAATTCGTTGCTATTTCACGATCCCGTTCGAGTATTGGAAAACGATCGACCGCTGTAAAATATTGATTTTCAAAATTTTAAAAATAAGAACTAAAATGTTTAACAATTATTTTGAAAGCACCAACGCACCATCGATGTCGCTGTTTGCAAACGCGTAGTGAAACCATTCATTGAGCGTCTTAAATTGAGGCGGGAAAATAATAGTGCGCGAAATTCTGCTAACGATGGCCATAGAATGATTCTGTTGTTGATGCATCTCCGGTGCTTGACCCAAACAGGAGGTCAACGTCTGAGTGACAAAAATCTCTCGCGTGTCCAAACTTTGGTAGGCTTCAGTGGCGAAATTTATGGCAGGCGACTTCAAGCTAAACAGCGCCCATGACTTTGATTTGAAATTGATGCCATGGAAGCATGCTAGAGATATGTTATTGCCATGCAGGTTGGCAGTGCCGCCCAAGACGTTGCCATTTCGTGGTAAGCGTGTCACTAAAGTAGGCACAACCAACCCCACCGCATTCTCGAGCGGCTTCTGCCAGTGGCGATGATGACGCGCATCGGTATTATTAGAGTCTCCACCGCCACCGCTTCCACCGCCACCTGTTATACCGGCAGCGTTTGGCAGGCAATCGCCGCCATTAAATTTTTTCTTCGCATTCTAGTCGGGTACAAATTAAATGGTTTAAGAACATTTCAAGTGAATAACAAGTCTTTAGTTGAAGATAATAAAATTTTACAGTTCTTTTAAAATATTTTACCTGTCCTCTGCGTTTCATGCTGGCACTACGATCGTTCAAACGTGGTTCCAAACTTGAGAACACGCGCTTCGATGATTTAAATTGCTGCGTGAAAAACTCTTCTAACTTGTAATACATTTTAAGTAAATCAGCAGTAGTTGATTTCGAGATCATTATTTGTAACTGATAAAGATAAAGAACCAAATTAGCTTTCCAAACACATCACAAAAATTAGTCCAACTCGAAGCTTACCTGATCCCATGACAAATCAACGTGTAAGAATATAATAGCGCGTGGTCGCATCAACTGTCCGCCGTTGCTTTTCGTACCCATGACCCCACCGCCTCCTACATACTCATTCGCCATGACATTCAACGTGGTCCTCCACTCATCTTTCACAGCTGCGGTGAACGTGCTGATGCGCATCATCAACACCGATGTTCCCATATAATCCAATCGTAACTCCAAAGCCATAAAGTTCAAGCCCATTGTGTGGTAAGGTTCCACGCCGGATTCCTCCTTGATGTGGAATCGCGTATTGATTCTGTTGACCTCAAAGCTACCGCCAACTATGCCGCCCTTGGCATCTAACGACGAGCCGCCTAAATAGATACCCGTGTACATGTTCTTGTATCCCGTGCTACCAATCGACAGACGCCCGTCAGACTGGAAATCCTTTGTTAGCCACACAACGTTGCCCATAACGTTTCCCATGTTCATCTGAACATTCAGCCGTGTGAAGTTGACGCCGAACAACACCAACGTTTCCCAAGCAGTGATTTGATTCTTTTCTGAAGGAGGCGTGATCGAGGACTCGGCGCTGGAAGATTTACCAAGCGCTTTCAACTTGCGCACTGCACCTGCTGAGTATTGCGCGCTGCCCTCTTGCTGCGAACCAGCATTAAAATCGAGCCGCAGTTTGTCTTTAGCACCGTAGATGGTGCCCGGTCCTCCATACTCAGTGGGTGACTTGCAAGCTTCATAGGGATACGACACTGCTTTAGCGGAATGTGGTTCAATGGGCGTCGATGGAGTGCACACAGGCGTGTCTGGATCAATGCTTGTCGACTGCTGAACACTCAAGTCTCCCAAGAAAAGACGCCGCATTATTCGACGTCTGTACCAAGCCTTGGGAAAAGCTAGTATCTCTGTCAAACGACGCATATCGTACTTAAATGAAGCACTGCCGATGTCCAAAATACTTGAGAAGCGTATCACCGCACGTGACTGGTCAACAGGCTGTCGTTTGGCGTTCGTGGTCGGTTCAATAAAGACTTTCCGACAGCGGGTTATGTGAAACTTTACGAACTCCACATTGATGCTGAGCGAATCCTTGCGTTCGCTATCGGTGAGTGGCGAAAATGGGGCGGCTTTCTCCACATTTGTCTTCTTCCCACCGTAAGGGTGAAAAATAAATACATTGAAGTCCGCTAAACAACCAGTGACACTGAAAAAAGACAAATAGATATAAGTACAAAATTAACCAGTTGCCAGCAAAGCTGTTTACCTGAGACCTCCTGTCGGTGTTTTGTCTTTATCCGTTGTTTGCTGATCTTGCTGATTCTGCTCCTCATCCGCCGAACGCTTAGAGCTGAATACAATGTCTAAGCTTGGCAACTGCAGCATGCACTCCACCCGTGACACCGGCAGACAAGAAAAGCGAAATGTGGAGGGCTGCATGTGGAAGTAGACTATAACATCTACCGGAAACGAGCCGTAGGTTACATAATTTGTTGGCAAAATATCAATGTTCACGGGGGGATTTGTGGACGGCGTGTATGAGCCACCATTGTGCTCGGATTTCGTGGGTATTGGCTCTAGAGTCTGCTCTAGAAACTCCAAAATGTGTGGAGATATTATGGTTTCCTCTGGTATGCTTTGCAATGTCATCCAAGCGAACAGCGAAGCGCGTTTTGTACCCATGCGACGGCCCACCGCTGTAGAGAAAGCCGACTGATAGCTTTCTGTAGAGGTGATGCGCACAGATTCGGTGAGAACGGGTTCGGGAAAAGTGTGCGATTGATAGTGCAGCTTCACATCAAGCCCAGGAATGTGGAATATAGTGAGATCCGAAAGCATGGCGCTGCTGGACGGGTTGTAGCGCAGCTTGCTTTTGTCCCGATGGCGTCGAGAAGGCGTTGGACTGCCCCAATCGTTGCCGGTGCTTCGTTCGCGTTTGTGTGTCTTCACCACATTGGAACCGCTGCTAAACACAAACCTCTCTTCACCGGTATCTTTGGTGTGGAGAACGCACTTGCCGGAGTTCACCAACACCTTAATATCCAGCTCAAAGTCGATATTGGGTTCTTGTTGCTTTTGTTGATGGCCGTGTTTGCGACGCATTTCAACTGATGTGCCATCAATATCCATTTCAGTTGGCGTCGATTCGCAGCCGGTATCCTTCTGCGTTCTGTTCCAGTCCAGTTCATTATCCTGCGCCTCTGTATCCGAGTCAGCATTGGGCAAGGAAGTCTGACGCATGGACTCCGAGAAAGTAACGCGATTGGCTGCAGTAGCTTTGAGAGAAGCGCTCCGCGAGTGTCCTGAAGCGGGGGTACTTTGTAGGCTGGAAATTTCATCGTTCGAAGCAATGGGATCAAGTCTTCGATTGGGCATATATGTAGAGCTAAGCATGTGACCGTCATCATCGTTAGGTTCGCGGCTTGCTGAACTGCCAATGTACGAATAGGAGCGTGTAGAAGATTTCATTGAGCGTCGAATAGAAGGCCGCTTCCATTTCTGTATCATGTCGCGGCGGAAATATTTATAGCAGATGGCTTGCAATTCCTGTAAGCGGCGTTCCTCGTGTGCAACAGTGTTGTGTGAAGCGCCAAGGGTACGCAAATCATTGATTATTTTAAGCTGTTCAGCAATTTCCTTCTCCATCATGAAGGAACGCTTCCGGGAATCGATAGTGGGGTCGAAAACAAAGGCAGGCAAGTTTTCGAACTCTCGCTTGCGGACAAATGTATCGCGGCAACTCTGATCGCCCTCATCGCTGTCGGGAGACTCAATATTTGTGGTGTCTTCATCTTCGGAGCCAGTAAGCATTGTCAATGTATGACCGAGTGAAGAGAGCTGCTTGCCAATATTGATATCCAGATGGATGTCGACACCTTCCATTTGCCATTTCACGTTGAGCAACCATTTTGCATTTTCTGTGTTCAAATGAATCAATAAAAATATATATTAATGAAAGTCGAATACTGCACTATAGTAACTGAAAGTCTAATAAAGACAATTAGTAACTAGTAGTAACGGTAGTAACTAAAGACTATTGCGCACCTTGCTTCTTTGCTGCCACGGTGCGCGAGCAAACCTCGAAAGTGCCTTCGGACACAACACATAGATTCATGATGTTCATTTCATTGTTATTCGGCTTCCAATCATCCAGCGTCGTTTCAAAGTCATCAGCGAAGCGTAGACACAAGCCGGAGAATTTACCCTTGGACACCAAAGAACCCGAATTGCAGGCGGATATAATCGTATTTTCTAAGGTTATTACGACAGCGCCTTTAGGCTCAAACTCCTGGTAAGAACGCGAGCCCCAACACTAGCGAATGAAGAACTTTTAACAACAATTCCTATCGGCGAAAAAAATAAGTCCTTACATTTGACGGCTGATTTAATGGCACGCAGATGCCCATGTCCTCTACCGTCAACTGCAGGAACACAGTGGATAGATTGGATGTAGCAATATGGCTAAACTGTTGACCAAAAGCAACACGATCGAAAACCTACAAGAGGAAGACATTTTTACTTAAGTCAATGCTTTACTCAGTGCCTGTTGATCTTACCTGCGTCTGTTGAGCACACTCGTAATTCAAATTAGCGCGCTTTTCTGCCCAGTATTCGTACGCATTCTTATAGTTTAGCCACACCAAAATTGCTTTATCCACAGCTATCGGCTGAATGTACACAAGTGGACGCTTCAGTTTGAGCAAAATTAATTCTTTGTCTTCGTTGAGCAGTTCATCTTGGAAAGCATTTCGTAATCCGATGGTTGTGTGGAAGAAAGCATACTGTTGAAACTCCGGTTCAGCTTCATCGAAGATAACATTTCGAATGATCTGACCCAGCGAGAGGTTGAAATCAATGTGAGCCTTGCCGAAAATAATCTTGCGATCACTTCCTTCTCCCACATTTTTAACACGATTGGACAGATGCAATTCAAGCGTACCAGTCTCAAAACGGACTGCTGAGGAACACGGAGTAGTAGCTGTCAGCTGGATGCGTTTCATGGATATATTAATCGAAAACAAGATGCGCTTCAACGATGATTCGTGTACACTTCCACTGTCACTATCTTCACCGGTCCAGAGGGGCACCGGCTTTTCGCCACCGTACACTTTTTGCAGAACCTCATTTATTTCTCGCATGAATACTTTCTGCACAAACACCAGGTGGTTGAGGAGATCTGTTGTGAGGCATCTCTCGAATTCGCCAATTTCAGCAGAAGCGTTAACATAGCCACCACGACGCAACACAATACCTTCCATTTCGGTGTCCTGGGAAAGAAGGAGAAAAATCGTATAGATCAAACTGAAATGAACATTTATAAATGCGCCTCACCTCTTGACGACTTTCCGGCACATATTCAGCGCTCACGTGAACAGGAGGCAATGCTATGCAAGCTTCCGAAGGCAGATTCATTTCGTTCTAAAGAAATAAAAAAGAGATGTTTGAACACAGTTTTTTTTTTCTTTATCCTCGCAAATGACAAAACTTACCCTTACTTGAATTTTTGTGGTAAAACTCAGAGTATGGGTGGGCAAATCAATCACAAACTTGGCACGGTTCCCAGTCATGCCTGTCGAGCTTACATGATTCATTCGGTACTGAGCTTGCAGCGAGGGCAAAAGAGCAGCATTGATGGAGAGACTTTGCAATAAGATGTTGAATTGCATGACCAGCGGCTGCAGCAAACCGTTTTGCTGCTGCGCAACAGTTGTCTTGCGTGGAAGCGACGAGAACTTCCGACTTTGTTTGCTTTCTTTTCCGGCCTCTGTTGTCAAGGTGCTGCCTGAGGCACGTGTATAAAATGGTGACTCAGGTTCGTCAGGATTGTGGGCGCGTGAAGCAGCACGGCCTGAATTACGGCCAACGCGTAACTCCTGCAGCGTTGACGAGAGCTGCTTGGAACTGCGTGTCATCATGCCATGCAAGGCGACAGGATGCTGCGGTATTTCTATATTAACTGGACCAATAGAGAGTAACCCGCTGTTTTTATCTTTGCCACGTTTAGTCAAGCTGGAATAGAGGGTTTGACTTTTGCCCACTGTAACCTTGACAACAGTTCTGAGAGAATTCCAAACAAATAGAAATGAAATAATAATTTTGTATTATATTCTTACTCACTGTTGATTGGGTGCAACACCTTCGAGCAACACAATCATAGCACGACCCACTTGACCTGTGAGCGAACATTCCAAGGACACTGGGCGAGCTTTTTTACGCCAGGTACCGCTGCTATTCAATGTCGTTATTTCAGCTTCTAATTTCAAGCCGCTTAACGTGGCTAGCAAACGTGTCTTGTGTATCTTTGCAACACCAAATACAATCAAACGTGTTTTCTCCTGAGAGATGCTGTCTAAAATGCCATGTTTGCCAGTGGTAATTAGGAAATAATATGTCTATGTATAAAATAAATCAAACAGAATCTCACCAAAGAGCTCACGATGTGGGGGCAGTGGCGTTGCTGCATGTGCACTTGCCAATTCATCATCGTTATCCTGACGTGTTTCCTGACGCATGTAGACAAACGCAGAATTTTTCTTAGATTGTTTCGTTAGATCCAGATGCACATCGTGGGACATTGAACCCCTAAATATAATAGTAAATATTAGCAAGATTCAGCAAGAATAAGTTCAGTACTCTTTTTAATAATAAATTCGAAGAAATTCGTAAAAATCCTATGAAAACAATTATATAGACTAGTCGCTTACCTTTGTACCGTTTTGGTCTCCGGCATCGTCCCGTACAACTCCAACAAATGATATATGGTTTTCCAACAAGTAGGAGTTTCCAGCAGAGTCGGCATTAAATCGTTAAGAGCACTTTTGCCCAAAGTATTGTAATCACCGCTAACACTTGTGGCACAAGTGGCTCCATTCAAAGATGTTTTCGACTCCAAAGACAACTTCAACATGTGATGCTCACCCACTGACGTTGTAGGACTATCACGCATGGGCGATGAATTGGTCTCATTAAGGTTAGTATAGCCTTCATGTAAAAAATTAAAGAATACAATTTTCATACACATATTGTCCAAATTTTAAAAGAAAGTGACGTTTATACGTACCCAGCTTTCCTTTGACGGACTTGCCAGTGGAACGAAGCTTCTGGGCAAAGCTTTGAGGGCGATTTTTGGCATTAGGAGACGGAGTGAGCTGTACTAAAGGACCCAAGCCAATAGAGCGATTTTTATTGCTATGAAGAAATACAAACTTTTAAGTATATTACTTTTACGGGTTTAAATAAAAAAGTATATAAATTTCTAAAAAGCACACCTTCCCATTGTACATGGCATGGGTATAATTTCATTGAACTTATCATAGCGTTCATCAGATGCATTTTCATTGTGTGTAAAACGATCAGAGACAGAGCCAAATGGCATCAGGTCATTTGGTTCAGAAGCTGTGAAAAATGTATTCAAATAAATACTCAGACTAATAATATTCACAAACAAAAATATTGAAGTTTATATAAGAAGGTGCAAACTTACCCAAACTGCATTCATCCTTAGTGTTTGATTTTTTGCTATGATCCGGTTGATCATGAAACTCGTTTTGAGCATCCTTCACATTTTGGTACATGCTTGTGATTTGATGCAGCAAACGTAATAAAGGCATGTTTACCTATTTTGACAAATATAGCGACAAAGAAGTTGACATATTTATATTGCTAGTAATGCTTAATGTAGTGGTTTCCAACCTTTTTGTACCGGCGTCCCCCTTTAAAAAAAAATTGGTGCGCCCCGTTAATTTATATAAAAATCAAATTTCATAAATACTCAACTGATATTATAATTTATTTAATGGGCTAAAAATAATCTATATATATAAAATCCCTATGCGTTTCTGTTAGCAAAATATGTCCGGGACTTTTTTTTTGACTTGCACATCACTTAGAAACCTGAAATTTTTCACAGATGTTCCTGGGCATCTAATGTTCATGAGGCAAATTTCAAAAATCCAAACGGCTTCGCCATTTTTTTGCAAAAAATCCGATTGGGAGGAAATTTGTATTTTTTTTCCTAGATTGTGGTGATTAATCTGTCAGATTTTATTATGAAAAATTTTGTAATTTAATAATTTAAAAATTTAATAATTTAAAAATTTAATAATTTAAAAATTTAATAATTTAAAAATTTAATAATTTTTCATAATTTAATTTCATTGAATTTGTTTTGTTTGTGACTATTTTTGGCGGTGTTGGGTATAGTTGCTTACCCAATGCTTATGTTGCTTACCCAAAATGAACATTAGTATATCGAAAGGTGGGCGATATCATCTAAGGCTACTTCTATTACATGTGACAGGAGATATCAGTTTTGAGAACTGTGCACGAGGTCACATTCAAAATATTCAAGGAGGCATGCAAGGAGTTGGGTATCTTAGAAGACGATTCTGTTTGGGAAGCCACACTGGCTGGAAAGCCAGAGAATTGTTTGCTTTAATCTGTGTTTTTGGGTGCCTACTTCAGCTGCAGAAGAGCTACCTGGAAAACACCCGGATCATTGTAGAACACACGCAGACTGTGAAAATTAGCCTTGAAATGTTGCTTTTAAAGAAATATTCTCAAGCAATATTTGAATCATATTCAAACAATCGATATTAATTGCGATTAATTTTTTACTTTTGATGCTCCAAAATAAATAAACTAAAAAAGTGTAAGGTGAAAAAGTCCAAAAGACTTCGCAATTTTTTTTACGAAATAAATAAAAAATAATAACTTCCTGGCGAAGTCAGGCTTATATACTAGTATACAATATTATGTTAAAATATAATATATTTATTATAAGAAATATAATAACAAAACAAAAAAAGAATATATAATTAATACAACTACAACATACAAATTTAATGCGACGATTGGTGGATTATGTAGACTGCGCCCCACAGGTTGGAAACCACTGGCTTAATGTATCAATCTTAATTAACTCACCTGTTGTGAGATGAATCGTATATTCAAGCTGAAATTAATGACAGTGCTTGTATGCTTCTTAAGCTGACGCCTTGACATGTAGATGACATTCTGGCGCGCCTGATCTACTAAACCATCTGCCATTTTTAAGACTTCCAATTCGATCCCTACGCGTTCGCAAAGAAAAAGGGGTGTGTCGATCATAATCGATGGACGTCCGCTTGAAGATTTTTTATTGGTTTTGGCAGGTTTGTTCTTTTTATCCCCGGCTTCACTGACCACGATATCCACGCGTATGGAGTCGAATGTGCCAATAAGAGAAAGATTTGTGCCGAAATTTTCCAGTGACGAAATGTCCGCTGTGTAAAAAAACACGCAGATAAAAAAAGATGTAAATAATAACGAAATCATAAAACTGATTATTGTAATCATCTCGTCGCGTTGTGCTACCTCCGTTCGAAAATTTGTTAATCATTTGTTGTGGCATTACGCCCAGACATGTCAACAACGGTTCAAAAATCAAATGAGCATCTAGAAGCTTAATTGAATCCTGTAGAATGCCGTTACGTGTGGGTTGATCGTTCAGTTTACAGGGCTCAGGACGAATTATTTCCTTTAAAATGTACGAATTTTTCCTATTATTATTTTATTGTACAGCGTTAAGACATCATCTATGTAAAAAGTACCTTTTCAGCAATAGTTTCTTTCTTCTTATTTTCCTGCTGTTTAGCCATCCAAAAATAAAGATCTTCTTTTTGATTTTCAGGACCAAGCCAAAATTTATTCACAGAGTTCGTGGAACTCAGTGAACCTTCCTGCAGAGTGCCATATTCTGAAATAAATCAGGATTAGACGAAAGTTAAAACAGATGACTTAATAAAAACTTACCAATCTCAGGTATTTGTTTCTCTACCAATCCAGAGATAATTGGCAGCATTTGAATACTGGAACGAGATGAATTGCCATGTGAAAAATTTGATGCTTTACTATGCAGTTTGCTAACGAGTACGATTGTTTAGTTTGTTAGAAGATATATCAGCATGCGAAAATTGATAACAACACCAATATGAATAAACATAATGTAACCAAAGCTGCTGATTAGTAATTTCTGAGTTGAATAAAACTTAAATTACCTTTTACGTGTCAAATGTATATTTGGAGAAGTTGATGTCGAACGTTGTACAGTAACTCCATGCATTGTAGCTTCGTTTGAAAAACCAAGACCAAACTGCGCTGAATCTGTATATAACAAAAATAAAGTGTAAGAAATTGGATAATTGGGGAGTTATAACAATTTTAAAGCCAGTAAACATATCTATTATAAGCAGAGGTTGAAACTTTTATAACTTTTATCAAAAAAGTCTTTTGAATAACTGTTATCAAAGACTTTTATTTTTAAAAGTCTTTCATAAAAGTTATTTCGAGACTTTTATATTTAAAAGTCTTTGAAAAAAGTCTTTTGAAGACTTTTATTTTTAAAAGTCTTTGAAAAAAGTCTTTTGAAGACTTTTATTTTTAAAAGTCTTTGAAAAAAGTCTTTTGAAGACTTTTATTTTTAAAAGTCTTTGAAAAAAGTCTTTTGAAGACTTTTATTTTTAAAAGTCTTTCATAAAAGTTATTTTGTGACTTTTATATTTAAAAGTCTTTAATAAAAGTTATTTTGTGACTTTTATTTTTAAAAGTCTTGGGAAAAAGTTATTTTGAGACTTTTATTTTTAAAAGTCTTGGGAAAAAGTCTTTTGAGGACTTTTTCGTCTAACTTTTTTGAAATAAAAGTCTTTTTTAAAAGTCTTTTGAAGACGAAATGCGCTGTGGCGAACGGTGGAGGAACATGAATGTAAAGAATATTTGCTTGAATCGTCACTCAGCGCACGCTGCGTGTGTGTATCAATATCTCGACCGAAGCCCTTATCAGCAGCGGGTACAGCGGCGACAATGCTTTAAAACAACAACTCACTGCTCAGTTTGTGTGTGAATGACTGTGTTGTTATTGTTGATTGTTTACGTTATTGGGTTATAAAGGATTTAAAGCAGAACTACTAATGCAATGAATTTTTATCGAAAAATTGTTATTGGTATCAAAATCTAGTTAGTCGCATGTCACTTTAGAGTTAGTTAACTCTCAAACGGCTGCACCGATTTCGATGCGGTTTTCACCATTGTATTGCAAATTTTTAATGCAATCGTATTCATAGATGAGGTTTTTTTTCATTATAATTTTATACCTAAAAAATATCTATGATTTTAAATACTTTTGCGTCGCTGATTTGGAGCAAAGGCAAATTTTGTAACCAAAATAGAAGGTACAGAACACTGTGGATTGGTTTCAGTTTTTGAGCCTAGCTAGAAAATGTTCCGCGTATGATTTGACAGGGCACCAATTATTGGACTCCATAAAGCCGACAAATATGGTACCTAAGGTGCCAGCGTATTTTTTCACAATTTCTAAGAAAGCTTCGGTTCTGTCCTTTTTTTATTGTTCTGCAATATTCTGATCAATTTTGCATTCCACCATTTTTTGTAAGTAGAAATATTTGCATATATCACACGAAAGGGTTAAGGCAAAACAGGCATGGAAATTCCCATCATTAATTGCATTTGTTTCAACAAAAGTTGTGAAAATGGAAAACAACAACAATGTGTTTTGTGTGCTGAAATGCGATATGTGTTTGCAATACCTGTCACCAAAAAATCGTACGGCACGCCAACACATCCACAGGGTTCTGTACCTTCTATTTTGGTTACAAAATTTGCCTTTGCTCCAAATGCAAAAGTATTTAAAATCATAGATATTTTTTAGGTATAAAATTATAGTTAAAAAAAAAATCTCATCTATGAATACGATTGCATTAAAAATTTGCAATACAATGGTGAAAACCGCATCGAAATCGGTGCAGCCGTTTGAGAGTTAACTAACTCTAAAGTGACATGCGACTAACTAGATTTTGATACCAATAACAATTTTTCGATAAAAATTCATTGCATTAGTAGTTCTGCTTTAAATCCTTTATAACCCAATAACGTAAACAATCAACAATAACAACACAGTCATTCACACACAAACTGAGCAGTGAGTTGTTGTTTTAAAGCATTGTCGCCGCTGTACCCGCTGCTGATAAGGGCTTCGGTCGAGATATTGATACACACACGCAGCGTGCGCTGAGTGACGATTCAAGCAAATATTCTTTACATTCATGTTCCTCCACCGTTCGCCACAGCGCATTTCGTCTTCAAAAGACTTTTAAAAAAGACTTTTATTTCAAAAAAGTTAGACGAAAAAGTCCTCAAAAGACTTTTTCCCAAGACTTTTAAAAATAAAAGTCTCAAAATAACTTTTTCCCAAGACTTTTAAAAATAAAAGTCTTCAAAAGACTTTTTTCAAAGACTTTTAAAAATAAAAGTCTTCAAAAGACTTTTACTTTTAAAATAAAAGTTAAAAGTTAACTTTTAACTTTTACTTTTATTATAAAAGTTAAAAGTTAACTTTTAACTTTTACTTTTATTATAAAAGTTAAAAGTTAACTTTTAACTTTTACTTTTAAAATAAAAGTTAAAAGTTAACTTTTAACTTTTAAAATAAAAGTTAAAAGTTGACTTTTTTGCTCAAGGCCATTGCCATAACAGTTATTTTCAGGCTCTGATTATAAGCAATAGTCACCGACTTATTGGATTGTGATTGAGAATATCATCACCTTCGGCCACAGTCTCTTCTGATCAGTATATAATAATTTTTTTATTTATATGCAATTCAGAAAGTGTCCTTTATATAAGGTGAAAAGATTTTTATATAAACTAGGTTTATCAATAAATTAGTATTGATTTGAGGCCGGCAAAATACTCAATTTGGTTCATTGTGTTGTACCTTAAGTTGTTTACTGACTCGTTAATTATTGTTATGCTCTCCACAAGATGTTTCTTTAGCACATTTCAGCTTATAACCAAATAATTATAAATATATATAAAATATAATAGACATGTAAAATAATGGGTGCATCGAATGCAAAAGTTATGACATAGAAACAAAGCATAGGCTCAACAATTAAAGCAAATTAAAAATTGAAAATCAACATATATATACATATAAGAACACAAGAAAACTCTACTTAGAAACCACACATACACAATCACAAAAGCTCCTGACGTGTTAATGACTTAAACTGATTATTTTAGCCGCAGCTGAAATGTACTTGTAAAACATTCGTGACCGAGGTCACAAATGACCTAAGGTCAAAAATAAAACAGATAATAATAGATAATAAATAATACTGCCACTAATAAAATAAAGTAAAAAATAATGTAAATCATTAATACGATATAAATATAAATAAATTTAAAATATGAATAAATCAATCAAAGTAAAAAAATATTATCATAAATAAATTAAAGCACAAACATAAAGCAAAACTGGAAACTTTGTATGCACTTTTTTGTTCTTAGAAATTTTAGAGCCAAAGCTTCCATTATATGCATATGTACTCGTATGTCATAAATTTTAGAGTTAACTAAAAAAAAAGAAACAACCAATGTCTCTTCACAAAAAAACAAGATAAAAATTAATTTCTAGTTACAAACAAATAGTTCTGAATTAGTTGAAGTACAATTCAGATGCGTTAATCAAAAAATACCAATATGATTTCGATGATGCTGTGTTTGCCCAAGTAATAAAGCATTCTCACTCTCTTCCGGATTATCTCCAGCGCTTGCGTAGACACCTCCTGCACCCATCAAATCGCCATCACCATCACATTCTGGATCGTCGCATTCTTCTTCGTTTTGTGGAAACGAAAATGTCACATTGATGGGGCGTACAAGTTTATTTTTATATTGATGCTCGAAGAGTATCGGATTATATAGTGTATTCTTCCATTGACGACTAAGTACAATGATACCCTAAATAAGTTGAACGTGGAAAACGTTACTGTATAGATACAATTTGAGATAAAGACCTGTCGCAACGTATTGAGTGGTGGAACATCTCCATGCTTGAAAATCTGTTCGACTTTTTGCACTCCATCATCTAATACTAATTTTTGCATTATATAGCAAAGTTGACAACTTGGATCCTCTTGTAAAGTTTTAGAAAGCAATGTATAGTTGCTCGAATAACGACTCTACAGCGAATTATTATTATTATTAAATAATTAAATTATAAAAACCGTTCATTCTGACTTTTCTTTACCTTTTTTATTTTCGGATTTCTTTGAATCTTCTCATTTTCCAAAGCATCGGCCATCAAACAAGCGGCCACTCCGGTGTGTCTTGTATGCAGAGCACGCATCAGCGCTACGATTTTCATGGCCAAACGATTGCTGGGATTCATCCATGCAGTGATAGCAGGCGAAGCTGTACTCAACAAGTTCCAGTCGAGTCTGAATAAAATTGCATATATAGTGAAATTATAGTATATAAACCAATAAACTAATAAAATTATTTCCACAAACCTTGTAAAATCAATTTTACGAGTTATGGGAACACAGGGTGGAGCAGCAAAGTTAAACCACATCGCTTTCAATTCAATCACACATGATGAAGTCTTATCAGTTTCTTTTACATTCGGAGCCACCTTATCAAAAGGCTCTGGTTTTTTTGCCCCTTTTTCCATATCTTCATCAATCAGTTTTGGCGTTGATTTGCGCAAGTCAGAGAGTCCATCCATCGCGGCCACACGATTATCAGATATCATTATATTCTCCAAAGCATGGGCAAATTTTTCTTTTGGAGTTTTTGGTGTAGGCGGTTTTTTCGTTATCAAACGCCAAGCTGCTTCAGCTTTTGAGGTGGCAATAGTATCAGTAGCACTCGTTGTTATTGTTGTTGATGTCGGTGGTATTACTGTTGCGTGTGATGTTGTGCCACTTGCTCCAGCTACGTTCCCGCTAATAACAAATTCATTTAAATTTAAATTGCCTGCTCCGTTAACAGCCGCTTCTGTCATTTCGGCCAACTCTTCCTTTGTGTTTTCAGATTTCTCAAAATGCGAACGCTTTACTATTTTCACCCCCACACCTTCTAAACCACATTCGAACATTATGTAGCCGTTCGTATCAATTCCTGTGCTTTCAGGCATTTTGAGACACTCAAACATGGCTTTGCTCTTATGCTCCGGTATAGCAGTGACTATAATAGACGAATCTTGGTAAGTGCTACCTTCGGTTTTTAAACGACGCAACTGGGCATGAGCGCGACCAACATCGAGTGTTATCACCAACTCCTCCAACTGCTTCTCGGATGTCTCAATTAGTATAGGTTCACCTTGAATGTTATCAGGTCTAGTCTGTGAGGAAAGATGTGCCAATAGAGCACGTGTGCCCTTCATGATGCCACCTTTTTTGTGGCTACTACCAGATTGGACTGTTTGTTGGATATACACGTTATGCATGGAGGCGCGTGTAGTTTTACCCAAGTGAAACTTGGTTGAAACACCTTCAATGAAGAATGTCAACAGCGAGACGCAACTCAGATCCTAAAAAGAGTAACAAAAAGAATGCCACAGAGAGAGATAGGGACAGATAGAAAGAGAATGTTGAAATGCATATCAATTTCTTGAGAAGAATAATGTTAGTATACAACTTAAATAATTATACCATGTAATACAAATCTAAATCATATATTAGTATTACCTGCAAGTTGTCCAAAGCTGCTACTGATATCACTTCCTCGATTATGGACGACTGCAGCATTATGATGCTGACTTTCGGCAACACAATAAGACCCTGCGTCTTCGTCGAAATGCTCTCCTCATAAACGTCACTCAGAAACGAATCACCAGGCCCTTGCAAATTACGTTCTGTAGTGGATCTTTTTGAATTGGAATGAACCTATAATAGAATCCATCTTATAGTTATAGTTCCAAAACTATTGAACCAACCAAAGTTAATACCTGCGACCAGTAACTCAAGCTCTGATCCCGTTTGAGTATGTTGTCGTTCTTCACTTTCGCTATACAGGATGAATGTATATAATTCACCACAGACAACAAGTGCATCGAACTGATGGTAGGTATCGAAGCCTCGATCATTCTATGAACGAAATAATTGAGAAAAAACTTGTTAAAAAAAGTTTCCTTTGTAGATATGTACGTGTATATTTCATAATCATTTCAACTGTACAATTATTTTCGTTAAAAATTGTGTCAAAATAAGTTTCAAAACATTTGGAAGAATGATACTTTATTTAAAATATACAATTCCTATATGTTTCCTGATAATATACAAATGTGCAGTTGGTTTTGACAATAAGGACGATAGCTCTCTGGTAATTGCGCAAAACGGAACGAAACGAAAACAAGCTTAATCAACCAAAAAAACTACATATTTCTTATACAACTAGAAAAAACGTACCACGCGAGAGGAAATCACAGATATAACGAAAACTTTGACTGATGATGAAATTGAGTTGGCTTTAAGTGACTTAACTCTTTCGGATCTTAGCGCTCTAAGCAAACTTATAGACTCTTCCAATGATGCAGAGTATGCGGACGGAGTGGATAGGTAATACAAGATTCTTAAAAGAAATTTCGACATTTTAAAACGACATTCGATAAACTCTCTACCAAAGTTTTCTTGACAGCAACCAACATTTATTGAGTATCTATGAACTTAAAAATGATGGTAACGAGAATGTTGACTTAGATGATAATGAGCCACAAGCGATTTATCAACCGAATGCCTTTAAAATGTCGGACGAAGCAGCCCCAGTTTCACTCACTTTTCTCAATGAAATTGCCAGAGCCAAACGGGAAGATTCACAAAAGGAAGATGGGGTGAGTAAGCAAAACTTTAACTAAATTGATATTAATTTAGTTTATTATAGAACGATGTTGATGAGGAGTACTTAAAACTATTAGAGAACTCTTTTCCGCATGGTTCGGACCAAAACGATATACACGGAGGTGATTCTGAGATTAAAAAGGATCACATACGCGTCAAGAGACCAGCTGCACGACTTTCGTGAATCACTTAAATTAACACCACTGCTATTGCTTTCAGTTATCGAAAATTTTCAAATATACATATGAAACGAAAATAAATACAAATAAAATCATACGAACTCTTAAAAAGCCTATTAACACACCTTTGCAATCCTTCCAACAGCAGAGGTGTTAAAAATACATTAACCTGTCCTTTCAAACGCGCTACAACCGAAGTGCATGCAGCTCCTTCCGTTTGAAGGCTCATAAATTCTCCGTCATCAAACCCATTGGTCATCTTATCACTTTCTTCTTCTTTCAACAGTACGCTGGGATCCCAAGGATGCGATTTGGGACCACCTACGAATGAGTTTGAGTTGTTGCTGCCCGAAGAACTTTCATAACGTGGCACTACTTTAATTTCGCGCCACGACGAGTACAGATCAAAATGCGGTATCATTTTACTGCCTATATAAGTGAGGCCGCCATCTTCATTCTCTTGAAATAGTGGTGTTGAGAAAACATCCGGCCCGGAGGGAAACGAACAGGCGGTCCAGTTAAAACATTTGACTTGTGACAAGTGATTTATATAGCTCGCCATCAATAGTGGAGAGTCTATGATGGGACGATTCACCTGCTGATGGAGATTGACCAGAGCCACATCCTCTTGTGAAGACATTGCCGAAATGAATGAATTAGAGGACAGTGATGGCGTCTCTGAAGAGGACCCGCGCGAATCGACCTTAAGTTGAGGAAAAATAAATGAAAGATATGAATTAATTACGTATTTTTGTACTATTTATTATAAGTGTCAAGTTAGTGTTCAAACGATCCGAAAGCATTCTACGAACAAAGCTAATGAGGATATCGAATTTGGCAGTAAGAAATGAGTAAGTGAAAGTATAGGAAAGGAAAGGAAAGATAAGATATATTTATGAATTCAGGAATTTGGAAAGATGAATATGTTAAAAAGGGTCAACATTAGAAATTTTAGAACAATTAAATTAAAGAAAAGACGAAACCAGAAAATTATTGAAGGCAACTAACTAACTATTCATGCTTTGTGTAAGTGTAAATTGTATCTGCTTCCACGAAAGAACTTTAACACTAAAGACTAAGAAGAAATCATGCTAAATGAATTGTAAACCTTACGAGTTCGTTTCGTTCATCCGTTTGCATTTCGATATCTGAATGCTTCCATTGAGTTATTCGGTACAATGATGTTAATCTTGTAACAATCACAAAATTAGAGCTTGCGACTTCTACGAAAGTCTCAAAATTGAAAACAAAAGGAATCGACATATATATCTAGATCTAAAATAACTTAATAAGGAAGCAATTTAATTTTATTACTAAGGACTAAAAATTATGCAGCACACAAGTTTAAAACAGTGTTTTTTCAATCAGTAATCAAATAGTAATCTTAACAATCAAATGTGGTACTATTTAAATCGACACATATGTAAGTTCCATTTTACAATCTAAGTAACCAAATAAAAAATATCTCTTGTTAATCTAAGGAACGAATATAATTCTTACTAGTCTTGCTATTAAGAATTAATTTAATGCTAATAATTACGCTAAATTTACTCACATCATGAATAAAATGCCGAAACTCTGGTCTGGATGAAATATTTATTAGTTTTCTGATTGGTGTGGCAAGACCATGAATACGTCTCAAGTCTTCGTTCTATGAAATGATGATTGAAAAGTTTGTACGTTGTTTGAGGGCAAATTACATTTTTGTGTTTAGTAAAAGATACAACAAAGCTTTAGGCGAGTTGGTTTGAGATTAGCTTACAAATACTTTACACTTAAAGGTTAACAACGTGCTGTAGACAACTCAATTTAGGATGTACATATATGTATACATACATACATTTCAAAACCTTAGGAATTCCATAATTTACCGTGATATCAATGAAACATGAGATTTGATGTATTGTATGTGTGTTCGGTAAAAGTTTTGGTGAAATTTGAAATGTTGAAGAAGAAGTTTAGCTGCTAGGTAGTTAAATATAAAGTTAAAAAGCTTACGAAAATTTATAAAATATACTTAAGTACTTTAATATGGAAATAAATTTGAATAAAAATATTTTATATGTTAGATATTGTCAAAAACTAAGCTTGCTTAAAGCAGCAGCAGTAAATACTAAGGTAGAAGAATATGCTATTTTTTGATATTTTGTTACACTTACCAGTTCGGTGGTGCTCTGTGGACGCTTTGGCAAACTTTTATTTTCAGCGGCATGTATTTCTAAATCGCTGCGGTAAGTGGACAGCGTCAAGCCAGATACATCATTCTGAATACCAATGCTACAATATAATATATACCATAAATATATTTCTCGCTAGAAGATCCCATTGATTACCTCAAATCGGAGGAGAAACGTTTTTTGCCAGAGAACACTATGGAGCCGTTGCGATTTTTTATGGAACCACCTTGTGATAAGACATTTGAAATATCCTCTTCGGCAGAAAAGAACATTTCTGATGGATTCTCCGATGTTAAAGAAATTGTGCGCTGCACCTCACGTGTCAAATAATCGTTATTTTGATGGCCATCCATTATCAAAGCATTCGGCTGTATAGCAATATCGGCAACCTCAAATTCCAACGGGTGCGCATGAGGTGCAGAGTGAGACATTTCACTAGGAATCTAAGATAAATACATTGTTATATTCACAATTAAACTGTAATCAGACATTCATTGAGATCGCTTATAGAGAACTATTAAGTATAACATTAATTTATAGTTATTCTACCTCCAGATTGTCTTCATGATCTCCTTCTCCAGTTAAGCGCGAATCGGAAATACTTGCTTTCGGTGGTGAAACACGCAAAGTGTTCATCTGAGTCTTCGTTGAATCAGAACTACGACGAAGCGTGACACCCTGTGAGGATTCGTTGGATTCCTGGCGAGCCATCTTTTTCGAAGGACTATCGAGCAAGCGCGCATAAGGTACTTCTACAGATGTTTGTCTGTCCAAATGAATTGGTTGTCCATTAGCATTAAGTTATATTTTAATTAAATTAAAGAAACATCGAATTACCACCCACCTGTTGGTGGTGGTATATGAATACCGTTTGCTGCGTCTTTCCAAAGTGTTCGGTGAACCAATACTTTCGCGAGATTTGCGTCCATTTAGTTCTTGTTTATCACCGCTGACCATCTTAAATTTTCCAACCAACTCCTTACTTATTAGATCAGACTTCTTAAGGCTGCCATTACGTGGGTCAACAGCAGGTCGATAATGTTTACCCTTGACAAGATACATAATTTTAAAGTATTTTACAGTCAATATACTCGTATACGAAATACACAATATATACGACATAATCGTACTTTGCCATTGAAATCGGCGCTATCCTGCAACGATACCGAATTCAAACTGTAGGGTGGCGTATGAAATACTAGTTGTCCTTGATGCAACATACTCTCGCCGAATCCGTAATCTTTTTTATTGTTTATAACACTAAAATTTTAAAAATCAAAATCAAAGCAACCAAAAATAAGGAATAAAGATAAACTTACTAATATCGCGCAATATTATAGTTTTCCTGAATGTCCTGAGATGAAGGTTTAAAGAATTTCACACCATTGCGATTGCTTCCAAAAAAGGCACATCCACCTATGCAACCACAACGTGATACCTCAGTACTAGCGCTAGTAGTCTGTTGTCCATTATTTCCTGACCAAAGAAACCATAGCCGCTTTGCTTTGGCATCGTGTTCACGCAGAAAACTTGGAAATATTAAATAATAAGTATAATTGCACAGAAATTGCATAAATACAAAGACCTACTTGTGCTGCACAATATGTAGCTTATGGTCTGGTATGGGCAGCGCTGAAGCACCTTCCAACAATATGGGACCCAAAGAAGTACATCCGACTTCCACCCAATTTTCGAAAAATTCAGTCTCATAGACACGCTTAATTTCTGAACAATTATCACGCAGTTTGACACGTGAGTTTTCATCACGGGAGTCCCGACGCTGTGTGTAAGAGCTCGAACCCCGTTTTCCCTGTTTTCCCAAATACTGCTGTTGCTGTTGCATATCAGACGACTTGATGGAATCTTGATCATTACGTCGAATTTTCCCGGAGCGATTGCTCCCTGTTGTGTTTGTGTTGTAAGAGTTTGTCATGTTCGAAATGCAACCAGTATTAAGCATAAATAGGCGAAGAAGTATGGATGGTAGTAAGCCAGAAATTCCCGACTTGACACGTTGTCCATGCAGGTTGCATGTTGCTAACCGTATGGGTGAAACCTGAGCAAGGAGTGTAAATTTATTAGGGTCCTCTTTAAATGAAAATCTTAAAAATCATTCTTACCCAAGTATGCAACGCCGTCCCGCTTTCTATTAAATACACATCTACTGAATCAATAGAAACTCGCGTCATTTTATATTTTATGTCCTCTGCCGAAGGACATTTGTATTTGTTTTCCTCCTTGGTATGAGGGCATTGATTACTAGGTACACCATGATGACAATTACGCACAGTTTTCGGTGACTTCAAACAATTCTCAGGATCAACAGCGAGAAGAATTAATGTTTCTAAGCTCACGACAACATTACAAAGTTGCGGTAAAGTCAACTTCCCCGAAAGCTTCCCCAGTTGCACCTCAATCAACCACGAATATTCTAAAGTGTCCTCATCAAGTGCGCAACCCTCGTTGCTAAACATAGCATGACCACGTACCTATAAAACAAAAGTACAAAGACAGCAAAGAAAGCTAATTAAAATATTATCGATTACAATTTTAGAATTTTAATGTTATTGTTATTATTTAAAAATTATGACTTATATTTTATGAGTTTGGTGGATTCCATTACTACATAAATTTACAATTTTCAACTGTATCTACCTGAACTGCAGATAAAAGCAGATGTCCTTGATTTATATGTCGATCGCGATTCTGACGCACCAGCATATCAGAAGTGATCAAATACGATGGACTCACCAACACCTGCAACTCAGTCTCGGTGTAGCGTTTATGCATTTCGAAGCCAAAACGTTCAATCAACACCACCGGACAAGGTGGATCCGTATCATTGCAGTTCTTCATAAGATGAGCCTGTATATCGTGAATTATAAGCGAAACAATAACCTCAAGCGGCCGGTAAAGTCGCGGGTCAAATGGTCTCTGTTTCTCCTCCGGCACAGTTACTTCCGATATTGATTTCGTAGCCAGATCCTTATCTTTGCTGAGCAACTGATCTTTCGGATTTGACGTTGCCGCTGTGGCTGAATAATTGTTACCCTCTTTTGTTTGCACATTCGATTGTTCCATGTCGGTAAAATTCTGATCCTCACCAAAAATATTCTCTTTCAAATTCATAAAATTACGCAAAACATTGCCATAAAACATCAACACAGATGAGCCAAATTCTAGTTCAACTGTGACTTGATCGGCAGGCAACGTAGCAGGGTCAAATTTATATTGTTCGGGTCTCTGCCAGTTGGTAACTGGCGACTTACGTGTCTTCGGTATACGCATGGGGCTAAGCAATATTTCCTCTTTTTCTGGTGTGGTGATATCCGCCTGAGGATCAGGACCAAGAGGCGGTGACGGATGGTAAATATATTGTATAGAGAGCGCAACAATCGGCACGGTCCAACAGTCAATCCAGCCGGCACTGTAAAAGGAATATGTTTAAATTATTAGAATAAAATATATTTATAAACTTATTAAATGTATATTGCTTAATTCGGATTTGAAGAAGTTAAGCACCTTCTTTGGCAAATTTTCCGCCACTTTTTCGGGTACAAATCCGAGCGGTTTTGCACTTTTCCACCACGTGTTAACAGCCTCGCATTCTCATCGATGGCCAGTACAATCGGTCGTGTAGATGATACTTCTGGAATGTACATACTTAAATCTAAGCCTTCGCCGTGTATCCAGAATTTAAGAGTAATAGTTTTCGGCAGAAAATCATCGAAAGGCAGGGAAAAACTCATGTCGAAAACATCACCGCAGAAGGCCAAATGATTATTTTCCTGATTAGCGCTGGAGCAGTCAATCCAATTGTATTCATTGCACAAAGTAAGAATCTCAAATTCATTGAGCAAAATATTAAACTTGCACGTATAGGGCACAAAGCTGAGTATATCGGGACGAGCTTTGCTGGCCCAGTCTTCGATGAGATCTTGAAAGAAACATTTGTGTTTGTATACAACGTACGCAGTGGCCTTGCATCCTGTGAGTGCGATGCTCCAATCCTGAGGCGCATTCCACTTAGTGGGATAATGTAGGCGCACCTTATACTCCAGCGATTCAAGTTTAGCCAAGCTTCGATATTGCAAAGAAGTCGTTGCTTCCACGTGGAACAATTGGCCTTGTATTTTACTTGTATAACCTTCGGCATGTGTGACCCACGGCAAGGTAACCTCTACGTAGGAAGCTGGGCCAACCGTTATATGCATCGCATTCGTCTCCTTCTCTTTGGAGAAAAGTATATCAATTGTTGCCTCATTTAGCACACAAAGTGTGATGTCGAATGATTGATAGCTGCGCAACTCGCCTGGTTTGGGTGTAGGTGTAACGCGCATCTCCTGCCAGTCGGATGGATAAAAGAAGTTGAAAAGATGATCACGTTGACGATCAGCCCAAGGACCATAACTGAAATCAGTGCCTTTCAAGCATTTGATGTTGATGCCCCAAACAGGCGGTGATGGATCAACGACATCACCATTAGCTAGTATTATATGAATAGGTTCTTCCGGTACAACGCCTGGCTCATCCATATAAAAATACAGATCCATCTGATTGGACATCATTACCACAAATCCCTCACCCATATAACGGGGCGGTTCGTCCACAAGTCCCGTGTATTTGGGACTCGGCGCAAACATAACCTTCGCATTCTCAACATTCGCTTTAACGAAATGCATCAAATGATCTAAGCGACAAACCGCAGGCTTTGTGCTGTACGTGCAGTGAGCTTCCTCCATGGAGATCGACAGTGTTGTGGGTGTCAAGCGATTACCGAATACAAAACGTCCGGAGCAAATATCAATTTTAATGACTGGTATGAGATCACGCCATGTAGTGGCCTTCATAGCTTCTGAGTGCTTTGTGTTGTTTACGCGTTGACTTTGTCTTGTATTTTCCAAGTTCATGGTATGCTCTTTCAGTTTCGTTCGTTCCTCCACAGATAGATTATCCGTCTATTGAGTTGGGAATAGAAATCTAATAATTATGGAATTGAATAAATGAGCTTTTCAAATTTACAGGTATGAGAAGGGAAGGTTTGAGGCCAAATATTTTTTCCAGCTGATCGTATAGATCGGAACGATTATATATATGCAGCTCAGAGCCATTTAATTGCACAGAGAGACGAGTGTCTGAGTGGGAGAGATCTGCAAAATATAAATAGGAATATAAGTCTTGTTGCATAATTCTCTATTGAAAAATAACCATTTATTTTCAAGCTAATTAAATAATTATTTAAAACCTAAATATTGCTCACCTTCTGAGACATCTTTTGGTACATAGGAACGCCACCAACGAAATATAAAATACCCATCCTGTATGCGTGCCGAATAATCGCAAGCAACGTATACAAAGTCACGGAACATAATTTTGCCCGCCAAAGGATTTAAGGATGCTGAACCTAGAAACAAAGTATTTAAGAAAAATCAAATTTAGAGATTTAAAACAAAACATATTTAAATCCTTACCAATCTTGAAGTACGCTCCTTTTATGAACCAACGATTTGCTATCTTTGTTATTAGCACTCCCATCAGTCGAGAATTGTAGAAGGTGATGTAGGTGACCCACGTTATTGAAGTCAGTAGAGAGCAAAGTAGCCATATCTATTGTGCCAAACATTGTTTTAATTAAGGTAAGTAAACAAGAAAGCAAAAATAATTAATCCACAATACAAAAAAACTGTAGTGTCTCAGATTTGATCTTTCATATACATATGTATGTATGTACGTTTTAACATTGGCATTGAACTCATTTATACGAACATGTGGATTTAACATGTGTCAATTTCGCACATGTTTCGTCCAGGTCATTTACCTTTCTTTGTTGTTTGATATGTAAACAAAAATATAAACAATTTAAATGGCAAATGTATTCATTTACTGCGCATGAAGCATTTTTGTCAAAATAGCTGACGGGGGAGGAATCAATCCTTCAGCGTTCCTAGCTGTGTTTAAATGTATCTATTAAACACAGCGTTCACGTTGTTTCAAGACGGATCAATAACTACGAACAACACCACGAAATAATTGAATTCGTACAATTAAAAGCTAGTCGATGATCGCCTAAATCTAATTACAGATTTTATGAGATTTTTTACAAGTAGTTAGAAATTTTACAGAGTGTACAATTGGTGATTCATGCTTGCAAGCAACTTTCTGAATTACCAATAAACTTACTAAATGATAGATTTGTTGGCGTATATACTACGAATCCATATAAAATATATGAGCATTAATTAATATGTACCCCACAATATCACATCATAATTCTAATATTTAATTCCATATAAAGCTGGGAACTACTAATTACATTGAAGCATATGACTAATAGCGGATGACTAATAGAGGAACCTCCTTCTTGAAGTTCCATCACTATATTGCCAATGTTGAATAATCTATAATTGGTACTTCTATACTAAACAACACTAATGTAAAATTATTAATATGAAATATAAATATGAATACAAATTGCATCCAAGTTATAAGGAGAAAAAACCTTGCTGATTATTTTATAATAAATTGGACTTCTTTATGTCTATGGACCATAATTCTGCAATTAATTGAGCAACTTCAATAAAATGCAGTGTTTCTTAATTATAACTTCTTCAAGGAAATAATGTAACAAAAGTTATACTTAGGCATTTCACAGTTTCAATAATAAGTAGTAAGTTGTCATAACTTAAAACAATTTATGACTGTCGTAAGAAAATTATAACTTATTATCTCATAACTTATGAGGGTAAACTGTGAACTGCCCAACTATATTTGGAAAATTCACCATGTTTTATAATAACATTTTATCAGGGGAAAATACAATATTTTAGTTAAACACGTGTGGGTCGAATTAGATTAGATAAAAAAAATTCAAAAAAATTAAGCTATGTATGTAAAACTATGTATGGGTTTTTAAATGGTTATTTACTTATGCATGTAGCAGTTTAAGTGGTCATAAACTATGACTGTATTATGTTTTGATCATAAAAATAATTTCACGCAGAATTATCTGACGATAAGTGAGCCTTCTAATCTAATAAAAATACCCACTTCTTTAAAGCATAATATTTAATATAGGTTTAAAGTATTTTTAGACACAATCGCAGCTGCTTTTTTTATAAGAATGAATCAAGTTTAATAAGCGTTTATCAATAATTTAATACTAAAACGTTTAAAATTGGGGTTTTATACTTGAAAAACCCGTGGATAAAGAAATCAGTTGCAGAGGTAAATATTGCTAAAAGAGCAAGTTAGCTAAATTTATTGCAACTTTAAGATTTAGTCGCAAAGCAGTAAGTTATGTCTATGAGTAAGCAGAGTGGGTAGAAAGGTACTGATTTGATATTTATAATTAACAAAGTTCCGTGTAACACCTAAAACTCAACCTAATATTGTCGTTTTCAATAGACAATGCACAAAATGAAATGGGAAGAAAATACCAAAGAAATCCCTTGTTTCGCGATGACTCTCACCGTTTTCTTTTTGGCCTAGATTGTGTTTTATTGCTAAATCAATCTCCGCCCCTCATTATATGTATTGAAATGACTTTCGTCGACTTTTTAACTAATGAAAAAATAGCAAGGACTTTAAGCTGAGACTTTTAATCATTACTGGTTTCCACGAGGGCAAATTAAATTTACCAATTATGAAACAATATAATATAAATAAACAATAATTATAATATATTACCATAGGCGCATCGATTTTCATGTTTTCCAGCGGAATATGTTTGGTGCTGTTCCACGTACCCGCCTCCGGGAAACCGAAATTGTTCTCCGGCTCCTCCATTTCGGCGACTGTGGTTGCGATCGCCTGATAATCAATTTTTATAAATTTTTTTAAACGAAAATGAAAAACAAAAAAGCAAATTCGAGATAATTTGCATGCACTACTTTTACGTTGTTGCTAATTATTACGCCTGCTTGTCTTTAACATGTTTGCATAGTTTAACATGTTAATCATATTAATAATATATACACTTCACAGCCAAGGAATTTTCATTTTCCTTTGCTGGCCACTTCGATTTTTCTAATCCGGACCTCGCCCTATCGCTGTGTCTTGGTTGAACTTTCGTGAACTTCCTACTTCTTATTTCGTTCGCACTTAAAACTATTGTAGTTGGGTTACTCTTCCTTTAATATGTCAAGGCGTTTCTATTGTTTTGCACTAAATTAATTTACACAAAATACTTGAATTATTAAATTTTAATCGGAGTGAACAGATTTTCCGTGTTCTCCTTGTCGAAAGACATATTGCGAAAATTATTAATAAATATCGATTAGCTGTCATTTAATGACGTCTAACATTCCTGAGATGTGTTTAATAATTCGTTTGTTGTGTAACCCGAAACAATGGAGAAGCACTAATTACTTTTTTCGCTGCCAACATTACATGGGCTCGTCCTATAAAATTGCAATTGTGTAAAATAAAAATTGTATTGATTTTACCCAACTGATTAATTGATTGTATGATTTTTTATTGCTCGTTTTGCGCAAGCATTTCGTGTAGTGTTCGCTTTAGCGGCTGTTTGGAACTTTGGTAGAAGAACTGGAAAAATGTCGAGATTTTCCAGTTCTGCAATTCTCGCAGTTTTTTTATTAAAAAGCACTGGAAAATATTGGTAATGGTGTTCAAACAGCTCAAGATAGCCATTGTAGAGTTGCCAGTCAAATATTCGCCTTATTAATTATAATCCTTAATATCTAACACCAATAACGTAAAAGAATAGTATATTTAGACCAATTTTCATTTATTTCTATTCTCTCGTTTATTTATTGCAGTAAACTCATTTATTTATAATTTTTAAATAATTAAATTTTTATGTTAAATTTTAATAAATAATTACAAATTGTGGAACATATTTGCGATAGGGACTGCGATTTTGTTGTTGTTGTCTTAGTTCTTGGCACTGCACCAACAACAATTGCGCCCTGACTCAGTTGGGGTCGAAGTTATAAGGCTTTGAGTTTTGGAATGCAATTTGAACGAAAAATGTTCCACTTTGGCGAAAAATATAATTTTAAATTTTCAGCATTATTTTTTTAAAAAATGAATTGTTTTTAATTCAAATTTAAGTCTTATTTCGTAATGCAATCAATCCTATTATTGGAATTAAGTTTTACCTTTTCCTGTAGATATAAAATTGCGTGTTGCAACCGGGGTCAATCCTTTACAATCATCGAACAGACGCTATAAATTCTAGCAGTATTTGAATGCTAGCTGTCATTTTTGACAGCAATTAGTGACCTCAAGCATTTTTCACATTTACGACGTACGATTAGCGGATAGATTTAGCGGCAGAAGCTTCATGTGAAATTCCTAAATTTGCAGTTTGGAAACCTGTATTTGGTCACAAAAACGCTAACTAAAACCAATATAACAACGGAAAAGGTATAACTCCATTGCATTCCTAGATATTTCCAACAACATTTCATGAAAATTAACATCTAGAGTTGATATTAAAACGTGCAAAATTTTTAGCAAACTAGCGAGGCTTCACGAAAACCAATCGAGAAAGCTCACGACAAATTACAGCAGACGATAGCGACTCGGTAAGCATCTGTTGAAAAAAATTGTGAACAAGTGAACTCGGCGAAACCATGTCTGGCATCGCTATAACACGTTTGGGTGAGGAGCGCAAGGCCTGGCGAAAGGATCACCCCTTTGGCTTTGTGGCGCGCCCCGCCAAGAATCCGGATGGTACACTCAACCTTATGATCTGGGAATGCGCGATTCCCGGTAAGAAGGGCACCCCCTGGGAGGGCGGCCTTTACAAATTGCGCATGATTTTCAAGGATGATTATCCAACATCGCCGCCAAAGTGCAAATTCGAGCCTCCACTCTTCCATCCTAATGTTTATCCATCTGGAACGGTGTGTCTGTCGTTGCTGGATGAGGAGAAGGATTGGCGTCCTGCTATTACTATCAAGCAGATCCTACTCGGAATACAGGATCTGCTCAACGAACCTAACATCAAAGATCCTGCACAAGCGGAGGCTTACACAATCTACTGCCAGAATCGTCTGGAGTACGAGAAACGCGTGCGTGCTCAAGCCAGAGCTATGGCAGCCACGGAATAGAGTCTAGAAGAAGATGAGGATTTTCGAATGAATATTTAAAGCTGACGAGTGAAATGTATTTTCATTTGAGGATTAACCTTGTTTATCAATAAAGAGTTGTTTGTAATCGGTCGTGGCTCGCTTATATTCGCTTTTTGAAATACTTTATCACTGCGCAACGACGCTTTCGTTCGGTTTTTCACTTCATTGAAAATTGTAAACTCTTCTATATTCAACTCTTAATAATAAACCCCGAATTCAACACCGAATAAAAAAGAATTCTTATCCGGCTGTTCGTTTTATTAAACTGAACATAAGTATGTAAAGCAGCAAAATATTGTTTTTGCCTATATTTAGAGTATATTGAATTATAAGTTACCGAAAAACAAAATGTATTCACTTAAAACACACACATTTTAGATACTATATATCGTACATACTAATCAAAACTATTCGATTTATTTTTTATTACAAAAATTTAATACATAATAAAATTGATATCATTTAAAAAAGTTTTTTCTTTATTTATTTATATCAGTTTCGTTCTCTCGAATTGCTTAAATATAAAAACAAATGAAGAACTGGAAATAAAAATGCTTAAACTCCTGAAATATGGGAACTTTTATTTTGCCTACAAGCAAAACACATTTTAAGGTCGTATTACGTCATGTGATTGGAAATCAGTACTTTCTTCTCATTCACTCTGCTGCTAAAATATACAATGTTTAATCGTACAAACAAATTAAAATGCAATTTTAAACCTTCATACATGTTGTTGCTAGTGTGACAGAATATGCAACGTCTTAAGTTGTACCTGATTTTTGGGAGCTGAGATTTCAATGGATTTATTTATTCAATACCAGGGCTTAATTTAGATCTGCATTTAATATAATGAAATGAAAATGATTATCAGTTTCAAATATAATTAAAAGATTGAATACTTAGCTGGATGACTCAGTCTTTGTTCATGGGATTGACCACTCCCCAATAAATCTGTTCCGTCAAAAAATAAAACACAAAACGCAAACCTGTTTGATGTTTTTATATTAATATTGTTTTATTATTGTTTTTCAAGATATTTTTTTCCTATAATTTTTATTCATTTTAGGAAGAATTTTATTTTAATATGTATTTATTACGGAATAAATAATTATTGTCGCATACTTATTATAGTCCATATACTCGTATGTGTGTATATATTTTAATAGAATAGAATAGACTGTGTTTTATTTTGTTGTGTTTCTTTAAGATTATATACTACAAAATTTAATTGTTCAGTTTCTATGTAATTCCTTCTACTTTCATCGTACTCTTAAGATAAACAAAATAAAAATTTAGAAATAACAGTTCTTGTAAATTTAAGTTTTTAAAAATTACAACAACAAAAATGAGCACAAACATACGATAGAATTTCAAAGAAATCAAAATATTTATTACATTTTTTTTATGAAAGAAAAACATATTAATTTCATTACATTTTTTTATTTTAATTTGCATTTACATTTTTTTAAAAAAAACTAATAATATTTTTAAAGAAATAATAATATTTTTAAAGAATTAATAATATATAAAATAATGTTGTAATGAATTAATTTAAAATTACAAGTAAAATAGTATTTATGTTTATAACTTTGGCATGCATTTTATGTCATGATGTTGTTACACTTTAACCCTATTCCTGCCATGCGTTTTCACTGACGTAAACCGCCAAGGTGTGACTTATAGTCACGTACAAATATTAAAATCGCTTTTCTTTCTTTGGTATGTTATATGTATTTTTATTCTTTCTTATCATTATTCAAATCATTTTCTAGAATACTAATCATAGTATAGAAATATTTGTATTTATAGAATTACTATTTGGACTATTTTAAAGTTGCCTGTTCGCAAGCGGAGCAAATAATTGTTTTCCTAGAATGCTCTTGGCAGACATTTCGTCCGCATGTATTACAACATTTTTTTGAAGCTCGTCCTTTTCGGGATGGCCAATGGATGCATCGTCGACGAACATGAGGTGACGGCGGAGGTACTGGACTAACCACATTTGTTGATGCAATTTGCAAGGCGTCCTTTATAGCGGAGGTGTTTGCATTCTTCAGACTCCTTAGGCTTCTTCGGTTTATATTCGGCATGACTAATTCCAACGTCAAATGTTTTGTTTAGCTTTGTTCCAGTCTGGGTATAATGAGAGCCATACAACTACCGCAGCGATTCCACTTGCATCAATCAAATTATAGAAGTGCGCAACTGGCCACCTTAGAGTTTTTCGTTTTGCGGAAAAAGCACGACACATTTGATCGAATGTATCTACACCCCCTTTTGTTGAGTTATAATAAAGATTTATTTCCGATTTGTTGTCGTTATTTTTATCAATATCAATGCCATGATGCATTGTGGAAAGCAACAGCACGGCCTTATTTCTGTGTGGTACATAACTCACAAAATTCATGGTCTTTCGAAAACCGAACAGATTGCTGTTGACTTCTTGACATGAATTTGGAAGAAAATTTGCTGGCACACATCTTTTATTTTTTCGCAAAGTGCCAACACAAGTCAATTGCTTTGAAAGCAAATTCGCTGCCACCTCATAACTTGTAAAATAATTATCGAAAGTTATATTTCTATTCGTCCTTTCATAGGGCTCAGATAATTGTTCGACAACGCGATGTGCTAAATTTGTAGTTCTGTTACGACCCTTTCCTAAGTATGGAATTCCATGTAGTCGGTAACTGGTTAGACTATCGTAAATCCACCATATTTTCATACCATACTTATCAGGTTTTGATGGTATCTATTGCCGGAAGGAAACTCTGCCCCTAAATGGCACTCATTGTTCGTCGATGGTTAGATTTTCCCCAGGCATGTACTATTTCCTAAAATTTTTGTTTACCATATTCCACAAATCCCGAAATGCATCCCGGTGCAAATTTGTCTTCGGATCTCCGAAAGGATCTTGTGGATTTGTCATCAAATCGTAAATATCGTGATAAAGCAACAAATCTGTTTTTTGACATACAAGCACGAAACAGTACTGTACCAAATATTGGATCCAAAAATTCTTCGTAATGACTTAGGCCTCGTTTTTGCCTTCCTGCTTCTAACAATAAGCCAATATAAGAACGAGTTTCTATAGCATCTGTTGGCTTCCAGAACTGACATGCATGCTCAGTTGCATTCACGTTAGTATGTTTGACTATCAAATTTATAGTATCTTCATCGAAAAATAAAGCAAATCCAAATGTTTTTACATGCAAAGCTTTTACTTAAGACCTTTACGCAATAGCTACATATAAAAGTATATGTACATATATGCGTCACATAAAAAGTTTATACACTTTTATATGGTGTGACTGGGAGTCACATCACGGCAGTTTACGCCATTTTATGTATTATTTAATAAGAGAATTTAACTTAACAAAATAACAAAAGAATTTGTATGATTTTTTAATTAAAATAATACAGATAAAAAAATACATTGCGCCCTTCAAGTCAAAAAAGGTGGAATTTGGAAATTATAGCAATTTCAACATAAAGTGTGATCCAAAGTCACAGCATGGCAGGAATAGGGTTAAATAAGTTACACTTTGAAGAAATTTCAATGTATACAATGTATATAATGACGAACTTTATACTCTGTTTTTTTAAAGTTAGTCTTTAGTAAAATCGCATCGAGTTTTTAAGTAATTTCTTTTACAGGATACAAGTTTTAAGTCAATCTTTTGTAACATTAAACCAGTGTTTTTGTCATTTTAATGTATGTAATTCCAAGGAAATGAGTTCTTCTTACTTTTTGCTAAGAAATAATAGAAGAACTTGCAAACATAGATCAATGCTCGCGTAATTGATTTTGCTTTATTTAAGTTTCGTTTATTTCTAAAATTTTCTTTTCTATTTGATCAACTTTCTATTAAAAATAACCAACAATTGAAGCGCGCCCCGCCTACTTTCTAGCAACACATGTAGTACCACTCCCACTGCTGACGCACTCGCTCTCGCTCCCTCTCGCGCGCCTGCCACTCCAAGCGTTGCTGTGCGATCTATCAAATGGCCGCTTCCTGTTGCAGGTTCTCCTTGTTCTTTTGCAACAACATCGCGGCGCTGGGTGAGTGCACAGAACGTCCCACAGGCGGCAGCACCGGCGCCGCATTCGGACTGGGGCTGTCGCGATGCTGCTGCTGGTGGTGGTGCGCTTCGGGGCGGCGAATTTTGTTCTTGCAGTAGAACTGCTTGTGGGCCAGAAAGGTTTTCATGTAGTTGAAGGAGATGTCGCAGGTGTGGCAATATTTTTGATTGACGGGTGCAACAGTGACGCCGGCGCTGTTCTCTTCGAGAGTGATGGCAGCGGCGGCGGCGCCAGTATTCAGCGCTTGTGGTGACGCAATCATTGCTGAGGGTGAGTTCAGTGGTGGTGGTGGATGTGTCACGGTCAACTGCGGCATCTCGATGGTTATGTCCATCGGTTCGCTTTTGATGTTTGAGATGAAATCGTTGTTGCCGGTAGAATTGTGGGCCGAGCTGCCGGTGATTGATATGGGCGAGTTGTTGTTGTCGGTCAGATTGCCCAACGACGAGGCTGAACGCATCTCTGCCGGAGGTGGTGGTAAGTTCGAGATGGAGTTGTTGTTGTTATTCACACTGATTTCGATGCCCGGTTCGGCTTTTATGGCGAAACTGAAATCCAATCATTTAAAGTTGCCTCATCAATTAATTTTTTATCATCAATTTTGTTTAGCTTAGTTACTCACCCATGACTGATTTCATCTCCAGTACCATTGAAGCTACTGGCTCGGGAGGTCGCATCGGCTTCGGAGTCGCCCATTTCTGGAGATATGGATGGTGAATTGATGACAGCGTGTGGATGCACCAATTTCATGTGGCGTAACTGTGAAATGCAGTTAGAAAGCAAGGATTATGAAAGCTCTTCTAAAATCTTTGAAAACAAAAACACAGTGAAAAGGATCTACAGTCGAGCTGTCTTTCTCTTTCACACTCTGTATCAAGTAATGGAACATGTATGCATGTAGTTTGATAGCTTCTTCGCCTTTCTACTCACCACGTTTCCTTTATAGGATGATGAATAATTGCAAATATCGCAATTGTAGACTTGTTGTTGTTGTAGTTGCTGTTGTAAATGCTGTTGATGTTGTTGTTGCTGCTGTTGCTGTTGAGCCACCGCTAATTGCTGCACCAAATGCTCCTGATTCAATGTGGCCGCACTGGGTATCTCCAGACCCTCATCCTCCAGGATGCAGGACATGTAGTGTTCTTCATTGAAATCAGTGGTTTTCTTATCAAAATGCATACGAATATGAGTCCGCATTCCTCTGTGTGTTGGATAGAAAGAGACAAAAGACATAAAAAAATGACAATAGCAAATGAAGGAGTCAAAAAGGAAGCCCTCAGAAAGGTGAGATCAGCTTTATTTGTCTCTTTATTTGTCTCAATCTCATTCACTCTCTCGCTTTCTCACTTACCGTAATGTGTTGCCTTTATACCGACAGATGGAGCACCGGAACGCTTTGATGCTGCCATGGGTCTCCATGTGTTTGCGACTCTCGCTAGCTGTCAGACTGACCACATCACAGACCGGGCATTTGTAGGAGTTGTGACTGGAGGAGGCGGTGTTGACGCTCGAGGAGGCGACCGACATTGAGGGTTGTAAGGGTTGCGGGTGCTGCAGTGCGGGCGGCGGTGGACAGGGAAGTCCAATCTCATGGATTGTCTTGCATTTGGAGCATTTTTCCTTTGGTAGAGTCAGCTGCAGGACGAATTGGATAACAAGCAAAAGATATACAAGGATTAATATACGAGTTTGGTACGAAAAGGATTAAAAAATCAAAGGGTGCAAAATTAAGTTATGCTTTTTCTTAATTTTTTAATATTATTCAAGATAAATCATTATAGTGTGAATGGCCCATGTCGCACTTGTCATAGCGATTGCGTGCATCACTCACGATGATTGGGTGATTCGTGGCACGTGACATGGGAAATTATCATAAGAGTGATATCTGTGGATAAGTCACATTGTCTATTCTTACCTGGGCTGCATCTGTACCTGCGGCTGCTGCTGCCGCGGCGGCGACTGCTGCTGCTACGACACCGCCTCCTTTGGGGCAATAGTAGTTCTGATGCGCACGCAGATTATCCAACGAGGTGTATTTGATGCCACAAGCAGCGCAGATCAGCTGTTGATAAGCCACAGGCGTCGTATCGGTTGTCGTCGGTCCCGCTGCCATGGGCGGGGTGCTGCTATGCTTCGCATCGCCACCGCTTTCAGAGCCTGCCACCTCCTGGTTGCGTGCCGAACAGTAGTGCTGTTTATGGGCCAAGTAGTTCTCGTACTTGCAAAAAACAATGTTGCATTCTTTGCACTTTGAGACGCCTTGCTTCACGTAGATCTGCGGCTGGCCACCAGCACCGGTCGCTCCGCTCGCCGGCAAGCCAAGCAACGATGATTTGCCAGCAGCTGCCACAGCAGCGGCAGCCAATTCAGCAGCATTTGTAACTCCAGCACGACCCGGTCCCGATGCGGTGGAGGAACTCACAGCAGCTGCCGCTGCCGCTGACAACTTTAAAGCCAATTCGTAATTTTGTTTGGCCAGCAAAGGATTCATAATATTCGATTCGGATAGTTTCAGTGCGATGTCAGAGGGCATCATGGAACGCAAGGGCAGATGATCCAGCAGATGATTGCCAGCAGCAGCTGCAAGCGCGGCGCTTGTGTTGGTCGAGGCTGCGCCACTAGTAGGCGGCGACATGGATGAAGTACTGCCAGCGCCGCAGCTACGCGGGCTGAGGGCACGTCGCTTAGGCGAGGGTGACATCGAAGGGCTGTTGGGTAGCGAGGGTGCGCACACGATCTGTTCGGGCGTCATGCTACCGCTGTCGTCCATCGCGAGGTTTTCTTTGGTGGCTTCCAGCAGCGTCTCCATGTCGAGTCTTTGCTGGTGTTCGGCGGCTTCAAGAAAAGCGGAAGATGGACGCAGCCGCTGACGCTGCGACGTTGGGACCAACGGAGACCGACTCGAAAGTGAGAGATCCAGTGGAGCAGATTCGCTGAAAGGAAAAGCAAACCAGAACCATATAAAAGATAAAGCTTCCGGTGTGCTTTTAATTTACTTCTACTTTCGATAGTGTAAACCTACCGTGAGCCGCTCTCGTGCCGCTTCATTGTCGCCTCGGTCATGTCAGCCTTTCGGCTGGCTAGTTTCTCACTTAGCAGAGGCAACGCTGTTTCCATGCTGGCATGTTGCTGCCGCGTCGAGTCCACAATCGGTACTTGGTGTCCGTTGCCGCTGTTGTTGTTGTTGTTGTTAGTAACGCTGTTCGACTTCCCTGGATTAGTTGTAGGCATGCTGGCAGCGGAGACCGGCGAATGGCTGGCAGCTGTGCTCATATTCAAGGCGGTGGCCAGTGGTTTCAGTGCTCCGTTGTCCAGTTTAAAGCAGGTGTTTTCGGGGTTCACGATGCCGGAGGAAGCGGTTGTGCTACATGGATAAAGCGAAACGAAAGAAATGAGCAAGTGATCTATTTTGGTTTCGGTTTTTGGATTCGTGAAGCTTACAGAGGTCCTGGAATGAGACTGGCAGCTCGTATCAGGGAGTATGGAATGATGAGTATAGGATTTGTGGGTAGGGCCAGAAACGGCTGCGGCGGGGGTTGCAGTGAGGCAGCAGCAGCGGCGGCGGCGGCGGCTGCAGCAGCAGCCATGGCAGGATTCGGTGTCTTGGTGCGCGTTTGGGGGCTGACCGAACCGACGCTCCCGCCGATACTCTTGGCTGCTGTAGACGCGGCGACCTCCAGCTTCGGTGTCAGTGGGCTGCAAGAGAAGGGGGGATGTTAGTGTCGCTCTTGCCGCAGAGCTGCTTCGGTTGCATACCCGTCCGTGCGTCTGGAGCTGCAGTAGTGCTGCTTGTGGGCGCGATAAGTCTTTATATTACTGAATCTAATATCACATTCGCTGCAGTAACGATCGGTTTGCTGCACGTGTCCGGGTTGTTTTCGGAGAAGAAAGAAGTAATGAAATGCGATAAGCTCAACTAAGTCGTGCACTGTCAAAGGATGGACAAATTTTCAACCAACAACTAACTCACTTGACTAGAACTTTCATCGACGGCGCCCACGCCGCCCGCAGCAGTGGCGCCTCCATTCGAAGTGGCGTTCGCGCTGGGCGCAGGCGAGGACTGGTGCATGCGCATATGTCGATTGAGCGAAACCTTCTTGTCGGCGCTGTAAGAGCACTGAGTGCAAGCATACTGTTTGCCAGTCTTCGGTGCTTTGCCGGTGGGCTCCCCGGCGCCCCCGCCTGTGGCAGTTCCGGCTGCAGCGCCGCTCCCAGTGCCGGTGGGAGAAGCGTTAAGCGAGGAGGTTTTGTCGCTTGAAGCGGCACTCTCGTCCTCCACGTCCTTGTTGCTAAAACCGAGAATATTATATTATAGAAAGTCACTCAGTCGCGTCCAGTCTTCAAATCCTTGCAGTGCATTTCAGAAACTTACCGATGCGAACAGTAGTAAGCTTGATGCGCTTCCAGCGTCGACGGCGAGCTGAAGCCGATGCCGCATGGCAGACACATGAACACTTTCATGCGGGGTGGCATCTCCACAGCAGGTGCAGCCGGTGCCACTTTTAACAGAGGCGGCTCTCCGACATGAGACATGGGCAACAACGACTCCAAGTCCTCTTGTTTGCTGAGGGCGGGTGGTGGTGGTATTTGCGACGTAGCGGCTGCCGCAGCGACACGCTTCTTCGTTTGCGTTTCTTCATGCATGGCTTTCAAATCCCTGGCATCCGGCATCAGTGCGGGGTCGGAGGCAAGCAACGCATTCAGGCGAAGTTTCGGCAAGACGCTCGACGGTGAGGAAGCGGTGTAGCCGGCGGCATGAGCGGCCACAATCGATTGCCGTTCATCCAGCTCTTCGTCTGTGGCAGAAATAGGACTGCATGCGGTGGGAGTGACACTCCGGTGTTGTGCCACATCATCTTCGTCCTCTTCGTATTCCTGCTTCGCGTGGATTTCCAAGGAATCTTCATCCGCTGATGCTGACCGTTTTCTCGAGCGAACTTCCTGTTGGTTGGCGGCTGTGGCGGAGTCCTTCAAAGCCGTATCGCTTGGCGTCATTCTGGCGGCAGGCGGTGGTGACGACGAGGCGTCATTCAGAGTGGAGTGTGTCGCGTCCGCAGGACTTTCGGTCATCTCCACATCAGTCTCATCATGGGTAACGGCAGGTGGCGACAGCGGATCGTGTTGCTCGCGTGAAAGATGATCTTGATCATCGGATAAATCGCTGGGATTTAGATCTTTGGAATCTGCACGACAAGAGAGCAATGAGAAAGAGTGGAAAAGGGAAAAATTAAAAGTGAGCAATGTTGATAATCATCACTATTACAATACAATTTTCAATATAATCCAATGATTTGAATATCATTAAAAAATCACAGAGCAAAATTGTTTAACCGAAAATCAGTGCGGTCAAGATTTCTAGTGTGCCTGTTATCATGCGCCCGCATCTCGTGTCCTGGGCACATGCGGTTCCTTCAATTCTTCCGAGAATACGTCGGCGAAGACCAGCGTGTTCACGGGAATTTCCCACTGGCCATAAACTATGGTCTGAATATGTGTCAAATTGACCAGAGGTTAACAATTATTATCGAGCAAATTGTCAGCCTTCAAAGCAGCCAGCCAGCCAGCCAGCAACCAACCCAGCGACCGACGACGTATCAGAGGCCAACAAGTTTGCTGCGGCCCAGATCACCTCCACCTCCATCACCAGCACCAGCACCAGCACCATGTAGCATGCAGCATGCAGCATGAGGCATGAAACTGAGCACAATAAACTTCAGCTCTACGTCGGCGTCGTGGTTGTCGTCCGTTTGTCTGGCTTGAAGCTGCAATCGTTTTTATCCGGCCAGCGGATCAGAGGCGACACTCAGCGAAAAGAATCTTGAGTGAAAAGCTTTGGTACAAATCTCAAGTTGTGTCTTATATAATAGATCTATACTGTATTTCCTTATGATCCGTTAAGAATTTGTAAAGAAAACGATTTCTCGAAATTTTTGTATTTCTATTCGACTTAATTCCCATTTTATTTAATTTGGTTATTAATAATATCATAATATTGATATATGATACCTGATATTGTCCAAATACTGAGGAATATTAGTATAAAGTAATGACTGGGCATAATAATTGTCCAAATACTAGAGAATATTAGTATAAGTTAATCTTTGAATAATCAATTTACTACAAGGCAATATTAAATCTTAACATTTAATCAGATGTTATTATTTCTGGTATTTTCCAAAGTCTAGTAACAATGATGGTCATAAAAGTTCTTGTAGGCTTCGAGAGAACTTCTTGTAGGTTCGTGAGTGTATTATAAGTGATTGTATTCGAATATCGTCTCTTAAGTCTGCGATTAAAGACTATGATAAATACTAAGATTTGAATTGAAATGAATGTGTGTATACACGATTATGATAAAAATAATACATATTCTATTGAATTCAAAAATACTTCAAGTGTACAACTGAGACTTGAGATGGTGATGATTTGGCGTGGAAGCATTGAAAACGCGCGCATTACTGCGACTGCGGAGCAAACCTCCGGATACTTAATGATTAGGAAAAACGACTGACATCTGATTTGTTTCGTACAAAATATTATAACGACCTGAGATGCTGCGATCCCGATATGCATTCGGTACTACAGAGCGAGTGGCAGCGAAGTGTATGAAAATAGATATGACAGCTGAGATAAGCGACAACGAAAGAGGACAGCGACCAAAAAAGATGAGACGCGCAAAGAAAAATGCAATAAAACCAAAACTAATAAAAGCAAAAGAAAGAAACTAACCAAATACTTGAATACTTAAGGAAGGACGTACATTTGTATGTAGTTCTGTAGGTAGGTTGGTAGATGTACGTAAGTAATCTAAGAGGTAACGTAATCGTTGTACCACGAAAAACTTTGTACTGCTTGTTTTTATTGTTGCTGTTCTGATCTCAACGTTTAACATATCGTACATAGCATTGTGAATGTTGCTGTATGGTGGCCAGAAACGACCCGGACTGCTGGCCAACAACCACCAGCATAACGTGCTCGTTTCTCGCACTTCACGCAAGGCATACGATTCGAACAGAGTGGAACAACAACAACAACGACGACGGAGGGACAACAACTTTAATGCGACCGGCAGCTACGCATGCACAAAAGAAGCGTTTAACTTTTGCGCGTTGAACTGTCAATTTGAGGCTATTGAAATGTCAGCTGGTTGGCTTGTTGAATGAGCCTGCTTAAAAGCCGCCAGCTTTGACTGTAGGCAAAGAAACAAAAGCAACAGCAACAACAACCACGACCAGAGAAGCAGGAACACAGGGAACAACAACGACAGAGTGCTTAAGGTGGACACACGAGAAACAGCTACAAACCACAGACACTTGATGGACACGTCATACCATTAAAAGCGAGCTGCATGCCGTTGTTGTTGTTACAGTTTGCCCCCCTGTTGTTGTTGTTGCTATTGTTGTTTGTTTACTTAGTATGCGGCATGCAGTCGATCTGCTTCAGCTTGCTGCTTGTTGTTGTCTTCAGTGAACAAATTTTACCCTGTTGTTGTGTTTGCGCATGCGTAACGCTGCAGCAAGCGAATCGCAGGTAAAGCAGCGCATGAGGCGGTGGTTCATCGGCTGTATTAAGTTCAGTTGTTGTTGTTGTTGCTGGTATTTTTATTGCCGAGTGTGGTGACAAAAGTGATTTTGTTACTATTATTGTTGGATTTATTGGTGGTTTATGCTGCATGTGTGATTTGAGGCGATGATACTTGTTACCTGCCAGAGCCTTCGTCTCTCCCTTCTGCCGGCCTTTCTTCCATCCTTCCTTCCATCTTTCCTGCTCATTTGTTTGCCTGTCGTACTGTCTACTACATCGTCCGTCATTTTAAGCGACAAGTGTACAGTTTTTCTTGTTGTTGTTGTCGTTATTCTACGGCATTTCTTAAACTCTGAAGTTTAAACATTGATTTGATTGCTGTGATTAATTTAATTACATGAGTTTACTGTACAACCTGTCAGTGATGCTGAAATTCTTGGCATCTGTGCTCTTAAGCTATGTAATTCATAACTTCAGTCCTCTACTCATCCTCATTCCAATTAAAGTCTTGCGAAACTGCAGATTGCTTGCGATATACAAATCATAGCTTAAGGCCAAAAGAATAGCCACAGAAATGCAGCTGATACAAGGAAGGAACAAATTATTGATTGAATTGCATTCGAAATTTTAATAACTTCAAATAAATTATCACAATAAAAACAACGTTTATTAAATGTGGGGGTTTTCTTTCGCTGTCAGTCTGTTTCCCCCTCCTACTACTCACCCAATCATTAATCAAAAATAACCTGCCTCAAGCAGAGGGATTTATTTAGCTTACTGCAGAACACGGTTTACAAGATCCGTAGAAAAACCAGTAAGAAAGCAATATTCGGCCTGGCCGAATCTTAGATACCCTACATCTTAAAAGTTTTTAGGAATTTTTAGGATTTAGGAATTAAGGTTTTATACCAATGCATTTTTTTATAAATTGGTTCTATATTTATATGCCTTATATTCGTTTTATTTGCTCGTTTACAAATCCGAACAAAGAATATTTATACAAAATTTCATATTAATTGATAACATATCATAAAATTACAGACTTATATGAGGATTTATGAAGGACGATTGTGCCATATTACCCTTCCGTCCATGTAACCTAAAAGTATGCGCGCCACGCCCATTTTCTGAAACGTAAAATATAATAATGTCGCTCGATATTGAGATTTTATTGTCATATCTTAAAAACTAGAAGAAATAAATATATGGTTATAAGGAAAGCTATCTTATAATCACATTTAATCACAGACGGGTACAAATAGTAGGCGTGGTCGTTACCCGTTTTCAAAACAAAATAATTGGCTTAGTATTAAAGGTATGTTCAAGTATGTTCAAGTGGTCACTGGCGGTTAGTTTTTACTTGTGTCAGGATGAAACCTTTTGCATTGGATAGCTATTGAAAATACCTTTCCGATGATATGCATAGCTCATAAGGTGCTGTTTCTGAATATTTTTAAATATTTTTTTGAGAAAAAAAGACATTTTAGCAGGAAGCATATATTACAAAAAGTAGCATGCGATTTTTTTTTTCATAAAATATATCGCACAAGTTAAATACGTATTTAACTGCACGCACTTCAACCTTTAGGTGTAGGGTATAATAATGGGGGAATTAAAAATATTAAAGTCATCTTAAAATTGTGACAAAGAAATTACAATAAAATCAAAATTAAATTGCATCATCAATCACAATTAAAATTACAATTAAATTTAAATATTTACAATTTTTAAGGATTTATACAATTAATTTAAAAAAAAATTAGATTATTTAATTATTATTTACTGACATAATTTTATGAGATTATTTTATGGGATCATTTTATGAGATTATTTTATGGGATTATTTTTTTAAATTATTTAGAGATTTTATTAATTAATTAATTAATTAAACACTAGTAAAAAAAATGTTTTGAACTGTTTTGTACCTTCAGTTGACAGTTAAATTATTTATCATTTCAGGTTATAAAAAAAAATGTTTAACCCATAAATTAATTCATAAAAAAATCACACATAAAAACCGAATATTTAACATTGCTGACCGCACATAATGGGTGAGTAGGGTGTGCGGGACTATCAGACACGTCATTCACATTCAAAATGCCCATGCGGGCCTATTATTATGATCACTATTATTGCTTTTATTATTAATACTATTATTATTATTATTATTATTATTTTGTTTCTATAATTGTGCTTAATATACTTTATTATTATTATATTTATTATTAATATTATTATATAAATTCATAAAGTAACTAATCATTTTGACATTTTCGGAATTTCTTAAAAGTGCTGGCCAAATTACAACTCCGTTAAAGTTAGCCTTTCTTTAAAGTTAATTAATTCTGAGATGTCGTCATATTTTAAAATAGAATTAAATAGAGTAAATATATGAAAGCCCTTAAATAAACAGGAGTATCATACTATATCATGCGTATGTCAGCAACAACAGTTTAAACAAACACGTAGTCGAATCTTAACATTTTTTAGTTTAACAAAACAGTTGTTCCAATAAAAGCCGCAACAAACTCAAAGTTTGATGAAATTATGTCACCAAAAAACAAACAAAAAAAAGAGTATAAAAACCAGGAAATCTTAGGGTTTAGATTAGTCAAAGTTAAGCATTCGCTGAGCTATCTAAAGCTGTATTGTAATCGAAGCGAAAAGTAATAAAAATCTGAAACATTCGCAATGCGCTCTATCACACTTCTCATGTTGATGGGCCTGATAGCCGCTTCGCTGGTCTGCGCTGCCCCTCAAAGTCAGCAGGCCCTCGTCGAAATGACGACCGCAGCAGTGGTTGACGAAGTTACGTCTGAACCACAGGTGCCAGAGTCAGAGGAGATGTCGGATTCAGATGAGGACGAGGACAAGGATTTTGACTTACGGAGTCTAGTGCGCAGTCTGCTTTCACGTGCTGGCGTATTATTCGACGAGGAAGTTGAGAGCGATAAAAAGTATTGGTTTGAACCTTTGATGCATGTGTTCAACTCTCTCAAGGATTATGAAGATAATGCTGACGTTGCCGCTGCTGATCAAAAGGATTCGATGGAATCTTTGATGTTTGACGAAGTGACGTCTGAACCAGGGGATCACGCAGAAGTGCCAGAGTTGGAGGAGATGTCGGATTCAGATGAGGACGAGAACAAGGATTTTGACTTATTAAGTGTATTGCGCAGTCTGCTTTCACGGGCTGGCGTATTATTCGACGAGGAAGTTGAGAGCGATAAAAAGTATTGGTTTGAACCTTTGATGCATGTGTTCAACTTTCTCAAGGATTATGAAGATAATGCTGACGTTGCCGCTGCTGATCCGAAAGTATTGGACGATGAACACGTTCTTAACGAAATTCTTCTCCCTAAAGTGATGAAGAAGTTTTATGAAAACTTCTTAAAGGATAAAAGTCTCTTAAAATCGAATATTTTGAAACTCGGTAAGCAACATGCATGAACTTGACGTCGCTGCTGATCCGGAGCAATTGAACGATGAATAAATTAATAGCTATAACGTGAGCGATAGAATGCATCAGATTGATGCTTTCTTCTATCATATCATCAACTAAATGAATATACTTTAAGTTTTTCTTATCTACTTACATATCTTATCTTATCTTTTTTATCTTTTATTCTTATCTACTTACATATCTTATCTTATCTTTTTTATCTTATCTTATATATGTACTTATCTTATCTGATGTACAATAAATTGAACATTCGATATGTAAATAATGCTTTCTTTACTCTTAACTATAAGAAAGAATGACACTTTAAATAAGAAACACTTTTTTAAGGGGGGGAAGATAGCTACAGTGAATGGCGGCGTGGAAGAAATTGAGAGATTGGTTCGTAGATAGTAATCCATTCGTTTTTCCTTTTCAGCTTCCAGTTTTATTAAAAATAAAAACAAAAACCAGAAAAAATATAAAGATGAAAGGAGAACAACAATAATTTTAATGCATCCGCACCGGAAATGATATCCTTTGAGCACCTCTCTGTGAAACTAACGAATTGCGAATCTAACATTTAATTAAGGTAGTAATAATTTAGGAAAGCCCAAAAGCAAAGTAGAAAATGTTTATATTTTAACACTTATAATCAAAGATTTATAATTATTCTTGAATACTCTTCAGGTAGGGTATAAAAAGAAACAAGAACACATGACTTCCAATCGAGTTGGGAGGGAGTAACAAGCAACTGGTGCTGGCAATTAATAGCTGTGAATAACAACGCGCTGTCAAGCAACCACAACAACAACTAAAAAAAGAAATAAGATACTGTAACATATGCTAACACAAATGGAGTGAATTTAGTACTTGAAGCCCAACACCAAATAACACACGCATGATTCAGGAAGGGAAAACAAACAAAAAACCATCCAGAACAACAGCAACAACAACGACAACGGCATGGTTAGAACCCTCTTTATTCTGGTCTACCACCCTGCTTGTAGTCAACCGGCAATAAAACGTTTAACGAGCTCATAACATAAACTCGGGAGGCAGAGTGAAAAAAGGCACCGAAAAGCTTCACTAAAAACACATCATTACGTACCAATTAGGTTGTGGAGTGATCGAGTCTTTATATGGTCTTGAAACAAAAGCAGCAACAACAAGGAAAGGACACCAACCCAAGAGTAGGGAATAACAAAAGACAACAACAATTGAAAAAACCAAAACACCAACCGAGGAGGAAGTAAGCCAAGCAGCTGAGTAGCCGAGTAGCTCAACTTGTGTGCCGCGGTAGCCGAACAAACAAGCAGTCAGACAGACAGACGGACAACCAGACGGATGGACGGACGAAGGGACGGACGACGGGCGAACGAATGGTGATGAGGATGGAGGTTTCATGCAGTAGAATGGGTGTTCTTTGGTGGCACAGAAAACATTACAACAAACGTGAACCACCAACAAAGCCATGTAGCGATGTGGTCGTTGCTGTTGTTGTTGTTGTTGTTGTTGATGGAACCAAGGAATGAGAACCAACTTAAGGCTTGAACCTACAGCAAAGGATAAACAGTAGGAGGGGAGAGAAGAGGGAGAGTGACGATGGAGAACTACGATGGAGAGAGCGAGAAAGAGAGGGAGAGGGAGATATGCTCCACTTTATCGTAGGCTCATGTTGGCGCTTGTTTTGCCAATGATTTTTTTAGTACAATATTAAAGCAGTTTTTGAGAACTTACCCACACGACAAGCAGACAGCAACAATAACAACAATAAATAATTTTAATAAGGACGATCATGAGAGTGAAGATGATGAAGGTAGAGATGATAACCGAGATATTGAACACTATTTTGGTGAAGATAATCATGATGATGATGGTGATGATAAAGATGATATTTAGTATACATAGATAACTGTGATGTTACTGAAGATAATGATTTTAATAAGGGTGATGACGGTACAGATGATAACTGAGAACCGAATGGTAGAGATTGAACGCTAAGTAAATGAAGATAATTATGATAGTGATGATGATTGGGGTCATTGGAGGATCAGATATGGTCAAGGATAATTAAATTTGAAAATAAAAGTATATCCAACTTTAGAGCAGTCTGTATATTAAACGGAATATTCTTATTTTCCCATGGAATTATAATTGCAACTATTTTACTATTTCAGTTACATGGGGAAATCTTAAACACCATCTTAATTGAGAAACTTACATAAGAATTGCGAGATCTAATACTTAAATCAGGTATCGAAAATTATAGGTATGCTTTCGATTGAGTAGACTATCGGAGTAACACGCCCTACAGACGCCCACTTCAACTACTACAGTAGAGACTTGAATGGACCTAAGTGTGATATCGCGAAAGACGCTGACAAGAAAAACGGGAACAATAAAAAGCACAGCAAAAACAACAACACCATCGATAGAATCGACTAAAACACCAACAATAACAACAGCAACCATCTGAGCCCAACCCAAAACCAACTCTTGAGGTACCATCCAACCAACCAACCAGCCAGCCACCGATACATCGCACCATCCAACCAGCTGTCATTCTCTACTAACTTAACCCCAACTTAACCAAGTTAAACTAAAGAAAACGTGGTTAACAGACAGAAGTGCAAATTTGCCCCTTCAATGTTGCTTGTTTTGTTTCACTCCGTCTTACATGATAAACACATCAAAGTCATCAAAACGGTTGAGCAAAGAAGTTAACAGAATAGATGGAAACTTCATCTTCGTCCGCCTTCCCTTCCTCCCAGAAACCATGGCTAAACACTTCATGTAGTTACCACTTTTTTATCAAGCGGTAAATGAAGAAGGTATCAAGAAGAAGAAGAAGCAGGAGAAGGCAACTTGTGATGACAGGAATAAAGAAGCAGACACGATTTGCGCTAAATACGTACATGAAGGCGACAGGGATTCATCACGAATTCCCTGTCAGACATTTAAAACACTTGATGATGTACCAAACCTTAAGAAGAAGAAGAAAAAGAAGTAGAAGAAGAGAAAGAAGTGGTAAAGACACTGGAGAAAAATCAGCAGCAGCATTCGGAACAACAGTTGGATGGATTGGTTGTAAATCAACCAGGAAACCTAAAAAAGAAATAAAGAACTCCATGGATTATGATAGATTTGAAAACCTCATCGAAATAGCTACAAGATTTACTACAACTGTTGTTTTTGTCTCGAAGACAAGCTTCAGATAAGACGGGTCAGATTCGAGTTAGTAACAGAATTGGTTAAAAAATGCTTAATGGGAACGTTTTCTTCAAGGGAACGTTTTCTTCAATCAAAACATAAGCAAGAACATGATGAACATGATTTCTTGATGTTGCTCGTGCTGTGTTTTTTTTTTTTGTTGTTACCGAAATACCAGAATATACTCGCATATGTCAAACTACAATACAAGGAAATATCTAACTACCCACCTGGAAGTATCTAACTTCGTTAAATTCAAGAACAGGTAACAAGTTAAACCAATATTAAATTAACATTTAAACTCGCTTCAAACCAATGTTAACCTGAATGCCGAATTGTATTAAAAATATTCGATGTTTGAAGATTATACTTGTTAAGGTTTTCTAAAATATCCCGCGAGAGAAAGAAAATAATACACAAAGAAAATAGCATCTAGCAATAGTCACAAAAAAATCGCGGGAGTTACTAACCAAAGATCTCAATTGATCAAAAGCAAGGAACCCTACGTAACAATGGAAAAAAGGAACCCAACTGAATGTTGCTAACAAGCGACAACAACTGCTGATCAGCAATCAGCCAGAGTAGCAACCACTACAACAACAATAACAACAACAACTATCCCAGATCAGAACCTACATTTGAGCGTGTGCACACGAAGTCCTCCAAATAAATAATAAAATCAACAACAGCAGCACCAACAACAACTACAAAACATTAACGATTCTCAGTGACGATTTTTGCTTATTTAAGGACGCATGGCTTTGGGAGAAGAGCGTTCGGTAGTCTTCTTTATCCTCCAAACTGCAAAATTGTATCCTTTGGAAATACGATACAGCAACAGCTGCAGCAGCACAGCAACAACGACAACAACAGCAACTGCTAACTAAACATCATGCCAACATCAGTTAAATCAATTGCTCAACAATATTGAACCATTGCTGTTGCTGTTGTTGTTGTCAATGTCGTTGATGTTACTGTGTCTGTCGCTGTTCCGTGATTTTCACCGTCTCTGAGACGATCGATCGCTTTTCTTTTAATTAAGACATCAAAAGCGTTGACTTTGGCATGAGATTTCGCAGAATTTATCTGGATCTGTTGGCGGTTTTTATTTCTTTTTTTTATAATTTGGGCCTTGTTTTTGTATTGTTTTTGTTTGGTTCTTCATGTCTTCTTCATTTTAACAAAGATTCATCGTGGTTGCTGGGGTGATTGTGGCTGGTCGTTGTATTTGAGTATTTCTGGTCACATCTAGTTTTAGTTTGTGGCAGCAAATTAGTTCTTGCAAGAGGAGATGCAGATTTTTCTAAAAATATTTTAAGGGTTACAGAAAAGAAGAAAACCCTCGTCGATTGATCATCAGAATATGAATAAAGAGTTGAGCAAGACTTTGACCCTGAATACAGATCATTGATCTAGTATGTCATGTTTTTGGCTTTTTTTTGTTTGGATCGAAGAGAAAAGCGAGAGATTGGCGAATAGCGATTGTATTTATATACTCTTCATTTATGCTATCTTCAGTCATGTAAAATTCAGATTTCGAGTAAAAGATGTCTTAATTTAAACAGCTGATCTACAATATAGATCCAAAATAAACCGGAAAAACGCTCTTTAAGTTAATTAGATATACGAGTCGTTGTATTGGACTCTTAGTGGAAATTTCGTTTATAAAATACAATAGATCACTTTTCACACTCATTCCAACTCTTCGGATTCGGTTGGGTGATTGTTGATTCATCATATCACCATCAAGTAGATGGTTGAAATCACTATCTTCAAATCAAAATCCGTTTTAATAATTAAACAAATTAAATTTCTATTCACACGTACTTCGTGGAACCTGATTTGCCAAGCTAAAGAAACTCAAGAAAGATCCACGAAAAAAACGTGAGTTTATTTGTGCCACAACCTCGTCTACCAATTTGAGTCACCTTCCTTCTCCTCCCCCTCCTCCACATTTTGCTTTCCCTCCTTAATTTCTTGTGCCACGTCATGTTTAAGATTACGTGGATCTTATTTTCGCGCTTAAGTTTTGCCACCTTAAAAAGGAGGGTTGAAGATGGCGGGGGAAGGGCAGTTGGTCGGTCCGTCGGTCGGTGGCAGCAACAGAAAGCCGTCGCGCAGCCGCACTTTCTGGCTAACCATCTGAACTTGGCTTATTATCAATTGTTATTTATCGAAAATAAAAACACAACGCAAATGCAAGAAAAAAAGAAACACAGAAAAAGACTACATAAATACAACACAAAACAACATAAAAATCAAAAACCAAAAAATTATGTGTTTTGCGCATTCGATTTGTTGCTTCGAGTTCAGTGCAAATAATCACCATTTTTATATCTTGTTACCCCTGCAGCACATCCGTCTTCATAACCAGGCGTTTATAGAGCGATGTCTGCCTCCCCCCCCCCCCCCACACCCACTACTACACCATCCTTCACCCTCTGACACTTTTTACACTCGGCCAAAAGCTTTTCGTGATTTACTCATGTTTGAATATCGGGATTTTGTTAAAAATTTTCTGATTTTATATAAACTCAGTTTAGTTGCTTGGAAGAGTGTTTATAGTATAGTAGTGTGAATACAGAAAATTATATTGTTTTAGTTGTAGTCTTGTACTGTTGTGTTGTTGTATTTTTGCCACCTCTATTCTTCTAAATTCCTTGATTTTCTGATAAGCTTCGTTTTATTCCAAACATTTTCGTTGGTTCGGTTTTTTTCACTTTTCGATGATGTGAAGTCGATTGGGCTTTCGTTAAGGATTTCGTTGGCTTTTTATTTGGCGTTGTTGTTGTTGTTGTTGTAGTAGTAGTTGTTGTTTTAGTTGAAGTTGTTGTAGTAGTAGTTGTTGTTGTTGTTGTTTCTGGTATTGATCAGATATCTTTAGAGCTATAAAGAGGTACCTACAGGTATAAAGGTAACAGCTCATTGTCGTCCTTATTGTTGTTGTTATTGTGCTGTTGTTTTATATGCGAAAAGGTGTTAATTTTTTCGAAACCAATTAAAAATTTTTGGTGTTGAATTCAAGGAAGCAGCTGGCAAAAAGTTTTCATTATTAATGAATAAAAGTCATGAAGATTCTAATTTGGTTTTTTTTACATTTTTCTTTCCAATAATTTAGTTTTTTAGGGTTTATTTCGGCGTAAAAATGGAAGCAAGTTTGGGAAAGTAAGAAAGTTCGATAGAACCGGGAATTAGTTTTCCTTACTTAGTAGCCATCAATTTTGTGGAGAAATGTTTTTGTTTAGTTTAGAGAAATGACCAAAAGTTCAAAGCAATTTACATTATAAATGAGTTATGATATTAATATTTTTCAAATGCAATTTGATCTTAAATCACAATAATAATGCTATGAAAAATGATCTCTTATTTATTTAATTTAATTTTTATTTTATATTATTATTTTATATTAAATATTATTATTTATATTATTATATTATTATAAAACAGGACAGAGTTACAATATACAAGGTATACAATATACAATTCTTTATGGAGAGAATAAAATCGGTTTGATTTCTTCAGATTAAATGGGTTCCACATGTTTACCTGACCGCATTCATGTTCGCATTCATGAAATAATCTGGAATAACTACAACAGCTAAGAGCATTTTTTGGCAAGAGTAACACAAAGAACCCTAAAAATTCTTCGCAAAATTAGGATCAATTATCAGATCCGAAAATTCGAATACAATTCTGTGATTTTAAACGATTTAGCAAGATATTGGATATGATTGTTCTGGTTGGTTGTTTCTTCTCCAACTTCTTGGTAATTTCTGTTGAATTCATGTTGGCAGCAGGAGGAATGGCGGGATCAGCAACACCACGGCACCATCAGGATCGGGATCGGGATCGGGTCCAGCACCAGCACCAGCACCAAAACATTCCAACGCATTCTGCTTATTTGTAAGATATTTATTGCCTTTGATCGCAAAGTGATATCGAGGCACACGTAAAACGCGCACTTATTCGTAGGTCGTCTGCAACAACAACAACTGCGAAATCATATCATCGGTACTACGGTAGTTGTTGCTGTTGTTGTTGCTGTTGTTGAATTGTTAGCTGCGATTTCTTTGGCAAAGATTTGAAGCGTCCGATAGGCTGAAAAGCCAGCAACAAAACAGCAACCTTAAAATTGCTCCTGCCGCAATTTGAACCAGCAGTCGCAGCAGCAGCAGCAGCAGCAGCTGTTGCTGAACTGGGTTGATTTTGCAGCCAGTCAATGGTCCAGACCGGGAAGAGGAGGAGGAGGCGGCGGGAGGAACGCAGATGAAGGGCGCGGTAAGGCGTATAAAAGACGCGTTATATTGTTAAATGCACAATATAATTGTTGCCAACAACAATAACAAAAACGCGACAATCAGCAGTAACAATCGTTTCTTAAGCAATTCGCTGAAACGTACGACGCTGTGCTACAATCTTTGGATTTGTTTGACTGTTGTTTTTGTTGTTTTATTGTTGTTGCTTTGCAATTGTTTATCGCCGAGTTTAAATCAGCTCGCAGCGGCAGCAGCAGCAGCATCAGCAGCAGCAACTCTCTGCGTTGATGGCGAGGATAAGCTTTGCAACAAGTTAGCAGTTCCGAAAACCGATGGCAGTATTTGGATTATTATATCTTTTCCGATCTCTCTCAGTCCCTCTCTCTCACTATCTCTCCCTTTCTACCCCGCTATCGCTGAGCTGCTGGCAGCAAACAGGATCAAGGCTCCACTGTGGCTTCGTCGTTGAGGCCGCTGATAAGCTTGGACATAAAATAAAAGCCTCTTTTTAAATAAAATCCGATAATAATCGCCCCGGAGGCGTCCAGTGCAATAAACAATCGAACAATTTGGTTGTGTACCCGGCTACGAATTGTCTGCGATATCCGTCGATCTGTCGATCTGTTGGTTGGTTGGTTGGTGCGCCGCTTGCCACTCGTCGTCGGTCGTCGCCGGTCGTGCGCGTCTGCTGTGCTGCGGCGGTGCGCATGTGCGACCGTTAAGGTCACCACTCAAGCAGGGTATCAAAATCCAAAGAAACACTCGCACGGAGGCTCCACTGTGAAGTGTGTGTGTGTGTGTTTGTGTGTGTTTGTGTGTGTTTTGGAACCGCGCAAATGTGTGGGGCGCAATCTTCACACTTTTTCACCCCTTCCTTTGATCGACCAGCTGATAACTCGACTTGCACTCTGTACATCCAACCCGAGTGTGCAGCTCCACAGACTTGTAGCTTGATTGTTGCAGGTTTCAATTTTAGTAAAGCTCTAGTCGCCGATCAAGATTACAGCAGCCAGCATCTTCTGGAGCTGAAAAACCGCGATTCTCGCAGTTCCATCGAACGAAATGGAAATCGCAACGTCGCCAGGTTGTCTGGCTGGAGTAGATGATATTCAGAATGCAACAACAACAACAACAACAACATTGTCACAATGACTTCAATTGCATTTCTTGCTTTGTTACAAGAAGATTTACAAAGACATGTTTTCAATTTACATATTATAAAGTTTTCTTAATATATGCCACGCCTCCTTCTGTGCATTTCAAAGAGAAGAACAAACTCAATAAACCCTTTAAGTATCTACGTAATTATAGATTCAATTAATCAATTATAAACAATTGTCTAAGCTGTTGGTCGGGAATATTTTATTGTTTCCCGATATCTTTCCATCCCACAACAGTTAAGAGTTCATCCACGAGTTTCTACGTTAGAAGAAGGATTTCAGAAATCCATTTGATTTGAAATCATTTCTTTATTTATTCCGCCACCAACCATTCGCTCCCTCCCTCTTCGACCATTTGTAGGGACATCCGTTTCCTCATCTATTCCTATCTGGACGGCTATTTGTTTTCCCGCATTCAATCAATATCAGCTTAGACGGAATTTTGTCGCCATTCCCTGGAATCCACGACATGGAAAAACGCTTTCGTTCGCGTCGAGTCATTCTTTTGTATGTACGTCAGCGATAAGATAGAGCATTCGGCGGCGGCGGCAACGATTCGTGAAATATGGCGAAAATGTCTGCGAATCCAATCTAATTTATCCAATGACTGTTCGAATGTCGGAAGGAAACGGTTAAGCTAGAGAACTAACTAACCAACTAACGGAGTATACTTGCAATTTTAGTTACAGTTGTAGTTGTAAATCACGGTAGCTCTTCGATGAGCTTAAATCTTGTGTAAAGACAGGATCTAAGAGTATATACAGTGCAGAGTATTCCATTTTTAAAGACTTTTGTTTTATTAGTAGTACATTTTTTAACACTTTTTTTAAATTAAATGCGTAAATTTTAACCTTAAAAAGGGTTTCTTGTTGGAGAAGAAGTAGTTTTCTGCTCACATCCTTCAGAGAGGATGTCGCCAACCCAACCCATTCGCCTTAAAATTGTTATCTTTTAACCATTCATTTTGGTGTTGGTTTATATTATATTTGTACGGGCAACTATAAATTTTAAATATTTTTATTATAAATGAGCTGGAACGCATATAAACGCACAGGAATAAAAACACACACACACATACAGAGGGACAGATACTGTGCGTGTATGTGTATGTGTATGCGTTCCTTCTCACTCCTCACTGAGCATTTTCAACATAATATTGTATTAAAATATCGTCTGGTCGACGAAGATAAGAAAATTTATCCAGCGGATTGCGTTATTGTTTCTGTATGTGTGTGGTTTGTGGATAAATTGCACACACACACACACACTTACCACATCAACATGACCATTTGGGGTCACCAACGCCAACACCATGGACTCACTCTTGAGCAACCTTCAGAGCTGTTTGCTCAAAACTTAGCTCCGAGTTTATGGCCGAAGTCGAACTCATCATCTTTTGAGATGCTGGCCGATAAGAAGAAATGGCGAAAAAAGGACACTTTATTCTATATTTTAAACTCTGCAGGATAACAAAGATGTGCTTGGTTGTGAACTTGTCTATGAGTGTGTGTGGGGATGTGTGAAGAGGATGTACGAAAGCCGAAGCTGGTCCATTCAGAAAAGTTCAAGTTTGCTTTATTTATTATTAAATATTTTTATATGGGTGTATATGTGCACATGCTTAACACAAACACATAGACTACAATATATGTACATGTGTACATCAATATATATTGTAAACACATGTATCAAATGGTATAAAATAAAATTTGTGATCAACCGAAAGCGACCAACTGATGCAGGACGATGATAAGGAACGGTCGTTGGTAGTCGGGTGCAGGATGCCGGTGGGTGTGGCGGTTGGGTGCCAGTACATGGGACGATTTTACGAATTGGGATTACGGGTTCGTGGTCGATAGCTGTAGAAGATTAAATTTTAACGACATTCCTGTAGTGAGAAAAGCCATCCTATTGGCCAAATCCATGAAAGTCGAAGAGAAATAATGCAATGAGTAAAACAGAAATTAATTAAATGAATTAAAGTGCCATAGATTGAAATTTAATTATAGCAAATATACAATAAGTCGAAATATCTGTAGATATACGAGGGTGGTCCCAAAAGTATCCGACTAGTTTTACTGTTACATCAACATAATCGGCTGATAAACAAAAAAGGTTGATAAACTACCATCGCTTATCGTATTTATTTACATTAACGACATAATCATAACTTCTACAGATGATGAAGAACATCATCACTCCTATCATTAGTATCACCATCATCATCATCATCAATATTAATATCATTAGCATAATTCTCATCATCAGCAAGCAACCAGCAACCGATTCATGTAGCAACAGCAGCTGCAAGCATGCATTTTTCGAAGATAAGCAAAGCATTCATGAAATTTATAGATAGTAATGTTGAGAGCTAAGAGTTAAAAACGGCCACCGGAGTCAGCAGCAGTGACGTTGTTGTAGTGCTGGTGGTGGTGGTACCACAGTCCAGTCCATGAAAATAATACGAATCCAACGTTAAGTATGCGGTCGCCAGAGTGTTTACAGTAGATAAAGATTAAAGAGATGGAGAAAAAAGCGGAAAATCAGAGAGAACGAAAGAGAAGAGAGAAACTGATGATGAGAAGAACTTAACCACCCACTGGTAACGCCGACACTACCACCCACAGCGCGAATAAACCACAGAGTTCAGCATTTCTACGGATAACTGATGGAGACAAAGCTCATGATGACAATGATGATGATGAGGAGGAGGTGCTGGTGGAGGAGGATAAAAAGGATGACAAGGAAACACTGTGAAACTAACGAGAGTGTGAGAAAATTATAACAAAATTAATGATGAGAAAAACTGACAAGGAAAACATGCAGAAAAGTCAACCTCCTCAGGTTTAAGAGATGTGTCTGTGTTTGTGTTCTTGTGTGTGTGTGTGTGTTTGGGTGTAAGTGTGGAAAAATGGCTGAGTGAGAGAATTGATAAGAGCACAGTTGGAGGGGGGAGGAAAAGAGTAAAAAAAGGGAAAGGATGCTGTATAAGGTATAAAGAAGTAGCGAGAGGAGAGGACAGAAGAAGAGAGGAGAGGAGAGGAGGGAGCCGAGAGGAGATGAAAGTTTAATCCAGGCAAAGGGTTTATCTGTGGTCACTACAGTGGTCTGTATGGATAAATTCTGTGGACAACACGTGTCTGTAGTCACAGGATGGTTCAGAGACGATGTAAATAGTTTTTCGAACTATGAATCAAAATGAAAATAAAATCTCTAAAGAATAGAAGAAAGGAATGGAGGGAAAGGCAAGAGAAGTTGTATATACCCATTATTAACCTGATTAGGATTGAGTGATTGCCAAAAATCTTGATTTATGCACCGATCTTATGTAAATCATATTTTACTCGTATCAGCCGATCGCCAAAAATTAACTTATAATTGAATTCATGATACTGAATTTTGTTTTTGTTCCCACGACGACATCTCGACGTTGTATACACATGTACATATATTAAAGTCGAAAGTCAGGAACGAAGGGTAACCGGATATTTGATGGTATATTTATGATGCTAATCTGAGTTTTGAACTGATGTCAAAGTCACCCTCTCCCGCGAAGATTACACTAAGCTGACAGTGACAGTAAAAGCACAACAACAACAGCAGCAACAGCAGCAATAAGCCAAAACGTTCGAATTTATCATTAACAACCCTGGACGAGGGCATTAAAATCAACACAGAGTCAACAGAGAACAGAAACAACCACCCTTTCCTAGGGTCCCTGAAGTCCATGGCATGTACCATTTTTGCGATAAATCACAAAAGGCGCAGCACGAAAAATGGACACTTTTACGATAAGCTAAAAGCGGATCTAAATTTTTACTAACGTTATAAAAAATAAAGCTTATGATATTTTTATTTTCTTGCAGGCGTTTTTGGATTTCCTTTTAAATGTGATTATTTCATTTTTATAAATTTTAAATAAACAAGAGTCGGGTGGCCATAAAAGGAGCAGATACTCGGGTCGGAACACATCGAACCGCATCGAACCGGACGTGTCGTATTTTACAGGCGGTACCTTCGGATCGGAAGGTGATAAAAGTTTCATTTTCGTTTTTTAATCTACGACAAAAACATGCTTTCATACACACTCACACACACCCGAAGCTTTTAGTTTTATTGACTTTTTTATTGATTGATTTTTATAATGCACTTTTTTAATTATATAACCATGAACGAAATGAGTCAACATATCGAAAGTGGTGTTTTTTTCATTTTTTTGCTAATGAGTTTCAATTAATTGACTGTTTTTAGTGTAGATATAAAAATAGTTCTCCATATTATATAGATACTATATACTTATTGTATTTCTGAGTTGGTTTTTCTTACTTACCTCTGCTATCGACAGTCATTTCTTCTGTTGTATCTTCACAATCACCTGAAAAATGAAAAGAAAAACTTATTTAATTATTGAGTTTTATCATAAGTAATATAATCTTCAACTTCTTATTGCTTTAAAACCCAATATTTTATTTAAAAACTCAAACTTATAACTGATTGGGAGATATTTTATATCTCTGGGATGGTAATCTTATACTCAGGAATGCGAACATCTCAGATAAAATGTTCAAGGAATAACTTCAAGTAGAAGTTTAAAGATTTATATCGATTGTTTTGTTTTTGTTCTCTGTGAATAACCTGCGTCAGTAGTAATTACAAGCTTATCAATCTTTTTCGTAAATGACGTGACGACAACAGAAAAAGAACCGCGTTTCTAAAGAACTGTAATTCGATAACGATGCTGATACGAGTACTTTTAGAGATGCAGATGATTTTACGTATTCAGATACTTGATGCTGATACGCAGATCATATGACGTCGACAACAACAAACTCCAGTACTAGACGCAAGTTTCTTTCTTGGAATTTAGATCATATTGCCTTATTTTGGGATATCGATATTCGAGACGGACATACATGCGAGTACCAATAGACATAGATACAGATCTATACATAGATAAGGTGTATATTAGACAGAAGAAGAAAAATAGCTGTAGATAATATTGGCTAATATTGGAATTACATCAGATTGGATAAGTTATCTTGATTGAGAACAAGAAACAGCACTCATGTTTGGACTCACGCATGATTCTATGATACATCTTCTAGATTATCATATTAACTTGAATATTATGTGTTATTTCATCACATATTCTGGAGACTATATATACTATACTATATACTTAAATTAACGTAAATTATTATAAAGTTACGAATATTATTATACTATATAAAGATACCATAAATGATTGTCAACGGTTCATCGAACTAAATAAAGAGGTTGAACTTAATTTTAACAATATAAAAGATACGTTAACGTAATCGTGATAACGATATTGTGCTATGCAAAAGTATAAATTTATGATAACAATATACTGAAACACGTCATAATATAAGAGAACAATGTACATTATAATAACAAAAGATCATGTAACACAGAAATGACATGTTAACGATCCGAACTGTGGCATTACCAACACTATACCGTTAATCAATCGACGAGAAACAGATTTAAGATCTGATAGTTTTTATTTCTAGATATATTTGGTGTTAAAATTAAGAATTATTATAATTTTTTAAAGGTTAACTGTTACTTGACACTTGTTGCGTGTCATTTTTTATTTACGAGTAGCTTCGTGTTGCTCGTTGATACTGAACACCGATGTTAATGTTATCGAAATCCTTTGCATTTCCACTCATTAAAATGCATGCCACTGATTGTGATTAATTTTTTATCGCTATTATTTTTCCGCTCATACTTCAGACTTCAAACAAAAACAGTGGCGTTCTACGAAATTAGCACATAAATGCAATAAAATCGTTATGTTTATAAGCAATGTGAGCTTCTACGAGTTAATATACTCATAGTAATTCAATGTATCTTCTTTCGTTTTGGTCTCTTTTTTTGTTGTTGTTGTTGTTGTTTCTTTTTGTTTTATTTAATGTTGAATAAAAACAAGCTTATCACACGACGATCAGCTGAGGGAAGAGCAGCAGCAAATAAAAAAAAAGAAGAACCGACCTCTGAAAAGAACAACAACAAAAGTGAGCGATGCAATATAAATGAAGAGCTTGAGAGGAAAAAGAGTGCTGCCAACGCTGCAGAGTTGAATTATTTATTTATCATTTTTCTGCTATAACAACAACAGCAACAACAACAACTGAATGGGCTATAAACTTCATCATAAAATTACAACAAAATGCGATAAGTATCTGAAATTAAATAAAACAAAAGAAATCTAGTAAATAAACAAGGGAAAGGACAAGAAGAAAAGGGGAGAGGAAGAGGTGGGAAAAGGAGAAGAAGGAGGGGAGAGGAAGACGAAGAATATGGAGGAGAACAAGATCATGTGCTAAATAATGAGTGCGAAATTAAAAAAGTTTTCCTTCCTGCCCACACTTTGAATAAAATTATTATATCTCAAAGAGTTGGCGTCAACCGCAGTCTAAAAAAACACTGATATACTTAAAGAGAGCAATAGAAGTGTTTACAAAACAATAAATATCAGAAGTATTATTAAAAATCCTAAATCTGAATTAACAAACATTTACTTTTGATTCATTTATTTGAAAGTTCATCCTTCAGTTTAAAGTTCAGTGAGGGATCGAAAAGTTGGTTGTTCGTTTCTAGTTATTCACTTGGTTATTCTGACTCCTCTCGAATCGTTCAAAACAAGTGAAACTTTAAAAGAAATCAAGTGTAAATCAATCACCGTCCTTGACTCTTAAAAAAAAAGTGCTTCAATAGGTATCAACGAGGTCATGCTTTGATCTAGAATTAGGGGCAATAAACTCTCTGTAAGGTTTTTAGAGTTGTTCGTAAAAAGGATAAAAAAATTAGTACAATACAATACAGAATACAAGGTCTATACAAGGTATCATCTATGGGAACATATAGACTCATATACGGCATCCGAAAGATCCTTAAAGATCCGAATTCCCGTATTTCCATGTGGATCATAGTCAAGATAAGAATTTCGGTGTAATCTTTCAGTGGGTTGGAAACTTGACAAAGCATCTGAGACAGTTTATATGCTTTTTACGATAGATATTTGCATGACATCCATATACATGTTTTGAATATTTCGAATTAAAATAAATCAATCAATTCTATTTACTTAATTCATTTCAATTCATTATTATTTATTCGATTCAATTCATTTCATTCAATCCATTTATATTCAAATAGAATAATTCAATTCATTTCAATTAAATGCATTTCGATATTCATTTATTCTTGAACGCATTCTTCATTCATTGAAACATTAAGATAGATTATAACAACTTCATTAAAACGTGTCCAGGTGTTTGAATGTGTAAAGTGATAAATGATCTTTCCTAAAATTATAGAAAAGTGTTGGTTGGTTGTTTTTGTTGCAGGTGTCGCTTGCCGCAGGTTCTTTTATGGTCTCCAGGGAATGATAACCAACCGAAGCTGCTTTAATATGTGTTAATCTAAGAAGGTGTGTGTGTGTGTTTGTATGTGTATTTGTGATGCACGTGTTTATGTATCTAATATACACACATATACAAATTATATCACTAAGTAACTAACAGCCAACATTTGAACCGTTAATAAACCGTTGAATCCATCCATGAATATGTTTATGAAATGTCTGCTTTCAACTTTAATCCAAGATTAAGATTGAGATGCGATTATTTTCTGTTGATACTCACTCAAGAAGAATTTCATAAACAATAAATCCCAACACTGACGGCAACGGAAATATAATCCGCAGTCTTTCTGATGATGGCCTGATATCAAGACAAGCGCGAGCGATAAATCGTATGGAGAGTATTTCTACAGACGAACGTTAGTGTGTCCGAATTATACGATATCCACGAGATAGCGGCTGAGTGGCTGAATTGAGGCGGTCTTCGGTTTTAATCCAGGCAGCGGATGTTAAGAAATACAGTTGAGAAGTTATGACGACATGAGCTGGAGTTGATAACTCGTTAAGCAGCAGTTGCTATGCTGCTGCAACCTCTGCTGGAACTTGTAGCGATATTCTTTTAGGGTTCATTGATGACCCTACAAACTGTTAACATTTTCGGGGTGAAACCCTCATGAAAAGTACCCTTTTCGGTTCTTTAAGCTAAAGAAGACGGACGACTGTCGATAATTTCAGTACTATTTCAAGAATGTACTCGTATTTTCACTGCTTTCGGTTTTAATGAATGAATTTAAACTCTTCTGTTCTTGTGTTTTTCAAATTAATTTTTCACACTCTTTTCTTTGCACTCTTTTTTCTATACACTCTTTTTTCTTTACACTGTTTTCTTTGCACTGTTTTCCTATACACTGTTTTTCTTTACACTGTTTTTCTTTACACTCTTTGAGTTATTTGAGTTCTCTGTCAAAGGTTTCTTTACAAAATATCAACATTTTCACGAACTTTTCTTTTTCAATCTTAACACGTTTTTATAAACATTTCCATAGAATTCTCAGAACTCCACACGATTGGCAACTCTGTTCGGTTGTTGTTATTAATACTTGTTTTTTTTTTCTTGATTCGTTTTATAATTTAAACGCGCGCTTTAAATTTGCTCTGGCGTAAACAGTAGCGGAAACATTTTCATCGTTTTTGATGTTGTCGTCGTTGATGTTGTTATGATGATGATGTTGTCGTCGTCATCATCGTTCCACTAAATAATAATGTTGCTCGTTTCGCGACGTTCTACAGCACACTAAAAGCTGAAGTAGGGAAATTTTTTAAAAACCCGAGATACAAAGATACGTATACAAAAACAACGTGCTTGTTGTCGCAGCGCGGCTGTTGTTGTTGTTGCTGTTTATCTTTTATGCACTCTCTGGCTGACTCTATCGCGCTCGTAGATACTCCTGCGTGTATTCGTGAGTGTGTGTGTGTTCGTGAGTGTGTCTGTGTGTGTGTGTGGGTATTTGTGCTGGAGACCTGCGTCTGCTCGCTCGGTTGGTTGAATAAGAAATGAGATACCGTATCTTGGATATGAACTAAACGAACGTAGCGTCGGAACGAACGAACGAATGAGTGAGCGAAGCATACTGGAAACACTAACAACAACTGAAAACTGATAAAACTGTGATAAGAGCGCGCAGAGCGCAGTTAGATAACATCAACCAACAATAAAAACAACAACAATAATAATAATAATAATAAACAACTGACAGTCTGAAAGGCAGACGGATTCCGTGCTCAGATACAGGCAACAGATACCGAGAGATACTTTTACAACGTATGTGCGAGGGCGAACACGAACGTGTGTGGGAACGAACGAGAGGGAGAGAGAGAACGAGAGAGGGACGAAGAAAAAGACAGCCAGGGTACGACAGAGAGAGATAGAGAGAGAACGAGATCGAAAGGGGGAGATACAGAGCGGGAGAGCGGGAAAGAGAGAGAAAGCGCTGCAGTGAGTATTGAAGTTGGCGATGCTTGGCTAGTGATAAAATTTCTGCCGCTGCTGCTGCTAATGGAATTCAGATTATTTTGCAATGATAACAACAGCAGCGTACCAGCTAACGTCGTTGTTGCTGTTGTTGTTGTTATTTTATCCATGAATCGCGGCTGTTTAACCGTCCGTCCGACGCTCTAACCACAGGTTCGTCTACGGGTTGACTCTCAATCCTCCGTCTGGCGCTCCATCCGGTTGTCTATGTATTTATCTGGGTTCCTCTATCTGCCTGTCGGACGATCTGTCCGTCTGTCCGCCTGTCTTATCGCCGCACATCTACGTTAAGCCGGCCGAGTGAATCCTCGCGGCCGTCGCTCACTCGTGTAGGTTGTGTCTATCGGGTTCCGTCCTCCAGAATCTACGAGTACTTCTGAGTAACTTTATCACGCTGCGCTGATCTATCTGCAGAATGAAATGACTGAAAGTATCTGTGTCTTTATCTATCAATGGCTGTGTGTGTGTGTGTCTGCGTATGCGTGTGTGGTTGTGCCTCAACTCTCCATGCGTTTGCTTCGTTTATCTCGCTTATCTACGACTTCATTTCCTCTGGATTTCCCTGGAGTGTTATTGTTGTGGTTTTTTTTTGCTGAGCCCACATCACAATAGGGCTCCTGAGGCCATACCAAGCCATGCCACATGCCACGACTGAACCAATCAGCGCCAATGATGCCAGCCTCAAGACGCCTATTGCGACATGGGCCATTCATGAACAGCTGATTGCGTCTACTTTCGTTGCGCCTGCGCTCACTTTTTCACTTTTTCATGGTAGCTCATGGTAACTCTCTACGTATCTCTCTTTATCTGGGATCGTTCGCTCATTTTCGCTCTCTCTCTTTCTCTCTTTTCTCTATGACATTCTATTATGACTTCAAGCTCCATGACTCAATTCTATTTTATTATCCCTCGTTACTGTTACCAATTATTGCACCCTCTGTTTACTTTCAACCACATTAACCCACCTCATTCACTGATTCACTCATTCATTCACTCACCCGTTCATTCATTCATTCAGTTATTCAGTGCGATTTTATAATCTGTTTACTTTTAATTAGATTCCGGCATGCATTCTGGGGTTGAACTGATTTTTTAACTGATTTCGCACAGTTGCGGTGGGTGGGCGCTGGGGGCGGTGGGACGCCGTTATTCCTGCACGGATTCGACTATCTGCTTAACTATTCGTCAGTCTGTCCGTCTGTCTGCGTGTCCTTTCGTTCGTCGATTCGGTGATGTGCGTGTTCGTTGCGATAAAACTTGAATCATAGCATGAGTTGAGGCCACGAAAAGTTGGACGGATGGTTGTCATGGATGTGATGTGAAATTTATACAATATTTTCGAACATTCGTTTAGGTACATTGAAGGTGTTAATCACCGAAATCCAAATCAGTCAGAAGAAGGAAAAAAGTAGACCCAGCAGCAACTCTATCATGATGTTCAGCAATTTTAACACTTTTATTGATAGTAGTTGGAGCTCATTTGGCAACAGCACACAATAAATACACTGAGCGAAATTCGCTGGGGATCCCCTTAACTCTCCCTCCCTCCTCCTCCTCACCCCTTCCTCGCAGAAAAACAAATAACCTCGTTTATTAAAAGAAATTACCATCTCATGTCCTGATGTTTGCGTACAAATTGTATTACAATCAGTGGTTATAATCAACCACGTCATCATAATAATCATATTGTCCCCATCATCATTATCATCATTATCATCATAATCATCATTATGCATATAACACAAACAACAACAAAGAAAGAGAAATACATTTTCACTGAGCTAAAAGTGAAACTAAACAAACAACGTCAGAAAACAACAAAAACAACAACAACAAAAACCAAAAATTAAAAAACCACAAATAATAAAAAAAAACCAATAAAACTAAAAAACAACAACAAAATAATAGATTGAGCGATAAAAAACTGTTTTTGCTTTGTTATTTTATTTTGTTTACCGCAGCAGAGCACTGATATCAGGGCGGAGGATCAGCAACGTTGGCAGCAATAACAACAACAACAACAACAACAAAAACAACAGCAACAGCAGCAACATTAATCCGAAAAATGCTAGACGTTATCAGCGCCAGGATCTAATCGACCAGAAGCATCTGAAGCGAGCTGCACTCGGGAACTGCGAAGGTTGAATGCATCGCATGGGTGCTTGTGTGGGTCTCTGAGTGGCTGATTTCGAATGGATACGAGTGAGTCTGTGTGGGTGCTTTAATGCATGCATACGAGTACAACCGATATGGGTGAGTGTGTGTGTGTGTGCCTGTGTATCTTTATAAACATTTATCACTGTGCCAGTAATCGTCAGTCGTCATTCTTGATTATATTTCTTGCTTATCAACTCAGATCCAATTCCCAGAGATTCTTCGAATGAGCGTCACCACTCACTCGCTCACCAACACCAACAACCTGAACTTAGCACTGAGTCGCCATCGTCATCGTCATCGTCGAAGTCGTCGTCATGGACGCCGTCGTCATTCTGAATTCAATCGATATTCAAAATCTTGCGAGGGCCGAAAGTGGTCGATTAAAGTCTATCGATGACTATCAATTTCGAATCGAAAGCGATGTTATTTCCACCGTATAGTTAATGATAATTGATGATTTTAATTGCTCATAGTCATCATCGTTATCGCTGTGTGACAGACATGAACGATATATAAAATATCCTAATTAGTAACCTCAAATAAAAAGTGACTAAACTAGAAAAGACATTGAATTCAAGGGACCATACTTGAAGTGGTTATTTTTTCTTTGGTGATCTAAGTCATTACTTTTATCATAACACACGATTCAACGATTCAAGTATTCAAGTATTCAAGATTCATGTATTCAAGTACATCCGTTATTTGTAAAGATTCGTTATATATACTTGTAGATATATTTTTCTTGAAATCTACACAAGATAATATTTAAATGTTTTGATTTTATTGCCCCCAAAAACACTACTAATGAAGGATAAAAACAATAAAACAACAGCAACAACAACAACAATATTATTAATTATCATCATTAAAGGGAGGCTTTTTTTACCACTTCATGGCTAACTGGTACGCCGGCAGGTACACCATTAATTTGCCCTTTTATCGGCCAACTTAATTAAGTCATCTTTTAAAACCTTTTTCCATTAACTTCCGATTTATGCTAATAAAATGCCCACCATTATTTTTGTAAGAAGTGCAGAACAACGAACTGCCAAGCTGCCCGTCGGCTGATGTCTTTAACTGGCTGATAAACTGACTGATAAAACGGCGGACAATATGAATGACTGACTGACGGACTGACTGTTAGCCACTTCAGCGGACTAACTGACTTTTTAACCAAGCAACCGGCCAAGCAACCGACCACCTGACTGACTACCGATTCAAGCGACTGCAACGATGATGAATAATTATGTTGTTGTAGTATAGAGCCACCCTCTTTCTGAAATCGAAACTCCAACTACAACAACAATAATAATAATAATAATAATAACACCGAAAGTGTTGACTTGCGAGATGTACGAGACTTCGACTTCATCATAAACTTTACGGAATAAATGACTGAATGAATGAAAGGATAAAGTAACTGAGTGAATGAAGTCTGTCGTCCGGACAACAACAACAATAAAATAACTTCGAAAAATGTTAAATAATATCAACAAAACCCAACAGAAATGAAATCGACGCAAGTTTTGGCTCATAAGATTTGTTCTTCTTCTCGTATTCACTCCTCTTCTTCTTCTCCTCCTCCTCCTCTTCTTCTTATCTTTTTCATTATCAAAGAATAGTATAGTCGAGCCGAGTTCATAACCTTTGTGAGGCGCGAATCTCTCAGCCGAGACATAGCCATGATATGAGAGAAAAAGAGACGGAGAGTTGGTGATGAGAGCGAGAATGAACGAGAACTAGAGAGAGAGAGAGAGAGACAGAATAAAGCAGGTAACTTAATTAAACTTAACGGTAACTGATTTTTATTCAATTTTATTTGTATTTATGCATTTCCCAATTTATTATTCTTTTTCTACATTCTACCTGCTGATTTATACATAATTATACTAATATATTATATATATATGTATGTACATATGAATATACATACTTATGTACAAGTATTTCAATATACTATCTCTAGTTACTCTAATCCGGTAATCAACCAAAATTAAATACTTAAAGCAACATTTTAGTCATTAAAATGGTCAGGATGATGTATTTATTTTTGTTTTGGTTTCGTTTCGTTTTCGGTTTCAATTCCTGTTTTTATTTTCTTTCCTTTTTTTGATTTACTCAAAAATTTGTATTAATTTTTGTTGCTTTGTTGATTTCTACTTTCAGATAATTTTTTTGTGCCTTTTACTACCCCTTCATCCTTAATAATGTTTCAAATTTAATGATATTCATAAAGTATTGAGTGGTTTTTTTTTTAATGAATCATCGCTATCATTGTTTGTTCTTTTTCTTCTATACCCTACAGTGGGAGGATGATGACTTCGATCGAAATATCGTCGCTATAATAACCAGAGATTATCGTATTTACACCTTCGATTTATTCGAGTTTTAAAAAACCGATAGAAGTATTTATTTCAAATGAAACTTCTATCAATTGCTTGCTTTAAATGATCCTCTTCAAAATCGTCACTTGCTTTAAATGTTGTTCAAAAACGGGCTATAAACCATGATTTTCGTTGATCGTTTCTCGCTAATCAGTAATCTTCAAGCCGCATTTAATATTTTTTATTTAATATTAACCTTTAATAGTTGATTTTCTTTTATCACATACCATCAATCATGTCATCAGTTCGTAATTCGTTATTGTTGTTAGTATGTGGTGCATAAAGAGAGAATAAATATTTTATTATTATATATGACTACGATTACAACAAATATCTGTCTGTATAATATATCTATTGGACATTTTATAGTCTGTTTTCTTTCCTTTCTTCATTCCTTGTCGTCATCATTAGATTAGATCCCGATCATTAGGTTAAAAGCAGTCAATCCGAAGCCTTCAGTTTTTTAGCATGTGTTTTTAATTCTTTTTCCAGGTTTTAAATTTCTTTTTCCTCTTTTAGTAGACAATGAATAATAGTGTAACATATACCTTACATGATTTAGTTGTTTTTAGATTTTTCACTTCTGTCAAATTAAAACATTATTTCTTTAGAGTGTGTAGGGTACAGCATTGACCACTTTAGCTGTTTGCAAATTCCTTAATTTTTATTTGTATCTTTTTTGGTATTTTTTATAATTGATTGTGTGAAGAGGGCGAGCATCGGTTACTACAAGATTTTCGAAAAATATTCCTTTTATTTATTAATTCAGAATCATCTTCTTTGTTTTAAAGCTCATATAAATACACAATGCCCATTGAATTTTAAACCTTATCTTTTTTACTTGTTCTTTACGAATTCGAAATACTTCTTGAACTGTTTATAATCTTATTTATCGAATAAAACTTTGGTTCGAATCACTCACAGAACTGTCCGAGTCACCAGACTCTTCAGTAGCTCTTTGTTACTCTGAATTTCCATCCGTCAAGGTCACTTGTATACCCTCGACTATATTTTCAGTATATCTTTCTTTGATTTATGATACCTTTGATTGACAGTCATAAAACTTTATTGGACAGAGTCTGAAGAGTCGACAGCAGAAATGTCTACAGCAATAAAATTTTACCAGCAATAAAACGATATACCAGACGCCACTCTTACGTGGGCAACCATAAAAATCCATACCATTAGAATCACTGTAATACAAATTAGTGAAGAATAATAATAGTAATAAATAGAAATACGAAATGAAAGATTTCAAAGATTTCAAAACCAATACTGTATTTATTTGTGTAGAGTCAAGGAATTTGGAATACAAATACAAATGATAACCATTCTGCTAAATTCTGAAATTCTGGAATCTATTGATTCCTTTCTTTAATAGATTCAATGAAGTTTAGAAATCAGCCTTAATTGAAGAAGCCTTTCTTAAATTGATTGTGGTTGCCTCAATCGTCGGAGGGTCTTTTTAAGCTTTCTTATTTAACTCGATGAATCTACTAAAACATAGTTTAAGACTTCATCCAGGAATAAGTTCTATAATAGTCTTTTAATATATGCATGTACAATACATAAGTATTATTTAATAACTCTATCTAAGAGTTCGTTGTTCTGTCATTCAGTTTAATCTATTCCACCTCTGACAGTCTTGCTGTCACCCACTCTGATACTCTCTCTTTCTGGCATATCTCACTGACTTTTAAACATCTCGTCACTCTTTATTGTCCCTTACGTCATCTCAACGTGTGGCGTTTTTTGCTTGTGTTGCATGTGTGATCATGATGAAGGCTCAAGTATCGAAGTCAAATATATATGAAAGTAGATACAAAATGCTGCCGATGTAAAGATAGAACACAATTCAAGAATACATCCAGGAAATGCAAAATGTTAAGCTTACGTATAAAAGAAGGCCGGCCCGGAAGGAACGAGGAGAGAAAACTCCAGACCATCGCTTAGACAGACAATCATAAAGTCACAAATACACATGATTTCCAAGGAGTTTTATGGTTGTTGTTGTGTCGGCATTTGTTAATGATTCCGGTGATGAGGATGAGGATATGATGGTTGAAACACTGATGATGTTGAGTGACTGTAGCGTTGCATTTGATTGATTTCTAGCAAAGTATTGAAAGTACCATGAAAACAAAGAATAATACGGCGACAAGGACGAGTATGACAACTGGAAACAACTGTGATGATGACAATGATGAGGATGACGACGCCGTTGTTGGTGATGGCGTCATCATTGTTGTTTTTATACCCTACGCTGGTTGTTATTCTATATATTTTAACAACGGTTGTTTGAGTATCTTTAAATACGTCGCTGTTAATTCTTTTTCTATTCTTTTTTCAGTTCGTTTTCTTTCCTTTCACTCTCTTCGCCTCCGTCACTGCACAACCATTTTTGCAGATCGAGTGGATAAGCTATCGCAATGGCAACCACTCGCGGCCGCCGCGCTGTCATTGTCACTGCCGCCAGCAGCGTTAATGTCACTGACAGGGACGACGACGGTCTCAGCGCTGGCGTCGGCTTCGGCTGCAATTTCGGCGTCATCGCCATCACCTTCTTCCTTATCGGAGCCGGAAGAGCACCATAAAAGCAAGGTGCAATCATAAAAACAATACCAACAAAATAGAAGTTCGGTTCGGTTGTTGTTGTTGTTGTTGTGAATATTTAAAAGTAGGATACAGGAATGTGTTTGTTGATAAAAGTCATTCGAAACGCAGGCGCTGAAATTGAGTCACTTAAAAGTGTCGTCAGTGCCACACACACACACACAAAATACACTGAAAAATATTGTATTTGGTTTTGCTCAAGTTTTTTTGCCATTTTTTATTGCATTTTATTTGAAAATATTTTGATTGGAAACACCTGTGAAAAAGCGAGAGAAAAAGAGACAGAGGAAGGAGGGAGAGAGAGAGAGAGAGATAAGGAGAGGGAGAGAGAGCGAAAGAGCAAGGCACACAGAGAGAGAGAGAGAGAGCAAGCAGAAAATAGAGTTTGGAAGAGAGTGAAACAAATCAGCTTCAAGAAAAAAACTTGTAGTTGAAGTTTAAAAATCCGACCACCCTGGGGCTTCCCCTTTCCGCCTATCTCCCTGTACGATTGTGTGATTTTTCCCACCCACCCGAAATTCCTGCTGAAGTGGAAGCCAACACCGAAGCCTGTCGTCCTGAGCATTGTTATCAGCCAGCAACACAACAACTTTTCACTTGCTTGCGAAAAAAGCCAACAACAAAAATGGGAACACCACCACCAACAACAACAAAAACAATGACCAGCTTTATGACCATAAATTCTTATCATATTTATGCACTTTCTGTGATAAATGAGTATCAGAATGACAAAATGCAAGGCAAAATGATGTACACTGTGTGAGTGGATGCTTGCGAGCTGTTGTCTCTGATGTGTTAGTGTTGGTGTTTGAGTTGGTGTTTGTGTTGGTGTTTGTGTTGGTGTTGGCAAAATTTAAATGAAAACTAGCAAAACAAACGGAAAACAATGAAGAATGAGTAATGAAAAAACAATTTTTATATTGCGTTTATAAACAACTCAAAAACTTTAAGAATTCGGAAGTATGTATGTACTAAATTCCATGTAAAGATTAAATTTAAAACCACAATCAAAATTATTATATTGTTTTCCCTATAATATTGTATATTATTCTTTATATTTATTAATATTATCCTTGATATACTATTCCATATATTATTCTTTAATTAATATTGTATGTTATTCTTTATATTTATTTATATTCTATATAATTATTTATCCAACATATTATTTCTTAATTTATAGTTTCTTTATAATACATCCGAATGAATTATTTAAGATTCTTGAGTTGATTACTATTACCCCCAAAAATATTTATGGTTCTAGGATTTCTATAGTATATGTTGGTGTTTATGATAACATTTTTAAAAGGAATTTAAGTTGCGTCGTCTTCTCTGGATTTTAGTTTTTTATTTAGGAGTTATATTACTTGAGTTATATTATAGTAAAAAAAATTGAGAGCAGAGTATATCGATTAGATAAACTATCTGTGAGTGAAGTAATCACATTTCTGTGACTTTCGTACATACGAGTAAATGAAGAATGGGGACAAAAGGATCGGCAAAAACCTTTTAGCATTCGTTAATCATTCCTTCATTTTCACTGCTTCTTTTACACTGTTAAATTATAATTTCTACTACAGATTAAAATTCTATACAGATTAAAATTCTCTACAAACAGTATTTAAAGTAAAATTAAAATTTATTATGGAACAATTTTAATATTTTTATTTATTTATTTATTTCTGTTACTTTAATCATTTAACAAAATATTTTGTTGTGTTTTTAAAGGATGTCGTTGTTTTTATTGTTTTTCGTCCTTTTTTTGCGGTGTAACTTGTTTCGTGCGATACTGAGTGAGAAATAAACCACAAAAAGGACATTCCTCAGCATGGCGCTATATTTTATATTTTACAGTCTTATCGTATCGTTCGCATACAAACACACACATACACTCATGCCGACACCCACACATAGATAAGCACTGGGTTACACACACACACACACACACACAGAGCCACCCCACACTCTCGCTTGATGGCTGGCTTGTTGTCTGGTTCAGTCTGTCAGGCGGTCGCCACACTCTGTATGTGTGTCTGTGAGTCAGTCACCGCCATCAGTGGGAGCAGCCAGCAAGCCGCAGCCGCAGCTGGAGCTGGAGCGCTGCTTTGAAAGGAATCAGCAAGAGCAGCAGCAGCAGCAGCAGCTCCACGACAGGCACTGATAAGCGTCCGCTAATGGGTAACGAGCTCAAACGAATGGAATGAATGGCACAACAATGGAGCGCCGCACAGCACCGGTCGGTATGCGAGGGCGGATGACAGCTCATGCGATACGGAGCCGGCAGCAGCACAGGACGAGCGAGCGAGCGGGCGGGCGGGCGGGCGACAGGCGCAAATGTTTATCTACGACCATCAATCAGGCGAAACGCGGCGATAAGCAGGAAGATTTCAAATATGCGGGGTGTGAAAGCGGGAGCGGAAATGACAGGAGTGGTGAGTAGAGCGGAGTAAGTGACGAGGACGCAGATGGTAGAAAGTTGGAAGGAGATACTCTCAGATTCGTTTTTAAAGGGGTAAAAAGCACCTCGAAAAGGATCTGAAGTAACTGGGTGATAGAGGGAGGGAAATACGAGGGCCAACAAATGACTCACCATGAAAGAAAGAAATAAAGAAGGAAGGAAGAAACAAAGGAATAAAGGAAGGAAGGAATAAAGAAATGAAGGAAGAAGAAAGAAATAAAGGAATAAAGGAAGGAATGAAGCAGGAAAGAAAGAGAAATATAAATAAAGAAATAAGAAACGAAGAGAGAAAGAAAGAATGAAATAAGGAAAGAAGGAAGAACCCAGAGAACCCAGAAAACCACGAGTAACAATGGAGAAAAACTGGAGTCAAAAGTGTGCTCGGATTGCATCAAAAGCAGAAACACGCGTTCCCTACACGATAAACGATGGACTGTAGCGTGTTAAACGCTTAAAGCGACAGACAATAGAGTGATAAACGAAGAGGAGCAGCTGGGAGCACAGATATTCTAAAAAGGAGTGCCAGCACGAATGCTTTAGAATGAACGAACGCCGAGCTGAAGTCACTTTTTATGTCTCATCAAATTCAAATTCTCTTCGTTGGCACTCCTCCCAGTACAACGCCGCCTACTGGAGCCACCAGGATCTCAATGCAGCAACCAGTCGATTAAGCGAAATTATGGAGGAGGAGGGGAGGGTAGTGGGTTGGGGTTATGATAATCGAATGAGAGAATGAATAAGTGCACACTTGAAAGAGCGAGATCCGAAAAGTCACAGGGGAGCAGCAGGTACAAAGCGGGTGAGTAGCTGGTGAGCAGCCGGTACAAAGCTGATGAGAAGGTGGTCAGGAGCTACGGGGAGTATCTGGTGAGCCAGGTGAGAACTAATGCAATAGAAGCTATTGATTGGGGGAGGATTTTAAGTACTGTGGGTTACTGTTTCCTATCCTCTCCCCTCTTTTACCCTCCTCCAACCCAACCTCATCCCAGGAGAAACACGCAGCACACATGCAATTCTTCGTTATCGATATCGTAACAGGATTCACTACACACACACTACAGCAAGTATCACTCTCACAGGCATACGCATCGACTTGTGCATTATTGCACTCTTATATGACGATACATCGAATAAAATCAGGAAGAAAAGATTCGAGAAAGAGAAAGATAGAGAGAAAGAAACAAAGAAGCAGAGAGAGAGACAGCGAGAGAGAGAAAGAGAGCGAAACTCTGATAAAACAACAGGAGCTCAAACTATTTAACGAAGACTACAAGACTACAGAATTATGAAATCGAGGACTAAATTAATAATTAGAAAGAGAACCATATCAACATCATATCCCATGCGTTGCGTGAACATCTCAAAGTGGGAGGGTGATAGTGGGAGGGTTTAGTAATAGAAAGAATAATATTAGCAAAACTTTCAATTCTCTTTTTCTTTTCCCACAAAATCTAGGATGAAATTTGAAATTTCATAATATATGATATTTTAGAATTTTTCCAATCATTTCAGTCGCGTTTTGCGAACGTGTTTAATAGCAGTGTAATAAAATAGCTAAATTCGATAGTTTTCAGGTCATTCTCTGAGGAAGGCTATTAAACTAGCAACAAAAACAACAGCAGCTACAATCTACAACACTTTCAAGTACAGTGACTTTATCCTGGCAAAGGAATAAATAAAAAAAGTAGCACAAACGACATTTTGATGTGAGAAATTTTCAAATATTTATTGCGATAAGGAACTTGAACAGAGAGCTTCGGCAAACGCTCACTGAAGTTAGCAAGGAACAACAGGACGAACAGTAGGAACAACAACAACAAGGACAACAATCAGTAGAAGCAACAACAGTTGCTTTTATGTGGTGTCTTATGTTGTTACTGTTGTTGTTTCTGTTGATGTTCCTGTTGTTGTTACCGTTGCTTATCTTGTTGCTGACCTGCCATCCCATTCCTCTCATTGATTAGTCTGCTCTGATAAGGAGAGGAGTTTCCGACGCACTCTCTTTACCGAAAATGGGCGCAAAACTCTACTCTACTCTACTCTGTTCTGCTCTACTCTCCTCTGCTCTACTCTGCTCTCCACTACTCTGCTCTCCTCTACTCTGTTCTACTCTACTCTGTTCTACTCTACTCTGTTCTACTCTGCTCTACTCTGCTGTGTCTAATAAATGCTCAATATTCTCTCTTCTACTCTCTTTATTAGGCTAAGCAGTGTTGTCCCATTTGTTAGGAGTGTCAAAGTTGACTTTGCTATTCGTTTTCTTCTTCTTGTTGTTATTATTTGTTGTTGTTGTTGTAAATTTTAACGTGCAACAAGCACTGACACACACACATACACTCATGTCACTACAACCAGCATCTATAGCAGCGGCATCACTTTGGCAGCAGCAAATTTGAACGGAAGTCTTACGTTTGTTTGTTGTTGTTGCTGTTGTTGTTGCCTGTTGTTAGTTGTTATTGTTTCCTGTTGTTTGTTTATCCTTGCAATTATTCGGCTGTTGTATTTTTTGTGCCTTCGTGCTTGTGTGCTCAAATTCAGTTTGTATACGTCAGCAAGGATAACAGGAGCCCAGGATCACACTAAAACATACAAGATAGCGCTAAGTAACAAACAACAACAACAATAAAAGTAACGGAAAAGCGAACAAGAACCACGTAAACAACAACAACATATGCAATAATTTAACAAAATTCAGCTGATCTGAGAATTTGTTGGCACATCGATGTTGCTACTGATAGAGAGAGAGAGAGAAAGAGGGAGAGAGAGAGCGAGAGAGAGACAGAGAGAGAGAGAAAGGCAACGACATCAACAAAAACAATGCAAGCAACAACAACACCCAAAAGAAACCGAAGGATAGCAAGCAAGTGAAAGCAACAACAAGTGGTATGAAATCGTAACAGTAAAAGAATCCAAAGTCTAGCATAGTGTGTGCACGAGTTCGAGAGAGTGAGAGAGAGAAAGAGAGTACATGCAGCATAGAATGGAATCTAAAACATCCCTCCACTCTTTTTGCTTCTTGATGGTGCAGTGGTTGTTTGTACTTTTGCAATACAACAACAATGCTGCATTTGTTGACAACGAGCATTTAGCACACTGTAAGTGAATGTTTTAAGCTAGCACATTGTTTTTTTTCAGTTCGTTTGTTTTTAAAGAAACATCTTCGAGAGACAGAAATGGATTTCAAGTGTGTGTGTGTGTGTGTGTATTTATGTTTTTTTATTTATTATTTTTCATGTCCAATCGACACGTGCACCGCTTGCATTCCACACTGACATGAGCTGTCACTTTTATTAACACGTTGAGGCGCATATTAAGTAAGCAAAAAAAAAAAAATTACAATTTCATCTAAAAAAAAAAACAAAAACAAAAACCTTTTATCAGAAAACGAGAGAAAAAAAACTAATACACGAGCTGGAACAAGCTACGGCAACAACAACAACAACAAATACTACAAAGTGGCATACATAACTTTGCAGTGATATCGATAGTTACGATATCATTACACAACAACAACAATGGCAGCAACAACAATAACAGTAACAATAACAACAACAAGAAAAATAATAAGCAAAAGCAACAAATCAACAGAAGTCACAAATACTGCTCAAAGTACGTGCTCATGTGATTCATTTCGAAGGGAGATGAAAATAAAACCGATAAAAAGAGAATAAAAACTATAACAACAACAACAACAACAGCAGCAACAACAACGACAATTAAATGTACACAAAATCTAATAATTCAGTTGGTGTTAAAAATGCTACAACGCAATTAAAAGTTGCCATTATTAATTATGGTAGAGCAACAATCAAATAAAAACATACACGCACACAGACAAAGAAAACAACAACAACAAGAAGAGGAGGAAGAAGAAGAAGAAGAAAATCAGCAACATTAACAACGAACTTTACTGGTTACGATAACAATAAACGTTCACATTTGGCATTTGAAGCGAGTTGTTGTTGCTATGTTGTTGCTATGTTGTTGTTGGGTTTGTTGTTGTTGTTGTTGACGCTCATGCAATTCATCTCTCCGAAGTCAAGCTGAAGCAAAGCAAACCAACCACAGCGACTTATGTTGGCCTTAAAAGTCAGAAGTCAATTCAACAACCTCACCTCTGACCATATTCACCCCCCACCGACCACCGTACTCCCCCCTCACCCATCCTCTTCCTCACCCTACCAACAACAATTCGTTTCCTCGTTCACTCTACTTAACCTCTTCTTATCAAACACGCCAGGCAGTCAGTCAGTCAGTCGGTGGGTCAACGCCCACCATAATACGCACTCTTCCATTTACCACATACACACACGCACACACACACACACACACACTTACATACACTCACTTGCCCACTTACATACACTCACTTGCCCACTAGTCCACATTCGTTCATTGCCTAGAGTCACATTTCTACGATAAGAATTTGTTTTTGTTTTATTTTATTGTGGTTTTTTTTTTGCTCTTCGTCACCACGCCGATGTTTATCGTAAATGAATTAAAAAAAACACGTTCAACGCAATTCACCAGAAACGGAAGAGGGAAAAACATTAACAGCCTTATAAACTAAAACGACACGTACACGTACACGTACACGTACACGCAAACTGAAACTCTAACTCAACAAAGCCAAACTCGTAAAATGTAAGCTTTCCGAGCCGACATTAGCGTGTACGTCTAAGTTTGCAGAGCGCCATTGTTTGCAGACAGAAATGTGATGCCATATGTACAATATTTTAGGGAATTTTCTAGGGAATTTTTAAAAATCCAAAGATTTGGTTCATGAATTCAGTTAGAATTTGTGAGAATCACAGAGAAAAGTCGCGGTGGCGGTGTCGCAACAATCTGGCATTTATATGCTCATATTTTTTGTGTTATTATTGTGGAAATTATTTGTGAATGAATTGCGTTTATATTTTCACACAGAAGTGTAATTAAAATTGTATAATATAATTCAAATAATATATTCAGCAGAATATTGCAGCAACACGTGCATTCACTATTTTTTTACAATAAAATCACTTTTCATATAAACATTTATCTCTTAATAACTTAAATGCTTTTATAAACGATACTTTCCCTTTAACTTTATCTATTTAATACATAATTTCTCATTTTGTATGCAAAATACAAATTATAATAACGCGCAATTACACTGAACGGTAGCCTCTTTGCTTGCGTCTGCCTGAGCATATTTTTCTCTGGAAATTCGACATCCTTTATACCCCGTCTACGCGACAAAATCTGCAAAGCATGTGAAAATACTAACAACAAACTTTCTTATCGCGTGGTGTATTTCCATTCGTCATCGTTTATCCTCCGCCTGTCAAAACAACGAAAAACTACGAAAAGCACAAAACAAAACGGGTGCTAAACTGAAAAAGCGTTTATCGTTTATAAGGCTGTAAAACAACAACAACAAAACGATAGGAAAAGCGATAGAATAACATTTGCACTGGGGTTGCCAATTAATTATGAATTGAAATTAAGGCGTCCATGTTTTGGGAGGATTTTTGTGTGGGTTTTTTTCGGTAGTTTAAAAAAAAAATAAAACTGATCGCTGGTTGATTGATTAGCGGATGATTGATAATGATTTTGAGACTTAATATACAACACACAGTCCTCTCTCACTCCCTCTTTCACTCCCTCTCTTTCTCACTCTCTTCCTCTCTACATCGAATATATAAAATATTTGGCTGCCGATTTTCGTGCGTTGGCAACTCGAGAAGCAAATTAAATCACTTCGAGTTTGTGTAAAAATTAATTGAGTGTAAATCTTAAAAATAAAGTTGAACAAATCTTACAAACTTACATAATCTTTAAATTCAAATAGCAAAACAATCAACAGGACAACAAAAATAAGAATAAAAAATAACGACATACACACACCATGTCACACTCACTTGGAAACACATGTCCACACATGCACACAAATGCTCACTCATACACACACATTCAAACACAACCATGTGAATAATAATTTGGCTACACGAATATTGAGTGTGTGTTTGTTTGTTGTTGTTGGTAGTGAAGGAAAAATAACAGGCACTCAGCGATGAACAGAAAATCGTTACGAAATTTCTTACTCATCGTTTTATTCTGTGTACTCATTTTATCCTGTGTACAGGACACTCTCCCACCTCCTCCCACCCCTCACGATGTCTTATAAACTGGGAACCTCTCACAAAAGCCGTCCACCCCATCTTCCTCTGTTCCTCATCATCCACAGGCGATGGTCTACAATCACACAAAATAATAAGAAGAACAAAAAAAAATTGCAACAACAATGAGACCAGCTACGATGAGAGTATACAAGGACGATGATAGTAAAAACAGGAGCAGGAGCAGGAGCAACCGAAATAACGAAACAAAGTAACCAAAACAAATGTAAACAAATGCAAACAAGAGTAAAAACAACAACATCCACAAAGGAATAGCAAAGGATAATGAAAAACAATGAGTTGGCCTGGAAAGAGTACAAGGAATTTGCTGACAGAGAGTAAGAGAAGGAAAACGAGCGAATAGAGAGAGTAAGAGAAGGAAAACGAACGAATAGAGCGAGTGTAGTACAGGCGAATGAGAAGTTAAGGAGCAGGGGGAAGGGGGAAGGATGAAATGAGGTAGAAAGTAGACTCTAAAATCGATGAGAAACTTTGGTGTTGATAAACAAATCAGGAACAACAGTAAAAACGCCATCACAGAAAACACCAGACATTCTCTGTATACGGAGTATACTCTGCTCTGTACTCTGAATACACTGCGAGACACAGACATCCTTCGCAAAACACACTCACACACACTTACTGATAATCATACTAATATTCATACTCATTTACCATCATCTGGAAACATAATAATCATTTGTGTCAAATCATAAAAGGACTTTTTTCAACTTTTATCCTTTTAATGTCAAAATTTAGGAAATACGAGTACCAACCAGCGATGGTACTAGAGGGAAACTTTGTTGCATAGCGAGGAAGGAAGAAGGGGGGAAGGAGGGGAGAGAGGGAGCGGTAGTTTTATCTTTCCTCTGATCTACTTCGAGAAAAAACTATTCCCTTAGTACGAGTGAGTTTACATAATCTCATTTTTTATTATGTTTACATGTTTCTCCAATCTCAAGGTAAATAGGTAGGTAGATCCTATCATAAAAGCCCTGATCAATCAATCAAACATTTAATGACGCCGCCCTCTTAACTGAGCTTCACGTAAAACTGGGCTAATTAAATGTAATGAGTCGGTGACAAACGCATGCGCATGCGTCCCACAATCATGAAAGCCCATCGACCAGACTTGATTAATCCCGAAGGTTGTTTCGGTGGTACTCGAACCCAACTAAACACTTGAAGGCGGGCGGTGAAACGCCCAGCTGGGGCACTAAATTATTGTGGCTATTATTTGAACAGCAAAACAAAACTAAACACAAGCTTAATGTCCCTGTTATCAACTCACCTACTCATTTACTGTTGTTGTTATTACTGTTGTTATTATATTTTGTATTAATATATACTTTTTTTCGTTTTTCTTTTGTTACATTTTCGTGTTCCAAATAAACACGAAAACTTGTCATCGTTCAGTATCAGTTGTGAGAATGAAATAATTATTGGTTGGGCGAAAGGGTAAAAAAAGGGTACTAAAATAAAAGATCCGTAACAAGGTTGCGTGTAAATTAATCGGTAGATAAACAAGGAATTTATCTTTAAATCGTATTTAGGGAGGGGGTGGAGGGAAAAAGGGGGATATATTGGTAGAAAAAACTTCGGAAACCGTAGTGTTTCTAATAATTTCTCATTTATTATAATTTATCATCTGTTTTTAACTTAAACTCAATTAAATACATACTTGTACTTTATAAAGTTCATTATAAAGAATATCAATCGACTTCCTGATCTACTCGAAACATTCCTCTTTCAAAGAAATCTTTTGTATTTTACACTCGTTTTTTACTTGCACATGTATTCAGATCGTATTAAAATGTGCTTTTAATATTCTTCCTTTATTTTTCGGTTTATCTCGAAGCATTTATAACCGAAAATTTTATGAAACGTAAAACTTAAGATAAAATCCTTGTGAAGAATTTCCAACACATACGTATCGAGGTACCTACAACATACATCATTATTGTGTGTGTGTGTGTATGTTAGTGTGCTATAAAACTGCTATACAGGATAGTTAAATGTGTGTGTGCGTGTGTGTGTGTTCGTGCGTATGTGTTGCAAGTTAAAGGATACATTTTAATGTGAATCTAGATAAAGCGAGATTACTAAAGCGTGTGAATGGGCGGGGAGGGCCGAGTGAAGAGAAAAGGCAAGGAGGATGGTAAAGATGAAGAGGGAGAGAGGAGGTGAGAGAGAGAAGGAGCAAAAAGAGGAAACAAAATGTTCGCACGATAACAAAACATTGCAATGACTTGAATATTGCATTTCAAGCACACACGCACACATGAACATGAACTCTCATGCACAAGCTACACATCGAGCAAGCAATAAAGACGTCTGTCTGTCTGTCCGTCCGTCTCACTGGAAACACTTGCTGAAGGCCAGCCACCCATCCACCCAGCCGCCCATCCACCCACTCACAACGCTTTGCAACATGTTTCGATTTTTGGCGCGCAAAAAATACGACATGATGAAGTAACAAATGTGTGTGTGTGTGTGTGCACTCGCATGGATGCATGCTCCAAGTGTCATATGCATATGTGTGTGTGTGTGTGTCTGTGTGTGTATGAGCGTGTGTGTGTGTTAAAAATGCAACGTGATTTTAGATTTTCTTCACTCAAGGATACGAAATGCTTGCAACGAGCTGATAATGTTTCATGGCGCTCAAGGAAGCAGGAAAAAGAACTTCATTACTTCCAAGTTTTGTTGTGTAACCCCCCCCCCTCCCCCCACATGTCTGTATGTCGGATGTTGTATATTGTAGTATATTCTGTACAGTTGTGGGTGGTTCTTTGAACGCCTGGATGCTCATTCAACTTTTTCGACTGATAATGAGCTCGTGTGCATTTTAAACCATTTACGATGGCGGAATATTTTGGCTGCTTGGCAAAAAGAAAAGAACAAAGAAAACAAAAAATAACAGCAAACAACGATTTGTCAAAGTTTTTGCCTAACTTCTATCAGCTGCTCACATTTATGATCGCATTCAACGTGCTGCAGTCTAATCTTATAAAAGCCGCGATTCCATTTAAAACAGTTGACTAGAGCTCTAGAGTTGCCAGGTTTTCTATTTTCCAGGAATTTCTATTTAATATTTTACAATTAATTGCAACACTAACGCTTGAAAAGGAAAATTATTCAAGTGAGATTGAAATGAAGGCAACTTTTAGATACAATATACAATATTACGATCCTTAATGATGGCCAAACATCGATCTGCTCTTTCGTTTAAAGAAACAGGAATATTTTTTGGGGTTCCTGAAAAATATCGTGGTATATGTTCATCATTGAATGATATTATTATAGATTATTAGTAGATTACATTAGATTATAGATTATGGTATAAAAGGGGTAGGGATAAGGCTATATGGAGTCTTTTCTCCCATTTCTAAAGCATTAAAGGAGGTGTGGCAAGTAGGAAAATGTATACATTCTTGATCAGTGTCACTTCCTGCATCGTTTCAGTGCTGTCCATCCGTCCATCTGTCTGTGGTCCATTTTAACCATTTAATTTAGACAAAAATTGCATTAAAAAATGGGTTAATATTAAAGACAAAGCGTGGGAATTAAATTCGAGCACTCAACTGAATAAATTTATGCTGCTAAAGAGTTACAAATGACAGTGGCAATAACAACAACAACAACAAAATAGTTCTGATAACAATGCTAACAACAAAAAGAACAACAACAACAATACCATCAATAATAACAGCATCAACATTGACAACAACAAAAAATATTGCATATAAATTAAAAACAAGAACGAAGCAAAAACAACAACCACAAAAACAACAACAATCAAGGTTTTCTGCACAATTTGTAATTAGAGATTTTTATCTAAATTGAATTTCAATTGAATCAAATTTCAATTTAGAAAATCTGAAAATACAAAAAAACTCACAATAAAATACACACACGACAGCCACCGAAATATTTTATTATAAACTCCGATCAAATAATAAATGTTAAACAAATAATATACTATAATACAATACCTAGTATAGATGTATCTGTATATATTATTGTACTACCTCTATAAGTATAAAACCATTATTAAATTTTAGGGAAATTATAAAAAACAATAGAATAGAATTCAGTGTAGAGTTGGATCAGGGTTGGCCATCTAGTGGACGACTTTACCAGGCAATTTCGAAAAGAAATTCAATTGATTATTACTGCGTAAGCACTCAGAGCAACCGATTCACTCCGTTATCCTGTTTCGCTCTTAATGACGAAACATTTTGTCCTGTTTGTTGCTGAACATTTCGCTAAAAATCGCTAGACCACATAATCAATGTTGTTGTTGTAATATTGTTGTTGCTGTAGTTGCTGCAGCAGTTGCTTGCTCATTTTGTCGCTATTGTTGTTGCCGAGGATGATGATGAGTCTGTTAATGTTGAATTGTTTTCAGCATCATCGTCTCATCCTGTTGTTATCGGCAAAGACTATCGCCAACATTACTTAATTCCTTATCGCTCCATGCAAAGAGGTCCTCTTAACAACAAATTCTCTTGTTTGCATCAATGTTGTTGCTGTTGTTATTGTTGTTTCTGCAGCGACGTCTGTTGCTGTTATGAAAATGAATGAATAAAGTGAAAGATGTTGTATTGCAGCAAAGCGAAGTCAACTCAAGTCAACGCTGCTGCTCGTAGGCATTCCCGAGCAGAGAAGCACTCGCCGTCAACAACGACTTCGCTGCACCAGCGACAGCGCGCTGCTTTCGGATTCTTTTGCGTTATCGTCACAGCGCCGGGCAGCCGATGCGACAGGGGCAGAGGGGAAGCTGGTTGGGGGTCGGTTGGTCGGTTGGTTGGTTGAGTGGTTGGTTGGATGGTTGACTCTGGCTGTGACGCTGACGCTGTCGACGTCGCTGCTGGCGCTGTTGCTATCGTCCCGTTATCAACGGAATGGCGTCTGGCTGAACTGAAGGTAATGGAATTGGAGTCAAAATCATTTGCATGCCATGGGGATGGCTCCGTGGCTGCTTTTTTTCTCTTTTTTTGTTGTCTTTAACCCGCCCGGGCGCACTTACTAACTCACTCACTCAATCACTCGCTCAATCAATTTGGCGTCGCCACGACTTCGCTTCTTGGATGCTGATATGAGTTATCTTCAGCGATGCACGTTTATATTTCATTTCGGTGCGATTGGTTCCAAGTGGTATCTAAGTGGTAAGTGGTGAGTGGTAAGTGGTGAGTGGTGGCAAGTGATGAGTGGAAACTGCAGCGGTGTGCGGTGTGTGGTATCTGTTGGCTGGCTTGGTGGCTGACTGGCTGGCTGCCGTTGATCGGCTTTGTGCAGCCTTCGCATTGAAGAAATGGACACGATTTGTTATCATTTTGTTTACTTTAATATTAAAATGCAAAGTGTTGCATATCGACAAAGCGCTGTACTCGAACGGAGTCCTTTTAATTGTTGGAAAAGAACAAAGATTAGTTTAACTTAATGGGAAAACGATAACTCAGTATTGTTGTGTTATCATAACAAAATTTAACGTCATTAATACACAGAAAAAAAAACATGTACACTGTAAACAGTTAAAAAACTGTAAAGATGACCAACTCTTCCAATTTTTTTAGTGGAATTCGAAATTACAATAGATTGTAATCGTGAATCTCAAAGAAGTGATTAGAAAAAAAATTATTCAAGGAAGTGATTCACCAAAAGTTTTTCAAATGAAGTGACTCAAGAGTAGTGATTAAAGAGAAGTGACTGAAGAGTAGTGATCCAAGAAAAGTGACTGATGAGTAGTAATTCACGACAAGTTTACCAAGAAAAGTGATTCAAGGAAGTGATCCAAGAGAAATGATTTAAGAAAAGTTGTTCAGAAAGATAATAAGTATTATTAAGAAGTTAATAATATACATAGGTTTAAATAGAAACATAGTATTATTGTCCTATACTAAATGCAAGCACATCTGGAGAGCGATTAAATCATCCTATTTATAAAATATTGACCACGTTAGCGATGATTACCAGATCGAGATGACAGAGTTCCGAATAAAAGCGAAAAGGAAACTTCCATAGTCACTTCGTATGTGGTTCTCCAGCGCTGGCGAAGACGGTATTCTAACCGTCCTAAGATTGTACTTTTTCCCATTCATTGACGGATCTCGGAGATGTCAGGAGACACCCGCTCTCATGTATAGGAATCTAACTGGTTTAGAAATTCGTCTTTAAGTTAGGGCAGCCTTTCGAGGGGATCCTTGTGGGTTTCCGTGGTATCGCAATGAGTTATCTATGATCTATCTATATACATATGTACTTCTCCGTATATTATCATGTATATCTAAGAGTTAGATAAGGTTTTTCTTCATTTCTAGTTCATTTCTAGTAAGATTTCGTGTACAAGAAAACAAAACCCTCGAAACCAGTCCCACAACTCAATACCAAAAAAAGGTATCTCAGAACCAACTCAGCAACCAATCAATAGAAGCAACCAACAACTGATCAAACGGCGATCCGACGGCAATAAAAGAGCGCGAATCAACAAAGTAAAAAAAGAAGGTAAACTAAATGAAGGTGGGAGTTTGTAGGAGCGCGTTTGTGTGTGTGTCGGTGTGTACAACGATATCAACATCACCAATACTACAGCAACAACGAACGCCATTCTTCATGCCAAACAGCAAAGAAGACGAAGAGTAGTCAAACAACAACAACAATAAAAGCAACATCAACAACAACAACAAGAGTAAACCAGCTGAGCAACCATGTGACAGCAATTGCCGTTGTTGTTGTTGTTGTTACTGCTGCTGCTACTGCGCCAGTGGTTTTAGTCGCTGTTACTCTGTTCCCGTGTTGTTGTCACGTTGTTGTTGTGCTTGTTGTTGTGTTGTGCTGTTGTTTACTGTTGATAGTATTGGTGAGAGGATAAAAATGTTGCAAGATAATGCAAGATAAGTTGTTGTTCTTGTTGTTGTTGTTGTTGTTGCTGGCGATAGGGGCGGCGCCATACCAACCGCGACAAACCAATCACAGAGCCAGCGATTTATTTTGCTTTTATTTTTGGCGCGCCCGAGAGATAGAAGAAGAAGCAGCAGCCACGGCGTAGTGGCAACAACAACAACATGAAGCATAGCAGCAGCTGCAACACTGAGGTTGCGGATGGCCGACTTCAGTTGCAATAACAACAAAAACAAATGCATTCAACTACATGTTGCATTCTGATGCATACGTTCAGATGCTGTTTGTTGTTGTTTTTGTTGTCATCATTGTTCTTGTTGTTGTGGTAGTTGTTAATTTAGTTAAAGAGCTCCTATGGAAAGCTTTTAGAATTGTTGTAATTTTTTTTGCTTAAGGACATCTGTAACAAGAGTAATCAAAATCACTTTTCAAAAGCTTTTTCACATCTTTGTTGTTATTTTTATAGTTGTTACCGACTTTTCAATGATTCTTTAAGTAGTCTTTCTAAAAGATTGATATTTTCACTTTAGTATGGTACAAATACAACTCAATTTTCAATCAGGTGCTCTGTTTTTGAGCGATTGTCAAATTATGCGATATCCAATGCGAACAAAACCCTCTAAGGACTAAATATTCAAGGATCATCTTAGGTATGCTTATCAAACTGACGTCCACAGACACCTCAATCTCACGGTATATCATATGACGATCTTGCGATATAAGTTCGAGCATAACATCGACGTTTTCTTCACCTCAACACCTAATTTTGGACGACCTGAATTCACGCAGGACGCATTTTTATTCACTTTACTTGAAGCAAGGACGTTAATTTTCTTTTCTCTTGAATAGAATAATGATATAAAATAACGCATTATTTTAAGAACTTCATTTAAAATAATAGTCCATATTTTCTTCTTTGAAACAAACAATGGCAACCCTGTTTACCCTACACACAGTACTGCCGCCAAGTATTCAATTTAGCCACTTAGGCGTCTTTCACATTTTTAATCGCAGATTTTCCAAGACGCTCACAATCATGCGATACCCTGTCCTCCTCCTCCTGCTGCTGCTGCTGCTGCTGTTGTTGTTTCTTTCATGCTGAACTGCTGCGGCTGCGAGTACAACTCGAGGCTGTCAAAGAGCGAGCCTCCTCTCCTCACCGCCAGAGCACCCACTCGGTAACAATAACAAACTGGTTTGTGCTCTATCTGTGGTTGTGCTGATGCAGTCGTTCCCGATGTTGTTGCTGCTTCTGCTGGTTGGTGCGGCTGCTGCATCTACAACGCAGCAATGAGTGGTTATCGCAGCAACAAATCGGCAAACGAATAAAGTGCATTTTTTGCGCTTTTTACTGCGTGCTCTCCTCCAACACGTATGCACAAGCAGCGTACTGTTTAGAGCTTCAAGTGTGTGTTTTTGTGTGTGTATTTCACTATGAATGTGTATGTATTTCAGTGTGCATGCGTGTGTGTCCCTTGTGTATCATTTTATTCATGGTATCTCTTTTGAATACGACGGGGAGAAAGTGTTCCCGCCTCCATGAGGTAAATCGATGATGATGACGCTGTGAAGGATGACTTCTTCAAGGATGCTTTTGTGAAGATTGTGGGGCGAGGAGAAGGCACGGTTAGTGGAAGAAAGGGAGTGCTTTTTACGACGTGGGGTTCTGCTTCCGGCGGAAATGCTATCTAGCAGTTTATCACATTTTAACAGTATTTCCAGAGTATAATTGAATTTCGTATTCATGAATATGATTAAAATTTGGACAAAAACAAAATTCCCATAAAATAGAGTGTCTTTCAAAGACTATTATAATAGAATTTAGACTCTATTTATGTCTTATCTTTATCTATAACAACAATAATTGCTTGAATCCGAATACCAACCCGAAATGTGGAATGCTTCCCTGATTGAACTAGAAGAGGCTGTGGTAGTTCTAATTCGCATATAGTTTCTGAATAAAAAGTTTCGTTCTTATAAAAATACATTAATTAAGGTTACTTTTATATCCCTTCACTTTTTCACAAATCGACTGTTTTTTATACTTCTTGCTTTTCAATTCGTTCCTTTTCTCTAATTTTATATAATCTACGATTAACTGTTGAGTAAAGTAAAACCATTAAATGAGACATTCTCTAATATTGTTACCAATCAATGACATGGTATAACTTGTTTCTAGATTTGGTGAATAATTAATTCAGCGGATTGCGATCGAAACTCAGGCGTTGTCTCAATCAAACTTCACTTCACTTTTGCTCTAAGGAAATCCATTCTTTTTTGTCTATCTTACGTTATAGTAACCTTTTATTGTCGTTTGTTTTTTCTTTTAATCTATTTTTAACTTGTCTATGAATTGAGATCTGTACAAGTTTCATTCTAATTCTAAGAGTCTGTATATCGCTATAGTATTTGAGCAACAGGTTTTTCTAGCTATAAAAATATAAAATTTTTCTACTCAGTTGTTGTTGTATTTGTTCTCGTTGTTGTTGTTGTTGTTGTTTTTATCGTACTTCTGAGCTCTACATCGTACATAAGATGAATGATGAATGAGAGTGTTAAAGTTATTTGGCACAAATTCGTGGGACTTATAATATATCCGATATCGACGAAAGCTTTAAATTCGATTTATTTTAGACGGAGTTAAAGTGACTTTAACAACATGATTAATAAAACTAGTTTTCTTGAAAAAATTATACAATATACAAGACGATTCTTCGTCAGTTTGAAGTTAAATGAAATATTTATTTAATCTTTTCGATTATTAATAAAAATAAGTAATAAGCTTGAACAAGAACATCTCTACACTTAAACAAAAAGAATTCTCTGAATCTATCTGAGTTATGATGATGTCATAATGGTGATAATGCTGTCCTGTAGTCCTCTAAAATGTTCGATATACTCTTTCTGTTTTGCCAGATTCAATTCAGAAACCAAACAATACAGATTTCTGAACATTGAGTGAGGTACCTATACTATATCCATAATTCTTAGAATTCAGAAAAGGTACTATACTCCTAAAATTAACGTCATTCCCATGAGACAGAATTGGCACCATTTGACAATCGAATTTCAGCACGATACTCGTAAAAAACAAATTCTCTGGACCTTTAAATGCGAAACAAAAACATTTGAAGAACCATTTAACCATGCAACAGCACTACAACACTAACAAAAAAACCCAAATAGTCGCCCCCACTTTTTCGACCACTTAATGTGGCCACAACATCTCGTAAATTAACGTCAACGCAGATACAGATACCGGGTTTATCAGTGAGTTTCATCTCTTAAATTATTATCTGTGCTGAAAAAATGTTAATGATCCGAAAAATCTATAATAAAAGCAAAAAATAACAACAACACAGTTTGGGGAAAAAATATTTTAATAAAAATAAAAAAAAAACACAATTAAATTCAGCCAGGTTAGAATTAAAAACTTTTGAAGTAAAAAGCTTTTAGTATCAAAAGAATCAATGAAATTGATGACCATTAAACCTGACTTCGAATTAATGGTATTTAAGAAAGATATACATTTAGATATCGGAATAGATACCATTTTTGGCACTTCAACTTTAAGAAAGAATCGATACCATGAATAAAAAGTGTCCATTAATTAAAGAAACACTTCTTTATTTATGTTTAAAGTAGGCTTAAGCATTCAATATCTGGAATCTCTGGAATCCTATAGAAGTCAGACCACATCATGCCATACCTCAGCGCCACACCTCACCACACCTCAGCACACCGCACCACACCTCACCGCACCTCACCCACACCACACCATACCGTTTTACCACATCAGCCATTTTGTTTTTGTTGAAACAATACTCTGTGTGAATCTGAAATTCATTTCACTCGCCAGAAATGTGAGTGAAATGTGAACATGTATCAAAACCAGCAACAAAATAATCAGCATTGCTTTAAAAAATTGCCTTATCTTCCAAAAGATAGCGTTGAAAATGATAACTTTTGCACCAATGCCTGAGGTGCTGCTCCTAAAATAACCACAACGACGCCATGATTGCCGCCCCTAAAAAAAAACCAAAAAGGAAAAAAAATAGTGGCAAAAAGTAAAGCGTAATCATCACCAACCTGAATAAACATTTGGAAAAAATGGTTAAATAGAGCACAATAAAAAATACAGTCTGTCACGCGGACAACAAAGGAGAGAAAATGTATGTGATACTTATTATATTATATTTTCCTATATACTAACCTTTATCTTTCTTCGCAGTTATAAACGTATATTATCTCAATATACATTTTAATAGTGGGCGTCAACGTAGATAAATATTGGCTGTTGATATTAATTAAGATCCGGAATTCGATCCGGATATTAAATTCAGTGAGAGACACTCACTGGTTCTCTTTTAGGACAGCAATTTAAAGGGCAATCTCTTCAAAGGTCATCTTAACTGGTTAAAATATCGATTCTGATTCATCAAAAATGTTGTATCATTTTTGAGAGCTGATCAAGATTCAACTAAATTCGGAGGCCTCACTTTTTAAGGAAGAATTCAATCTGATCCGTTTATCACTCCAATACAATACAATAGAAATTTGAAAAAAAGAGGCCGATCTATCAAAATTATTCTAGAAGTAATTAATTTCTTATGATCTGATTTTGATTGATCTGATCAAAGAAAGATTAATTCTTAACGAGGAATTCACTTTAATTTGATATAAAACTTCCAGTAGAAATTATGTACACATTGCAAAAACGATAAAAAATATCCGGTCGATATTCAATCACGGCAAATAAGATTCATTGGGGTTAAAACTCTTTGTAGAAACATAAAATAGAATTCGATTAAGAAGGAAATCCATTTGACTCAATAAAGTCAATAATGACTGACTTGACTTCACTTGACTTTGACTAAACCAAAAATTCTTTTTCATTTCATTCACTTTTCATTTCAAAATCATTTTTTTTAAATGTTACTATTACCAGATTTACCAATAATTCTCCTAATAATAATAATATTATTATTATTGTATATGTATATCAGCATATTTTCCTGATTTTTTCCTTTCGCGTTTTTCCTTCTTTTCTTTTCTATTCCTTTGCCTTTTTCCGTTAATAGTCTTACAGCCTTTGATTACCTTTTCGCCTACACTTTATTTTACACCCATTTTCTTGGGTCGCCGTCCTCTTTCGATTCGCCTTGCATCTCATCAAACATTCCGTGCTCATAACTTAATTTAAGAACTGCCGGAAACGCACCGACGCCATTTCTGACAATGAGTGATGGTCACGTGAAAACGTATGGCTGGGGGGGGGGGGTGGATAGGAGCCCCATGTACAAGTGGTACGTTTTTTGTAGCACCTGAACTGTGTACCTGCTGCTGCTGGCCTTTTTATGTTCCACACCGCTTGCAAATGACAAAATGAACAGCGCGCATTCATTGCAATCATTTATCACCGCAGAAATCCAACCATTTTTATTTTCACACTTTTTGAGGTTTTCTATTATTTTTTTGGGTTTTCTATTTTCCAGCTTTTTTCATATAATTTTGTTTTTTTTTTTTATTTTACCGGACAATCTTTTCCTAGTTTTGCCAGCAACCATTTAATACGTTTTGCAACGTTTGACGACAGTCGAGCAAATCTGATAAAATGCGCTTTAATTGACATGCAACCAGAGGGGAGGCCGTATGAGGAGAGAGAGACAGAGAGAGAGAGACAGAGAGAGTGAGAGACAGAGAGAGATAGAGAGAGGAGAACCGCTTTCTAATGCAACCTCTTTCATTTCAAAAAACATTTTCATTTCAACAGATTTTTATCGTAGTCTAGAATGTCGGATGTAAATTTTAAAAAGCCGCCGTTTATTTTTTACAGTATTTATTATTACTCGTACATATAACAGTAGCTGGCGATTACAGTTGCCGGATTATTTATTTTTAATCACTGCATTAGTTTTAATTGTCACAAACGATGCTAATAACAGGTTTTTTCCAAGCGATATGGCACGAACCCGGATCGATCAAGAGGTGGTTTGCTACAATTATAATAAGTCTTTTTTCAATATTTATTTTATCTATTCTCCGCAAAATGCTGACTGAGGCACGTTCAGTCATCTTTTCTTCTCGGATTCTTGAAATATTTGTTAAAACTCTTTATAAATTATCATTAGAATTATTATATAATAATATATTCGTATCAGTTCTTATATAATACATATTATAGCATAGTATAGTATAGCATAGTATAGTAATCCTTTTCCTTAGAACTATCCATAGTCTTCTATCTTCAATATATTTCCGCCATTTACATTTCTCGAGTCTCGACTCTCATCTCATGATTTGGATGATGATCCTGAATCATCTTTCCTCATCTTCTGTATTTAACTACATTATATATTTTTGAGTCACCTATAAAATTCTCCTTTACACTCATCCTAGTTAATACAGATATCTTTGAACATTTTGTGGAATTAAATTGTATACAATCAAATTGCATAATCAAAATTTAATTAAAGTTCTCTGTGGAAGTGAACACAAAAAGTGATTTCGGAAAACAACTTTATAAGTGAAATAGAAGTGAATTGAAAATCGAACTAAAAATGGCGAGACAAAAGCGACAAAATTGAGGAAAAAACAAGCCAATTTGATTAGGAGAAGTTGTAGGGAAGCGAAGGGTATCGAACCGCGAGCAGAAAGGGCGGAAAGGTACCACTCATTCTCGTGTGATTTGAATTCGCGCGAATTTCTCCAATACTAGTCGTCTATCTCAGATTTTTATAGCGCGTACAACAACAAAAACTACAAGTAAAATAATAACAAAAACTATAGTAACGACTATTTTCTCTGCTCAGCAAACTGAATCGCGTGTTGCTAGAGTCGTGTTAAAAAAAGACAGATAGACGGTAGACAAACAGATAGACAGTCAGGCAGACAGACATACAGACATACAAACGCATTTGGGATGCAACACAGAGAGATGCAGATGCAGCGAAATCCCTGAACTGATGGACAGACACGGCCTGATATCAATGAGTGCGAATCGACGTAAGAGTAAACGAACGAACGAACGAACGTCCGAACGATCGCACGTATGAACGACGTACATACATACGTAAGCGATTCTGTTTCTTTTGCGATAATTTTTTTGTTCATCTTTGTTTAGTTTTAGATTTGTTGTACTTGTTATCCTCGGCAATGCTAACTTGGGCAAGTTTCCATATCAGCAGTTGACCAATCGCGTCAGCAACAAAATAAGCCGGACACACAAAACCTGGTTCGGTGGATCCCGCGTTTGGCTACGAAATTCAAGAGAAGTCAGCAGCCATGAGTTCGAAATCTCGCGAGCGTACGAAAAACTGCCGCATGCTGGTTACCAGCCCAGGGAGATGAGATGCCGCTGGATGATGATGAGACTGGATGATGATTTGAATGGATGATGATGAGGCTGAATGATGATGAGGCTGGACGATGATGATGAGAATGAAGACGATCATGATGATGACGATGAAGTTGATTATGATGATGATTGCGTGTGGAATTTGGACAAACATTTCTGTGATGTTGTTGTTGTTGCTCCTGGCTGGTAGTATTATTGGGGCTACGATGCCTGGTGATGAGTTGCACCCATCTTGGTCTCCGATACTGGAAGTGTTGCCCCAGCAGCACCTACCAACTTTGCACTCACTTCAACGAGCTCTATATTCTGCGGCTTCAAGCTATACTCGTGTAATTGGTATATACTTTTTTTATTCTCTCTACTCTTTGTTCTATATACTCTACTCTACGAAACGATCGCGCGAGCTCACCAAGCGATCATTCGGCGATATGGCAACGCTCAACGAGCCGTGAAAGTGTTATAATGCACCTTCTTTTCGGTGTGCCTTTTATTATTATAGCATTTTTGCACGTTTCCTGTTCGAAGTGCATCTTTGGTTGGTTTTTGCCTTCATCTTTGTTTGGTTAAGTTCGTTCCTGTTGCTGATCGTTGTTCGTTGGTTGTTTCCTCTGCGATTTCACGTGGTTTGCTTCGGGAAGATAACGTGTAGGTTCGAACTGATCGGCTGGAATTATATTCTGCTGAGTTGTTTGGTTTGGTCGTTTTTTTCAATGCCGATTTCCTCCGAAATCGGTGCTGCACATCTCGGCGTATATAATCTGATGATTGCAAGTGCATTTGGAATTAGCTGTAACTCCCTTCGCTCTCCCCCTCTCTCACTATCTTTCTTTCTCTCTCTCTGCTGTTCTCCAGAGTTGTTCACTATACAAGATCTCTGTATCTTTTAAAGAAATCAATTGTTTATATGCTGCGTTACATCTGAAAGGCCTATTCTCGGTAATCACATCAGAAAGTCTCAATTTTGTGTACTTGTCTGTGTACTCCGTGTAGTTCTGGGATTATGTTGGAAAAATTGATAAAGCAACAAAAGATATTAAATGAATACATATTTATATTTACTTTTATATGAATATATCCTTAATATCCATAATATACAACACTTTATCCTAACTCCTTGTTCTATACTATACTAGAATTCGAATGATTAAAAAGCTCTCAACACTTCCATCTGTGTAAACATGCAAGCATCGTAGACAATCGTCAATCCTAAATTTATACACAGCTAATTAAAATGTTCCAACAACTCAGCGTACAGTTGAAAGATCGTGAGTGTGATTCTACCGACCCGACTTAGAAAGGACCATGAAAGCATGCTAACCAAAGTAAATGCGATAGTAAAAGAGAAAAAAATTAACAAAATTGTAATCGAGAGAAGTAGTTGACCCGAAACGAGGAGTTGCAGCCCGCCAAAGAGCAGCGAAGAAACGAAGGAACGAAGAAAGGAAGCAAGATATTCAACAACAATACGAGAAACCAAAGCAAGCGATACCAAATACAACAACAACACAACGTCACACAAGCCAAAAATCTGCCCGCCGTCTTCAACAGTCATCCAGCTGTTTTCGTGCATGTAGCTATTTTATTCCTACAAATTGTTAGTCTCTCCGCTCGAGTCACAGGCAGCCAGCCACTCGATTGCCACTCTGCGTCCTGGCAGCTGAAGTTGGCCGGCCCGCGTCTAGTCGGGCCCGCTGACTGTCTGTGTTGACTCGGCTGACTGACCCCTGTGAACTGACACGCTCGAGCTTGTGGTAATAACGTAGCGAAATATTTAAGTCAGGAAAATTAACACCTTTCTGGAGATTCTTGTGCAGTGATTCAATGATTCCCGGTCAGGCAGCCTTTAAGACAGCCAGCGATCCAGACATTCAGTGAGTCCAGCAAACATCCAGCAAACATCCATCCAACCAGCCATCCAGTGAGCAGACATTCGAAACAAGTCAGTCTGCGCGGTGAAGTCGATGAGATGATCTGTTGTATTACATCAGACGTGGGAGGAGTTTTAAATAAAGTGCAAAATTGCGGTTGTTAGCTGGTTAATATTGCCTGGTTAGAGATGTGATTGATGATGTTGTGGAACTAGCAGCCAAATCTTTTGTCATTGAGGGCAGCAGACAGAGGAACGGGCAGAGAAGTTTTTCGGCAAAGTGTTTCCATTATTCTTCTATTCTTCTCTCTTCGAGGGAGTTCCTTAAAACTAAGATCAGGAAATTTAAATTAGCTTGCAATTTACATTGAAGAATACAGAAAGCGGTGGCTTCTTCCGCCTCCTCCATGTAGTTGCTATCCCATCCTGTATCTTGCAGCTTATTTCTCAAGAAATTCTCGAAGCCAGATTAGGCATCAGTTGGTCTTGGCCCAGAGTTGATCTCCACGATCTCACTGGGCGTTTGCATTTCTCATGGTACCTGCTGGGCTCGTGCACTATCATTAGCTTTAAATGTAGAAATGAGAGTGAGAAAAACCACAGCTTCGTCAGCATCACACCATCACAGCATCGCACCGTCCGATGATCATACATCGAGTGTATCGCACACTCAACGATATTGCTCACGAAACAATTGCTCATGATTTGTTTTGACCATTTTTATGCCAGCAAATAAGATCTTCTAGAGATTGTGGGATGGAGTGGAGAATTTTATGGTAAAACTTCCCAGAAGTTTTGTCGTTTCGGATGAGTACGAAGGAGTTGTAAGTAGGAAGCAACAAAGTGGCAAAAGTCGCAGTAGGCTGGCTCGTTTAGATGCATAATTAATGGGGTGGAAAGGAGAAGAACAGTTTATCACTCCATTTCAAAGAGGGAACAAATATTAAATTTAAAGTAATGAAAGATATGACACTAGAATTATTATTCGAATGGTTTATAAAATAAACATTACTTAAATTATAGACTCAAGGTCCATTTAATTACTGGCACCCATTCTGCAAGACGTTAATTTAGCTGTGCGTCTGTTGGAAGTCGATGAGTTGCTTCGTTGATGATGAGTTGAGGTCATGAGTTGCATCAGTTATTTGAAAACCCCCCAAAATCCAGGCTCCAAAATATATCTTTACTTAGGCACAGTAAACACTCATCGTAGTCCCCAATATATGCTATATCCTATGCTGCCGCTTTAATCTCAACTAGCAACTACAACTTGTAGTTGAATAATAAGTTCTCTTTGATCCTGCTTCACATTTTCAGTCACTTTAGAGCCAATTTTTCCTTAAGTAACCGCCAAAAGACTAACACCAACTAACAACAAAAAATCAAAGGCAGAGAAAGAGAGAAAGAGAGAGAGAGAGAGACACAGAGAGGGAGAAACAAAAGTTGCTGGCCACAGCAACAGCAACAGCAACATCTTGTAGACATATCTGCACAGATTCCAAACAAATGAGTTTAGCAATCGAGCAAATAGTTGTGAGGTCCATTAGAGGGCACCGTACCAAAACCCCGTACTCACCTCACAGCGCGCGTTGCCACCAAGCGAACAAGCCACCAAGCTATCAAGTTTTAAGCTTGAATGTGGCCAACGTACAGATTTCCGAAGGTGTTGCAGCGGCTGCTTGGCTGGTTGCTAGGAAGTTTCGCTGCTGGGTTGCTTGGGTTTATAATGTGAATTAGACACGATTCGTGATTTATGAGGTGCGAACTGCACAAAAACAATTTTTTAGTTTTATTAAATTTTGATGCTCTGTGATTTTTGCGGGTGTCTGCTGCTGCTGTTGCTGCTGCTTTTGTTGTTCGTTCTTCGTTGCAAACAAAATTGGAAGGGGAAGAAATGAAAAGATGCCGGAACGATTTGATAGATATTTTGCATGCTTTCTATGCTGTATTGTTGTTTTATTGGTGTTGTTGTTCTCCTTTGGTACTCTTCGATTTGATTGGGATTTTGTAAAGTCTACGGCTTTCTTATTTTTTCGTATCGAGTCGCCGTCGATAGCTTTTGTAGCTGCTATTTTCGCGTTGACTACAAGATGCAGGATAAGTATTTCTATTGTACCCACTATAAGTCGTAGTTAAATTGTTACTAACACCTACCAGCGGATACCATTCAAGTGTGAATATTTTCGAGATCGAATGGTTACTGGTTACTCTTTCAACTCAGAGGTATCCACATTTATGTTGCCAATTAGTTGCTAGTTGTTCCTTGATACTTGTCGATCGGTCGGTCGATCGGTCGGTTGGTTGATCGGTTGGTCGCTCGGTTGGTCGGTTCTTGAACTGAAGGTAGGTTTGCTTCTCAGAGCTTTATGACTTCCTTGCCTAGAGCTTTGAGTATTCAGACAAAAAATATGACTAAATGCAAAATTCTATTCAGATTGTAAGGTGTGAACCGATCACGATTCTGCGGGCACAACGCAAATAGTATCAAAAGACACACTCGTATAGTAAACTATAAAACATGATGTGGTAACAGTTATATACCTCAAGTATACTCTATGACCATAAATAGGATTATTGCCATAAGTATTGCCATACTATTATCACTAGTTTAAGAGACAGAAATCATGCTGACCTGCAAATAATAAGGGGTCAAAATAATAGTTGACGGCCGAGTTGATTGTATTGAAAGCATGTGGGTTTGGGTGGGAATCGAAAGTTAAATAACTTTTGCATTCTAAAAAGACGCCATTCAGCTGCTAATTTGATTTCTTTGTAAGTTAAAATTGCAATTCCAAAATATCAAAGCTGAGTTGTGAAAATAAATGAATACCAGCTAACATATCCATCATAAAGTGAGGCATTTTATATGGTATTCCCAGCATTGTTCCCATAATATTCCCAGAAACATTACTAAAGGATTGTTTAGGGACTTTATTTCCAAGACTTTATTATAAATCGAACTGATATTTCTGAAACTATCCACTCAAAACCAATCAACTTAAATTGGGTCCGTATTTTCAATGATTGCGAAGGTCAGAGGGTTATAATGTCAGAAATAATAAGAGTGATAAGATATGCGACATGGTCCATGGTCCAATAACTCTGAAAGTCAACAACTCTGACTTTCTTCAGTGTATCTCTGGACAACATATTTTTTGTCTCTCCGCCGGATGGTGTTATTGTAAAACGTGTTAATTAATCCAGCCACCGCAACAAGTGTTTCATATTTACACATATAGTGAGTATATGAATGCATGGAGTTCGCATGGACTTTTGGACAGCTGAACGTGGGCTCTCCTCCGTAGCTTAACTATGATATCCTGAAAGCACCATTCAACGTTCACTTAACAACGTCGTAGATATGACATGCGACAATTAAATGTATTAAAATACTTAGATATTAATATGTTGATTATGTAGAGCTGCTCCTCGATACCTCGATACTTCGGACATGTTTCGAGAGTGCATGCAATACAGATGAATCGCTTTCGATCAATTAAATGAAATTCATAGGAAAACGCAAAAGCCAAAGACAACAACGAAAACCCAAACATTAAGATGACTTCGAAGTCATAAAAACAAATAAAAACATATACAAAACTGATGTGACCAGCCGAAAGATAGATAAATATTGCTGGCCGCATATTAATACTGTCAGGTTGAAATTCTCAACAAATACGCGGAATTACGCCAAAGATAAGAGCGAAAACTGTTTGTGCACTGGTACGTTGAAAACGTATGCAAAAACGATAAAATTTTGCACGCGCTCGCTTACATACTCAAATACGATGTATGCTCCGCTCAATGTCATTGCCAGGGTTTCAAATTCAGTTGCTATTCAAATTTAGGAAGCAAGAAAAAAGGAGTAGAAGTTGAAGAGAAGGAATTGAAAAATTTAAAAGTGTGGGAATGAGTATTGAGAAGATGAAAGTGAAAGAAAGATGAAAGACTACGAACAATAAGTTACATAATAAGAAACGAAGCAGAAACAGAGTTGGAAACGGTATAAAGTGAGCTGTTAAGGTTTTGGTTTTAGTTCTAGGCTTTAGACTAGACTCGGTTTTTGGTCGAAATTTGGTCGAAGACAGAGACGATCTACAAAATTTCCACATTCTGTTTAGACTCCGATATAAAAAAGGCAAATAATGCACACATTTTTATCAAAATAGTTCTAGGGACGAGAGATGTTGGTCAGCTCAGAATGTTTCACATTTAAAGAACTGCTCAGAACAGATGCTTCCAAGAACGAAAACTCGCAGAGTCGCCTCGTCTATCACTCTACAGCACTCAGCTAATCAGTAGACTTATCAACAGATGTCTGCGCCGGTGTGGAGTTTAGCAAAGTGGTAACAACACTAACATGGCTCTCTAGACGAAGGAAGATGCAGCAGGGAGGCATTCTTTATTTATTCCTTTTAGTTTTCTCTCTTAATAGCAGTTCGTTTACGGAGGATGTGGGCTGTAAGGAATTTAAACGGTTGGAGTTCAATGAATATGAACATTTTTTTGCTCTAAATGTTGACTTTTCTGAGTACTCTGTTTCTACCTCTGTCTCTATCGCTGTCACTAACTCTGTCTCTATCTCTGTCACTAACTCTGCCTCTACATCTGTCTCTACATCTGTCTCTATCTCTACCTCTGTCTCTACCTACTCTCTCTACTGTCACTACATGTGCCTGTACCGCTCTCTCTACCTCTGTCTTTATCTATGCCTCTACCAACGCCTTTGCATCTCTCTCTGTTCCTTTGTCTCTTTCGAGATGGATGGATGGATGGGTAGACAAAAACTGCTCACCATAACTTTGAAATTATCACTGCTGTGTTGAGCACCTTGTCCTAATCTTTGGTACCACTTCCCCTCTCTTCGTCCTCCCTCTCAGCCGTTATCACCTGTTTCCCAACCACATTACAAGTTCAATCTTAAAGAAACAGAATAACTTAAAATGAGGGGTGGGGGGTCGGTGGCATTGGAGACCAACAGGCAAGGCAGAACTTCCAGTCGCCCAGCCGGCGCTTAAATATCGAATCTAAAGTTTTTTTAACTTTAGCTTATCTCGGCGTAAAGAACTTGAAAAGTGTTTTCTGTTTTTTACTTATTGACTTGTTATCTCAAATCATTTGGAAATATGCAGTCAATAAATGCATCGTCGTCGTTGTTGTAGTCGTCGTCGTAGTCACCGTTGTCAATGTCCAGTGAGTCCTCTTCCCCAGTCGGTGTTTTCGGTATTCGGTGTGCAATGGTGACCATGCTAAATGCATTTATAATTTTCGAAATTGATAATTGTGTGTACAACACACACACACACACGTGGACACACGAACACACATCTGACATGACTCATTCCTCAACTCGTGCGTCTTCATGCATTTGGTATGCGGCGGTATACCCGACACTCTGCCCCTCGCTCCGGCCGTCATTCCTGTCCGTGTCTCTTCCTCGCTTTCTTCTTTCCTTCCTTGTTCCCCTTCCTCTTTCCTTTTTTCCACTCTTATACCAGCCGATATTTCCTCAAACATACTCGATATTATCTGATCTCTGTATCTAGAGTGCTGTGGCTCCATATTTCCGATGCGTCGGGAGTTTTTCGATCAAACGCAGTGACAAGTGTTATTTGAGTCGAGTTCTTGTTGTGGTTTAAGTAATTATTTCTTATTGCGTACGGTTTGTGTCGCTGCGATAAGCTTATTTAGAACAAATTGATTAAAGTCTTGGATTTAAGTGCTTTAGTATCGGTCGAATTTTTCATTAATGTCATTAAGCCCGATGATCTTTTACGGTAACAGTGTTGGTGGAAGCAGAAGCAGGTTTTCGATGTTGACAGTGTTTTTTGTTTTTTATTCAAATGATAAATAAACATTTACTTATCATACTTACTTAAATTCTTCTATATTTTAGTTTAGTTTAGTTCGATTAGAAGAAGAAGAAGCAGAGCGAGACGTCATCATGCACCGGAACTAAGGATACATAGTATATACTTATCCAGAAGTATTAACTAACCTACAATGAGAACCAAATAAAATAATAGTTTTATAAGTAATTATGATAAAGATATATAAATAGATAGATAGATAAATTCATATATAAATAGATGGATAGATAGACATATTTATCGATATATAGACAGAAGTAGATACACAAATAGTTGACAAGATTTAGGGTAAGAAATTCGAACGAACTCTGACAATTGGACTTCGACACTGAAGACCTTATAGATAAGACCTTGTAGATCCTTATATAGGCTTAGGATTCTTTGAACTTTATTCAATCAAATGGAGAATTCAGCATTTTTATAGAAGAGAATTTGAAATGAAACAAAAATAGAGAGTAATTAGGGGAGATACGAGTAGAATTACACAGTACTTTTTGCTTTTTTTCCTCTACAAATTTTCATTTTAGAATTTCGACTGGGATACCATTAAATAATCGTAAAATCTTTGACTCGTAGAACTTATTTCTAGAATTCTATCGAATGAGAATCAACGATTTGAAATAGAGTTGAGTCAAAGATAAGATGAAATCCTAAATTAATTTCGCCAAACTACATTCGCATCGTCTTAATCGCAAACCACTTCACCAGTTAAATAAGAAATCAATCGTCAATTAAACTTGAATAGAAACTTGAATAGATCTTGATAGACCTCTACAAACAAATACCAACTTTTTACATGCATATATTAATATAAAGTATCGATATCAATACCATCATACGGACTCTGAATTCGTATTTCGCATCATCAGCAGCAATTTATTGACAAACGAGATTCTCTCTCCTCCGGAGCCAGACAACTGCTCACTTTAGCAAATGGGTGTTGTTGTTGTTGTGCTGCTCCGCTTAATTAGTTTTCTTCCATTACAGCAAACAACAACAACAATAGCAACAATATCAATAGATGAAAGTACCAACATAGCTTTTCGTATCCTTTATCAGTCATAAATCAAATCCCAAACAAAGGAAATACAATATACTCCAAGTATTGTATAATATTTTCTTTCTCCAAGTATTTTCGATACACTTTTTGTATTGTCTTTGTATCCAATCATCTTTCTATCGTTTCTTATCTCTGCATCGTATATCGATCTGAAAGTATTGATTGCTTTTCCTCCAAACGCAGAGTATCCGCATATTTACAAAAGCGTACGGAACCAGAAAATGTAAACAACTGGTAGTTAGGGCACAAAATCAGACCAAAAGTCTATTTGAAAATAGCTGATAAGACAGCCAGATAGACAGACAGACAGATAGAGAGGTAGAGACAGAAGCCGTTGTGTGTAGTTCAAAAGCAAGACAGTGCTTGAGATGAGATTTCATTTTTCAACTTAAGAAAAATAATCTTTGTGTCGCTGCTGTTCGACCAACTGATACCGTATCGCGGACACTACACTATCTGCAGAAGTCTATCTAACATCGCCGGAACATCTGCGAAACAGTTCGCACCACAGAATCCAGTAGCTGCCAGATACACCACACTTGCGTGGAAAGCTTACTCAACGAGAATCGCATATAAAATGTGGTTACTTATGAGAAACGCATCCGTTTCGAATGGTTGATGTTGATACGGTTCTGCTTGTTTTTCTTGTTATTTGTTGTTGTTTGCTGCTTTTAACTTTTGTTGTTTTGCATGCACACGGATTCTGGTTGTCGCGTTAGTTATAATATTTTGATAATTTTATGATTTAAATTGTTGTTCTTTGCTTGTCCGGGAATCGCTGCTCTGTGAACCGAAGGAAACCTATCGCAAGTGAAGATCGAGGTCATTGCTTTCACAGACTTTGGCATGAGAGATGAAATCAAATCGATTCGGTTGGCAACGACGTCGGGACAGAATAACGAATATGCTAAAGTTTCCTCTCGAGCACGATAAGAACTTAAGTGCTGATTACTGAGTTTGTGAATTTCTAAAAAAGTTCACAGTAGTTACTCGCACAGTATGAAGCTCGTTTTCACAATAAAGGAAGAAGAGTTAAGAATGAATTTTAAACGAAGCCAATCAAAATTAATGAATGATTATAGAGAACTTTCTTGATCATTAAATATCAAAGATACGAGTATTATAGGCTAGTAAGGATAGACAAGAGATATTATAGGATAGTATAGTATTTATTACTAAGATTATTAGATGTAGAGAAATAGAAATAAGGATCTTATCGTACCGTAACGTAAGTGCGTCTATATTCATGATCAGTGAATAAAATGGCAGGAGTTTAAATAAATCATTTCTCGAAAATAGAAACCTCCTGACTATCTTCCAATGCTGAAGAGTTTAGTTTAGGTTTTTTGATGGTTAAGAGTTCTAAGCATCAGCTTTATTTTCCATCCACCTCATATCCTTCCTTCCTTCCTTCTATCCTTTAGTCCTCCCATGAGATTTCCTTTAACTCAACTGTATTTCCTTTTTTAATACTTTTTAGAATACTTACTTTTAAAGCAACGAATTAAAAAATAAATGTTATCATGATCAGGTGGTAATATACTAACTTATTTTAATATAGTACTAAACGAAGAAGGAAGCGATTATATTAAACTCGTAAAACATTTAATTTAGGATCTATTGCGATGCGAATAGAATAGCAATGAAAACATAAACAGCGGAAGGGACGAACCTCTTTCATTTACAGAGATACTACGAGGAGTTTGGAGGATTTTAGAAATTTGTTTCGAGATAAATATTATCGCTCTTTCAAGGATGGGACGGACGACGCTCCTTAATATGCTGAACGCTTATCTTGCTGCCAGTCTCAGTGTCTCGTCTTCCATTATGATGCAAAGAGATACGGAAGAAAGAATGAAAGAAAGAAACCTTGCGAACTCGTTTATCAGCGCCGCTCGAAAAATTCAGATAGAGTTGTTGTTGCTGCTGTTGAATGCGAAGAGCAACAATATACAATATAAATTAACATGGCAACAGGCGCCAGAAAACGCACAAACAATTACGCGCACCGTACATTAAAGAAGAGGCATCAAATTTATCGCATGCGAGAAATTTTGCTGAACACACAAATTAAGGCTGCGCATGCGTGCACGCAAATGTGTAAAATACAACACGAGAAGGAAGGAAGGAAGAAGTGCCTCCTCGGGCTACAAGTCAAGCGCTCTGTTGGTTTTGAGTGGTTGTTGTTGTTGTTGTCGATGTTGATGTTGTTGGCGAGTGTTAAGTGCTGCTCTCTGTTTGTTCAGTTTAGCATTAATATTATTGGGCGAAGATGTGTCTTGGCGAGGTTCCTCTGACATGCATACGGGTGAAAATTAATGTTAACAGCATGTTTTCGGTGTGTTACAATTCTGAGCGTTAAGTAAGGCCCGCGGGTGTTTAGTTACCTCAACGAGGAGTAAGCGAGGTGTTCCTATACTCATATTATACACCCGTAATTTAGGGCTTCCTTTTATAAAAATTACCGCTCGCCGGCATAAATGAAGTGTTTTCGGATCGTTGCGTCGTCGTTGATGGTTTCATTAGCTTTTGGGTGGTTAATATTTTAATTTTTTACTAAACACACACGAAACATCCACTTGATTTTGCTTTGTTTCCCCCGGTTTTTTGTTGTTGACTTAATTTTATTTGCGGCGCTTAGGTTGGCACCTTGGCACTGCACTCCGTTGGGTCTGTCATCCTCCGTCGACTGTCCGGATTCGGTGTCTTTCCATGGTGTTTAATGGTTGTTTATTCAAGGGTCGTTTCAATTTACAGGCGGGTCGGCTACCTGTGAGTACGAGTATCGCACCTGCATTGTTTTGGGTTTCATGGTATTCCATGGATGTTGGTTGGCTCTCCGTTTAGATACCTTTAAAGTGGTCACTATTTTGCGAATGTGATTAAATTGTTGTTCTTTTTTTAAGTTTCAAGTTTATTTGCTTTAACGGTAGTGATCCCACGGAACAACGGAAGTGCCATTTGGGATATCTGTGGGATATTCATACGGGATGCATATACAATAGCCAGGGAACTGTGGGAACTACTGACTTGCGAAAAGATGCGACAATGAGGCCTTTTTAATTAACGGCAGATAATGATATTAAAACATCAGTTAAGATATTAATTTAACCATAATAATCTCTGGTGATTTTTCCCAATGAGATTCATGCCTATCTTCAGCAGTTGAACAAATTTTATATAATATACGAAGAATTCAAATAATTCAATAAAAAAAAAAAAGAGATTTCTTTAAAGTAGCATTTTTTAAAAAAATATTAGATTACTTAGATAATGAAAGGATGATCGCAGATGATCAAATGGTTGAACTCTTTATTGAATCTACTTGAGAATTCTACAGAAAATGTTGGATATCCAGTGTTTGTTAATTGAACATTTTTTCAAAGCAAAAAAAAATAAATATTTTAATCTTTAAATTGCTGCTTATAAAATTATTATAATTTAAAAAGAAACAAACAAAAATCTACATTTAATAATAAAATTGGCTTTAAGAATATTTCCAAATTATGTGTATTTTTATTATCGGAAATTGAATAAGAATTTTTAAATTTCTATTTAATAGCACGAAGCAGAGGTAACGAAACAATCTGGAAAAAACAATCTTATAGATAACAATCGCTATACTCAAGAAACTCAAAGAGCAAAATATCGTAGCTTCCTTTAGACATTATTATGATCATTGATCTTTTATTTTTTTTTTGGTTTTGATGTTTTTCTTATTATTGATGATGCTGTTGTTGTTGTTGTTGTTGTTTTTATTTTTCGTATACCTCTTGTAGCCTTCTGATTATCTCGTCGCTCGTTGTTAATTAAGACTCTTCGCGTTCTTCGCACAAGCAGCAGAAGTTGAAGCAGCCACAGCAACAGCAACAACAACAACAACAACAACCACGGGCAACAGCATCACCAACAACTTCAGCTTGAATTTGGTTTTAGAATCTTGAGTGTTTATCAATCTTTTTCGCGCTTATCTTTTCAAAAAGTTCATGAGGTCTAGTTATCAATTCCAAGCGATCTCTGAACGGCTGGAATGGCTGAATGTTGTTTAATTGACCAGCGCAGGCAAGTTAACAGGAGCAACAACAACAACAACAACGTAGTCACCATTACTGTAATATATGTATGTACATACGTATGTCGATCAAAAAGCAACAACAACTTTCAGAATGAGTGAAGCATTACGAACAGAAAACTTTTAGTCAAAGTCTGACATTACAAAAAAAGCAAAAAAAAATAAACTAAATATATGCGAATATATAAGATTTTAATCAGTTAAAAGAAATACACAGAAACCACACAAATATACACCAAGAAATTTATAGTGAAATAATATATTTAAATGTTAGATAAAAACTAAAAAGAAATACGATCAGTCAACAAGCAAAAAATACCAGACAAATTAACACATTTCCCATGAAATCGGTAAAGGTTAAAATATAAAAGGAAAATAAAAGATTAAATAAAAGGATTTGAAAATATGAATACTGCAAATAAACTGAACATAATACTGAAATACAATATATGTATAAACATGTATATTAATATATATATAGAGAAAAACATACGATATATAAAATATAACAAAAATTAAATAATATTTCAAAGTTTTCAGTTGTCACGACTTTTTTTACAATACTATATTATATTTAAAAAACTAAAAACAATGGTATAATAATATTTTGCAGTTCTTTTTCTATCTCTTAACCCTCTACCAATCTTTCTAGCTACATCAGGATGTACAGATACAGACAGAAGAGAGAGAAAATTTTAGGAACCCGATCTGAATCACTTAGAGACAAGTCAACTATATATATCGCTAAATAAAATTCGAAGAAAGAAGCCAAAATTGTCAAAAGTTACCTCAGATTATGAGAAACGTGCTCTTTACCGAAATTTAATAAGCAAAGACTACGATATAACCTTTGATCAGAATGATGAATCAGAATTTCTAACATTTATTATAACAGGTTTATCATGTTATCTGTCTGTCTGTATGTGAATATCTACCCTTGTCAGTGAAATCATTTAAAATATCTTAGATATAAAAGTATTAAATTCGAACGTTTTTTAAGTGAAATCTTGTTACATACATATATAATCAGCAAAAAAGTGATTGCGATTAAGTTATATATTATGAGCCATTAGTATATGTTGATAAATATGACAAAAATAATGTCGTTACTTAAAATCAAAACATTCTATTTCCCAGAATACTCAAATTACAGTTGATATGACGCTAAAAGTTCGAACCGATAGATATCAGGGGATATACTGCGTGTATATGTACTGTATTTATAGCGAACTTTATCTGTATAATAAAAGAAATTAGTAGGTACCGCTGACAAAGATTTATTAGCGATTTAATATTGTCTCGCAAGTCGAATTGATTTCTCGCTAAGATCTGTTGCATTGTAAAGTCACGTTTGAAATGTGTATTTATTTAAAACTCAATCTGATCTAAGATAAAATAAATAATTGATTGGCAGAAGCAGAAATCGACAGCGCTAATAAATATAGTATGACCTCAATTATGAGGGGCAGCAAAGTTAACGAGAATGTTTAATTTAGATAGAGATCAGTGATAATTATTTATTTGTGCAACACTGATAACAGTTAACATAGCTGAAAGATAACAAGAGCTACTATAATCTCCGATTTGAAATAGAAATAAACTTGGGCAAAACCTATACTTTATATTTTAACACTTCAATTCTCTGGAAATCATTAAGTGGTTAAAGAAATCCTACGAACGAACCTAACTTTGGTCCAAAGCAACTTCTAATCTTAAGTATTCAATTGAGATATTCGTACACTATTAAAAGCATATTAATTTTTAATTTTTAACAGTTTTTAGTAACGGAAAGAATATGATTCATTGCTTTTTTGTCATAGTGAATCATTTGATGTTATAACGAAACACTTTCAATAAAGATTCAATTGACGATAATATGTACTTTAATTACGATAACTTTCAATTGTCAATAACTGAATGCTAAACATACTGAAAATAAAGACATCGAGGTTGACTTAATTTTTCTCAAGTAACTTTTTCCTAGGTATTATAATAACTATGGAGAGTTTCTAAGACGACATTTTCCTAACTTTGAATATAACCTGAGGTATCTCTAGGTATCTCTATCAAAATATATTAGATATATGTTCCTTTTTACATTATTTATACTAAATAATTTCTTTTAGTGTACGGTGTTATCAAGAAAACAAATCTTTTGGTGGATTTTACTTCGAAGAACTGAAATCAAATCTTGGCCATCAGCAACTAAAAATTGAATGCCGATAAAGTAAACAAAAGAAGATAAAAAAGAAAAAATATACGCTGAACATTGAACTGAGGTACGAATATAGAAAATAACCAACATCGAGCCGAAATGCGGCTGAAAATTGAAATTAAAATTAAACATTGCTCACTGGCAGCCGGTGCTATCAGACGCCAGCGATCAGCGATTGTGCCTGTTGATCGCATGGAATAATTATGGACTTGCAATGCCAAGTGTACCAACTCAGCCACTGTAGCAGTTGGAAGCAGCACATGGGTACTTGGGTACCCATCGATACGCGGGACACTGATGTGCGCCCATATGCCAGAAGTTAAAATGGAATTGGAATTAAAATCGAAAGAAAAACATTACATCGATTTCAAATCAGCTTAAATCGATCGAATTATGTTAATGAGAAGTTGGCAGCACTGCAAGTTGTAGGAACAATAATAATAAAGTAAGAATTCTGTAAATAATGCACGTGTATGATTGGCATGAGTGTGGAGTGTCTTTACTCGCTTTGTTGTCACTTGATTCTTGCAGGCGCTGCTAGTGTGACAAATAGTAGATTTATGGCGAAAACGTCAAACGGTTTTATGCGGGACACCAGCCCAACTCAACTGAAGCTGATTAGATAAATCAAACAGCGCTCAATAATAACCAGTTTCGAGTTATTTGCTGAATACAACACTTGAAAACCGAATATTATTTGAAGCAGAAAAACCTTAATTCAGGTATTGAATATCAGGTGCAGATAAATAGAAATCAAATAGATCAATCATAGAAACTTAAATCAGAGAACTTTGCATACAGTTTTATTTGATTGGAATTTAAAAAGTTTCCTAACACAAAATTGTAGTTCTGAAAGGTTTCTGACATTCCAAAAAACAAATAAGTAAGAATACCTGAAAGAATGCTGTATCATTAAACATCTATCATATCTGTCATTCTATTCATTGAAATAAATAAAACCAAATATAAAAGGAAATACATTATAAAAGAATATTACAATTGAATATACTTTTGTAAGGTACTATAAATAAAATATGACAACGTAAATAATAAACGTCTTAACGCTTTATAATCTAAAGACGGATTATTTGGATGTCACAATAGAACTCTTGAGGTGAGCATCACTCGCGCTGCTTGATTGATTCTAAGCATCTGACATGCGCCAACCAATCAGCGTGAGTTATGCCGACCTCAGGGAGCCTAATGTGACATCGCCCGTTCAGCCGATTGTCTGTGATGCGGGTGGTGACACGTTAAACAACGTATTCACTTAAACGAAACCAAACTATGTGGTTCTGCGGTTCAGAACCGAGGCAAACCAAATTATCACAAACCAATTGCAATTAAAGCTTTTTTGTTAAGCGTTTGTCATTGCGGGATGTAGTTTGAGCGATAAGCGTGCCCAAAAGTGCCAGCATGAGCTGATATTCGTATCGCTGGAAATTGGAATCGCTTCATATACTCATGAAATGTTCATACACAAGTGCATACAAGCATACATACATACATGATACAAAGATATGCAATAACAAAGCTAAGCAAAGGGTAAGCAAACTAATTAAACGATAAGAAGTACAAACATTTAAGTACAACGATTTCCCTGTAGTATCGAAAAATTTCTACAAAACTTAGGATATCAATTGAGTAATAATAACAACAACAACAACAACATATCATGAATGATAGGAATGCTACCGAATACAATATAGATAGATAAATGTATGTATTCGTATGGGAAGAGTACAAAAACACCGTCGAAATCGATTAAAAATCCATAAAATACTTTCATACAGGGTTCGTAAATGCTCGCTCCGGCTCGCTCGCACTCCCGAGCAGGAGCAACAGAAAAAATTTTCAGTGAGCAGCTCCGTGCTCACTGCTCGCAACTGATCGGAGCAGTGAGCACGGAGCTGCTCACTGATGTTGCTCTTTTGAGCGAGTCGGAGCGAGCAGGAGCAAAAAAGAGCGCTCGAGAGTGAGCATTTACGAACCCTGCTTTCATAGATTTTATTTGCTGATGATGTTAAATTCTAGCGAGTACTTAAGTTGGCGGACGTACTCGTATATGTGAATACAGTAGATAGACACACGCAGCGATAGCAGCCAAAGCAGATCGGATGCAGATACAACTACAATTCAGTTTAGATACTTATTCTTTCCCGTGTTGCCAGTAGAGTAGATAATTAAAGTGGTAGCTACTTCTGAATAATAGCAATCATAGCACTATTCTTCTGTCACATCGTTTTAACTGGAACCATAAATGTTGTTTGCGAGTGTTTTTTGGTATATTTGTTAAGCAATAGCTACTCAGTTTCAAAAAAAAACTAATTCATTTTCATTATTGTTCTCTTCTTATCTGCTGTTACTTTTTAAGTTTAAAAAAACACACACACACTCAACACTTCGATGGTTTACTTGACTTAATTGAAACCTTGTACAAAGACCCCAACAACCAAAACGAACTCAAAAACAACAATAATCATAATAATTATAATAATAGAACAAAAGTAAAAAAACAAACACCAAAAAAAACAGATTTTAAATTTGTCTTTCATGAGATTAAAAACAAATCACTCATGTTTCATTTTTCGAAATTTAAAGTGTTTCTTTTGTACTCGTATGTCTTTTTATTGCTTATCATTGATGCCATCGTCAGTGGTGCCGAAAAATGGTACAAAATCTCATTAAAGTGGATGCGTAGAGTGAAGGGGTAAATACAATATCTATGCATGTATACACGGAGCACCCGCCTGAAATCTATGCCGATTAATTAAAATATTTACTTGATATTCCATCCTATTTTTAGCTTACTTGATATCATGGATTTTAGAGATATAGAAGAAGAATAAGATATAGAGCCCTTTACCTAATACCTTTATTATTATTATCAATGATTATGAGTCTTACTAAATCTTTCACATAGTAAATGTGAAGCACAATATAAACATATACTATATAGTGTATATATATAAGAGTATGCTTATAATTTCTATAGTTTCAGTATAGTAAAAACCAATTGAAGCTTTTCAAGTGTGGCAACACTGTTAAATCTCAATTAAACACTTTAAAATTTGCGCTAAAATAAAAGTGATTTCTTGTATTTCATTTCGTAGCTACGATGCTATATAACCATAAATAACAGAGTACTTATATTTGGTATACAATCTGAATCATTACTTTGAAAACTTAAACGATAATCTTTATCGTTTTATAGCAAATTTTTGAATCAACACAATTAAACTTCAATTGATATTGAAGTGGTTTCAATGTTAAATGAAGTCCAGAGAACATCATCTTTGACAGGATTCATTTTGCTATAAATGCTAACTGAGAAAAAAGAATTCCTGTTACTGGATATTCTCATAGATTAAAAGTTAAATATGATATCACGTTAAATAATCTTTTAAGGACAATTAAAGGCCGATATTTAGTACGTGTAAGCTTTAAATAAAGCATTACCATTCATTTTAATGCGACAAAATATGACAAAAGAACTTTAAATGATAAACTTATCGAAAGAATAACCCTGAAATCGGAAGAATAACCCTGTCATTGCTTTGGTAGTGGTAAATATTTTCTACTTTGACTGGGGGTTTTTCTTTTGTTGTTGTTTTTTGTTCTTCTATAAAAGTATTCGATAATTTCAATTGATATCTTCTACAAGAATTCGCTTTTGGAATTTTTTAAATTCTTGATTTAATAACAGCAATATTAAAGTGTTGAATATAACTTTATTATCTCTTAAGACTCTATCTACGAGTAGAAAATATTTTAGAAATTCCTAGCAGCTCGATTTTTAGTCTGAATGAAGATGATTATAATTTGAATTCGTACAGTTTTTTGCACAAAAACGTGTATATTGTCTAGAATAATACTATATAATGACAAGAATAATGGATACCAACAAATATAAATATAAATAAATACCACTATGTATTGTATAATGAAATGGTTTTAAAAAACAACAAAATTAAATACACTGATAAATTAGTACCTTATCTATGCAGTTTTTCCAACAGCACTGCTGCTGAAAACTTTTATAATTATTTGCATTTTATCTAGAAATAATTTTGTGTTTTTTTTGTCCTTGTCTTTTGTTGATTTTGTTGTTGTACTCTTGATATTTTCAAATGGTTTTAATGTCTTCGCTGGTGTTTCTGGTGCTACTGTTGTTGTTGTTGTTTTTGTTGTAGTTCTTATTGTTGTAGTTGTTTTGAATAAGATAAACTTTTATCTTTTGTATATGCAATAAAAACAAAAACAATGAACTCAACCAACCAGCGAAATGGTTTGGTTCGGCGAAAACTCCATCGCAAGCAACCGTAGCAGAAGCATGGATAGTGTATTGCTACTGAATGTAGCAAAAAACAACAACAACAACAAAAATAACAATTATCAAGAAATTGTTGCTAAATGTTATCCATAGTTTCTTCCTAAATCGGAGTATACTTAAAGTGCGTAAGTTGTTTTTGACATATTTAATTAGTTTTAGAGAAACAACCAACATTTTATTTAAATTTAATCTGTATTTATTATTTAGTGAAGGTTAAAAAAAGAAGTCACCATCGCAGCCCATCAACGCAGCCACTCAAGTAGTGAATCAGGTTCATTAAGGGTTCCAGACCCTGATACATTCCGAATGCAAAAACCTAGAAACCTGTATTAGTCACTACAGCCCCTCGAAAGCCTTGGGATATATGTCTCAAATAAGTGATCAATATATTAGAGTTCTTAAAATCTTAGCTTTGAGAGAGTAAGAAGAGCCTCTGAGTTCTGGAATGAGTATTACTTTAACTTTAGAGTTGCACGAATCTTTTACTTCGTCCGCAAAACAACGTAAGAAATGCTTAAATGGGTTCTCCAACATGAAGATCAACATTGGACTAGGAAAAATCTTAGAACTCTGCTTGGTTCCACGAATCATAATAATGTTTAAGTATACACTAAAATACATTGTGTATAGTTTTAAATATCTTGTATACAGTATACGATAAACGCTATGATATTTAAATAACCCGCAAGAAATTATTTTATTTTAGAAAAAAGCACGTCTTTCTTATCACCGTCATTATTATTCACTGTGATAAGTGACTGGCACCAAAAAAATGTTTCCTCCATTTTTGCGTTCTTCTTTTTCCTGTTCTTTTTTTTTACCCTACCATCCGTTGTTGCCCTCACTTTTAATTGTTGTCCTGCATACTTACATTTTGTTTGTATCATTTTATTTTTATTAATTATTTTTCCTGCTGCTGCCTGCATTTTTTCCACATTTGCACACAACTCGTGATAACCTGCTTATTTATTTAAAAACTACCTTTTTTCAGTTACAGTTTTTGTTGTTGTTGTTCTTGTTTCTGTTTGCGTAGTTTTTTTCTTTTAAATCGTTTTAATTATGTTTTGAAATACTATACAACGTAAAATGGAAGGTTTTGATTGTAAACACAAGCAACAGTTGTATTTTTTTTAATGGAGGAAAACATAAAATTAAATTCATTTTTGTACTCGTTTATTTCGTAAAATTTTCTGGTTGGTTGTTGATTTCTTTAAAAAATTTTTATCGTTTTTTACTTATATTAAAGCTTCATAAATACTCATTGTTTAAATAATCATGTAAACAATCATCATGTATAAAAAATAATCATGTACAAAAAATAATCATGTATAAAAAATCATCATGTACAAAAAATAATCATTTATAAAAATTCAATGTATAAAAAATAATCATGTACAACAAATAATCATGTATGAAAGAATGGAAATTAATTTTTTTTTAAAATTCAATCTCTAGTTTATATAAATTTCTGGCTTATCTTTGAACAAATTATAATATTTTTGTATTATTATATTATCTACATTCTGTGTTTCTCTAAATAGTGAACATATTCGGAATAATATGGTTATTAAAATAGATTTCATTTGAAAGTGTAATTCATCGATAAGATCAAAAAGCAAACCAGAGAAATAAATTAAGGAAAATATTTAATTAGCAATAACAAAATCAACCTAGCAAAAGAAGTTCTTCTAAACTTAAAGCGGTTTATACTTAGATTTCTTCTTAAAAACAAAAATTCTTTGAAAGTGTCACTGAAAGAATGGAACTCAAAATAAAAACAAACAATAGAAACCCAAAGGAAAATCAATGGCAAAAATAAGAACAAAAAAATTTCCCAGAGTAAAGAAGAGTGGCATTTTAATTGCAACTGTAATAAATCATTACAAATTGGGGAGGTGGTAAATTTAATGCAGCTTGCGTAACAGTAACAACAACTTTAATTAGTCTCTTGTTTGAACAACAAAAACCCTGACTAAAGAGTATCAAATTAACGCAGTGCAATATTTTGTGCGACCTTCTTTTGGCGCCATCGTGCGGTGAATCACCGTATGTTGCTAATGAAAGAGAAGGGAGGGGAAGAGAGATAGAACGAAGGAAAGTACAAGAGAAAGAAAGACGGACAGAGAGAAATAGAGAAACAGAGAGGGAGAGGAGTATTACTTTTATTATTATTATAATCTATAAAAAGAAACCAGCCGGTGGCCCACCTGATATAATAATAAAATCTGAAAATCTACCAGGCTTTTAAGAGGTAAGAACTGTTTGAATTTTCAATAATTGTATTTATAATAACTATAATATTTCTAGACATAATTTTGAGTCCACAAGTAATTGCTCTTTCTCACATCTATGAGTTCATATACAATATTAGAATAACGCATAAGTATCGAGTCGATAACTAATATAATGGATTTTGCGGCATATCAAAACTTATCAGCTGCGATTTTCCAAGTTCAAACACCATACAAATGACACTTACTCGGGTTTAACCCAGATCTCTATCTAGCTCTAGATCTCTAGATCTCTATCTAGTATAGTTCATTAAAAAACTTCATAAGATTATGCAATAAAGTTGAATGCGATTTCGAGTTTAGCGAAATTTCCTGGTCGCTTTTTAATGAATTGAGATCCATTAACACCTTTCATAACATGATAAGCCAAAAACATTAAGTTTGATTAATATACCAAAAATGCAACAATAAAAAATGATAAACAGAATCTGTTTAATAATAAAACCTAATAAATTTCATATTCTTTTGTTTTTTCAATAAATTAACTTTGATTTTCATTACCTTTATTCAGCGGCTTCGGATTCGACTGTTTTCGTCTGGACATTTTATGTTGTCAAATCCGTTGGATATCCGATGGAGCAGGGCGGGGGCGGGATGGAGCAGCACAGCTACATGTAAACCGTTTCTTTCGTTGAAAACCTGAAGCAGTTAGTTAGCAGTTAATTCAGCTGGTTACGGCGACGGTAAATCCAAATAATTTGCCCAATAAAAGAAGGATGAAATGCGTGTTTTTTTTATAAACTATTTTATGTAAACAAAAATAGACCCGATAACAATTAGTTACAAAAACACAAAGCAAAAAAAAAAAACACTTTCAACTTGTTTTTATCTCGTTCCGATTTAATTGTAAAATCTTTTCAAGCCAGCCACAAACAGCAATAAAATAACAACAGCATCAACAACTGCAACAAAAATATACTGTAGATAAGCACTTTTTAATGCAGTGAAAATCAATCAATCAACAAATTATCAATTATTTAATTAATTATTTAATCAAACTGATTTCAATAATACAGTAATTATAATGATGTTGATAATATTTGCCAATCTATGTTTGTTTTTGTAGTTTAATAGTGTGTTAAAACGGTAAAGTGCAATTCTTTGATTGCAATCAGCTGATAATGACGAAATCAGCAGCAACAATAACAACAACAAAAGTAACGACGCGTTCAGTTCGAATTTAAGGTAGTGGTGAAGTACAATTTAATTAACCCGGCCAGAAATTGGTTGGAAAGCACGTCCGTACAACACGGCGAATTACTCACAACTGATGGCGAGAATTGTGTTCGCCATCGGTGAAGAAAACAAAAGCTTAAAAAAAAACAAAAATAAAACCACAAATTTTAAAAATAAAAGCAACAACAAAAATGTCAACAGACGAATTCAAACCAACTTCGACGAACATGAAAACGAAGAGGATGAACGAATAACGACGATTAAAGCGTATCTGGCGAATAACACAAGGAAACGAAGATTAGCAAATACCGGAACCGGATTTGTTTTATTGTTGTTGTTTTTGTTGATGCGTTTTCTTTCATTTTAAAAATATTTTGCCTGCATTCCTTGACATTTCTGGAGTGGAATGGCAGCATTGGAATTGCAGCACACATTTTGACGTTTACTGCTGCTATTGAGATGCCAACGTAGCATTTAATTGTAACAACAATAAATATCTTTTTTATTTTTTTAACTTATGAAGTTTTTATTTCGATTATGTTACCTTCTCAATTATACGCACTCTGCATTTATAGGTATGTACTCCTCGATTATATGAATTTTCTATAGTAAAAATTTTTTTGGTCTACTCTAACAGTAACAATAAATATAAATCAAATAAACAAATTTTATAAAAAAAGTAAATAAGTGAAAGCAATGTATTCAAAATTCAAAATTTAAAGTTGAATTTATCTTTAAAAATACACGTTCTTTAGTAAAATGCTGCTTCACATAAATGAAGGGTAATTTTAATATCTTTCCAACGATATCAATAACATGTCAGTATCTCATACGGTTTACGACAAATTTTCTTGTGGTATAGTTTTTGTTGTGTATAGTTTTATTTTACATTTTTTTATTTTTTCCAGAGTTGACATCTCATCGAGTTGCGTTTTGCAAAATCGTGGGCCAAAATATATTTTGACGTTTTCAAGTTATTAGTGATTTTATTTTCTTATCGCTATCCTCTCTCCTGCTCACGACGTTCGTTGATAAGAATCAAAACAAAAAATAGAAAAACTCATTCTTCGACGTTGTTGTTCTTTTCTTTGTCTTCTCTATGTTGATGTTGGTCTCTGATAAGCACAAAAATTCGATTAGTTGCACGTAGCTAATTAAAAGTTAAAATTTGTTGAACAAATATCATGGAAGACACGCTGTCGTTGGTTGATTTTAAAACTTCGGAAATATATTTTCTATATTTTTCACTCACAGTTGTCATTGTGGAGTTTTTTCATACATATATTTACACAATCCTAAAACTTTTCGGTCAGTTTCGTTAAAGAAATAAAAATACACAACTCTTTAGCTCTAGTTTGACAGTACTGTTTTGTCT